>CALYLW010001486.1:0-142500 GCA_944989445.1 Ampullaceana balthica | reverse complement strand
TTTTCATACTCATAATTTTAAAGCCCGCCAGGTGATTCTCAAAAACCGACCAATCCTAATGGCTGACCCTCTAACTCAGCAGGTCTTCACAAAACCTACTCTTTTTGCTTTCCGGAGAGATAGAAGATATTCTTGTAAAGAAAGTCACCTTCCCACAATGAAAGCACATATTGGAACAAAAGGTGACAACCGTAACCGTTGCAATACTTGTCCATATGTGATGGAAATTAACATTTCTTTCCCTCTTGAAAAATTCTTAATAAAAGATGGATTCACTTGCAAAAGTCGCAACGTGATTTATGCAATTCTTTGCAAGAGGTGTAATAAAATTTACGTGGGTGAGACTGGTCGTCGTCTTCGAGATTCAAACTAGAGAGCCCATGTATAATATAAATAAACAGGCTCAATGTCCTGTGTCTAAACATTTTAACAGTGTTGACCATAACGGCATATCAGATATTGCAGTAACTGGTATTTTATATGCAAGCAATACCCATGACAGAATCCACATGGAAAATAGACTCATAAAAAGATTTGGTACGTTGGCTCCATATGGAATTAACCAAATTCATAATTTTACTTAACTGCAGAATCTTGTTCCCGTTGTGGTTTTTACTGTAACTTTGGATACTTCCCCCTTTTTCTTACATCCTGTGTCCATGTTTGTTTTTGTCTTTCCTTTCTTTTTATTTAACATAAATATTTTAAAATACAATATGTTTTAAGAATGTTATTATTACTTATGTAAGTATTGTAAGAATGTATTTTATGTTATACTGATGTAGGCATTAGCCGAAACGTTTACTGTCGTGTCAGTCTAAAAATAAAGCTCAAATTTATTGTTTTCATTGCACAATTTGTTTGTGTATTTTAGTAATTCATTGAAATGTTATCTCTTAGTTAAGAGATCGAAGTTAAGTGGGGTGCCACAAGTGGGGTGCCACTTGGATAAAGATTTATTAACAAAAGTACGATGAAGAACACGACATTGGGTCTTACAATAGATGACGGTAAATGTAAACAATTTATAGTTTTCTTACATTGAAATAACAAGGATTCTGAAAATGTATTTTCTTTGGAATTAAATGTATTTATACATAATATTTAGATACATCAGTACAAAGTGTAAGTAAAACTAAAAAATAATATAATGTTGCTTAGACATGTAGATTGCAATTTAACCAATGCTAATGAAAATAATATTATGATCTTCTTATTAATCTTGCCACTTAAGTTGTCTCAATTAGAACCTCATATTATGTAGTTCGATAGCGGTGCTTTTTAGTGCGGCGTTCATGGAAAATACAAAGTGATGCACGTCAGATATAGCAATAAAACGTCTTGTACATTGTAAATTTTTACTTATATCTATAACTGAGTTGAAACTGATTTAGTTTACATTTGAATATGCTGAAGGTGTTTTTTTCTAATGAAAAATTCATAAAATCTTCTTGGACGACAAACGTCTTCGTCGATTTCGAGAGACAGTGGTTTAGGCTTAGGAAACAATGTTAAATGTATGAAATTCAACACTCTTAACTCTCTACAATATTTGGGTTTAACAACATGTCTCTCTGATCTTTACCCATCATAATACAATAATGGGTGGAAATATATTTTTATGTATTTGATCTTTTCTATTTCTATATGCAAATATTAAGTAAAAGAGTGGTTGTTAAGCTAAACAAATAAAATGGAAGAAGGTAATAAACACACAAAATATGTGTTTAAATAGAGAAAAAGATAAAGGTTAAGGGTTGTTGTAAAGACCAACAATGAAAATGATGCGATATAATCTGAAGAAAATGCTGGCAGTGTAGCCACCCTCAAAACTACATTTCAGATTTCACGCACTGGCGTATAAGATTGGCGAATTTTGCGTGCAGTGTAGTTGTCTTTTGCACACTGGCATACAAAAATATGAATACCGTTGCTTTGTAGTGCAGAGAAGCCAGAAAAATAAAATTTTAATGCACGTCAGATGTGACAATACAAACAATTTTAATAAAATGATTTCCCACTTTTCTTTATAGCTTACACTTGTTTCCTATTATTACATTCCTATATACTTACAAGAACAGTGAGCCATCAGAAGTCATTAATATTGCACAAATCTTCATTCACCACTAATTAGGGGGTGGCCGGATACCTGGCATACCGGATATAAGGTCCGGATATCTGGATTTCTGCCACTATCCAGATTCGCTAAATACTTAGGGCAGATCCGGATATCTATTGTGATTTGGTTTGGGAACTTAAAAATAAAAAAAACATTGCTTGTCTCATGTGTTATATCTTATTCAGTCTTATAATTTTTAAACTCTAATCTATTATGAATATAATAATTATACAAAATAAGTTATATAACAATTTAAGTTATACATTACATTATAATGTATAACAAAATAAACAAATTAAGAAGCGTTGATCATGAAATCATTCAAATCATGCAAAATATAGTAAAACTGTCAGTTTCTATACGAGAAAAAAATATTAAATTAAACAGTTACAAGTATAGGTATTACTGTCTTCCATATCATAACAAAATAATGTAACTAACAGCAAATTCAACTTAAATAGTCTGAATAAAGTAACAGTTTATATTGTGTATCTAGATCACGACTTCTTGCACACCAAATTACACACTCAGTTCAACACTGTTCACTTGGTACACACTACACACTCAGTACAACACTGTTCACTTGGTACACACTACACACTCAGTACAACTGTTCGCATGGTAGACAACCCATTTTGTTGTACTTCGTTAAGGTTCATTCATTCAATTCATTGTAAAATGTTCACCGTTCACGTTGACAGTGTCACTGCCACTGTAAATAGCAGATAATCTCCATTTGTTGGATAATAAATATTCAATAAATAGTTTTACATACTAAATAGAAAGTAGTAAAGTACACCCCTTAGCTCTTACACTTAAATGTGGAGATATCCGGAATCGGATGCGGCAAATATTAGGTCCAAACTATCCGGATTCGGCTGCGGTAAATATTAGGGCCAAACTATCCGGATTCGGGAAATAGTAAAAAAAAACATATCCGGCCATCCCCTACCACTAATATTATACACAACACATACATTTAATTTCTTTTTAATCTGGTGTAAATTTGTTGCGTCTAATTAACGCGTGTCACACATTGTTTTGCACTTTTTCTTGTAATATTACATCTAAAATTGTCAATTTCAGTTTTTTACAAGTAAGCAACAACATTAAAACATATTAAAGACACGATTAATAGGGCACTTTTTTATTTGGTGTTAAAGAGAATAATACTTTAATAGTGTTTTTTTTTAAATTGAAGAAGACAAAATGGTCAAGACGTTATTTCCAATTAAGTATAATTAACTAGTTTGTGCTGCGGTGCCGTGGCGCCCCCTGTTTTTTAATGGCGCCTACGGCGCCCACCTTTTTCAAAAGCCCAACTAACTTGTCCTTGGATGATAATTACGTAATATTAAAATTTCTTAAATGTACACAAAGTATTTTATAATAGGATTTTTTTTTGTTGCAAAAGCCCAAGTAACTTATCCCTGTATAATAAATACAAAATATTCCTGAAATGTACACAAAGTATGTAATCTACATGCAATCGATCTGAAATTTTGAAACTCCGTTTTTATCATCGACATGAGTCTGCTTGCAAAATTTCAGTTCGCTAGCTTACGAGGAAGTGAGTTTAAATCGATCCAAATTTTTTTCGACAAGAAAGCGAGTGCTCAAACAGACAACACAAGTTAATAAAGGGATTAAAAAAACGTAAATTCTCATGAGAAAAAATACAATGGATGTTGCTAATGTTACGACTAATCGTATTGTAACGCTAGCCAGTCCTAGCACTAGCAACAACCAGTCCAATTTCGAATTAAAATTTGCTGCCAAATAATGTACGCACAAAAACTCCATTTTTATATTTACATAAAATTGCGTCATCAGCACATAGACCTGCCAGCCGAATTTATTTTTAAATTTCGGCTGGCTGACATAATATTTCGGCTGATATCCGGATTAGCCGGATTTCTCCGTAAATTGACATTTGCAGCAAAATATTCGTAAACATCATCCAGGGATGTTCAAGCAAGTGTTACAGGTGCCGGTATTTTGAGAGATGGACAATTATTTTGAAGAAGTTAACATAAACATCTTTAGCCACATTTTCAAAGGCGAGCAAGTCTCTAAAGAACCAGAGAACGATATCTCTTGTCAGTTCATGACTTGATGTTACCTGACATTGACTGTTGCCTTCTCCATAGTTACGGAAATATCCCAACATTTTATTGACTTTTCTTGACTTTGTACTGACACATTGTGCTTGACACTTAGTTGAAAATTCATATTGCCACTTGATGTAATTGAGGCAAATTGGTTACTTTTCAAATGTGACCCTTGTCACCCATTGACTGCTGAGCAGTAAGACACAACTGACAATAAACTCGTTCTTCATCTACATTTGTCCCATCAGCAGAGAACAGGCCACCAAAATATTTCCATCATTGTGCTTTAGAATTTCCATATATGCTGCTAGGTGGTTTAGGTTTTACTTGTAGGTTTTTAATGAACTGTCTCTCTTCCCGATTTAGATGACATTTGCTGACATTTGAGTTCACCTAAAATCATCATATAGTCATAAAGAATTGTTACATCAGAAATGGTGTAACGTAAAAAGTAATCCTGCAGTGTTAGCTAGCACGTATATTATTTCACTGCGAATTTTAATTTTCTCGTGAGAACTTTCGTTTTTAATTTATTAAATGCATTTATAAAATAATATGTTATATTTTAGCTATTATAGCGCTAATTTGTAAGGCTGTTTTTGGCCTTGACGCTACATAATCAGAGTAGAGTAGGATACATCCATTTTGTTTATCTAGCACCCTACTTGCTGGGTTGTCACAGCAAGAGGCCAAATGACATTTTCTCACTAATAAACAAACAAAAAAGAATCTAGTAAGGACATAAAAAATGAAATTTTCATTAAAAAACATTTATTGATCTTCTAAGAATCCTAAAATAGCTGAGAGAAAACTTTTTTTTAAAAACATCTTCAGTCATAAATTTATTTTAGCATGGGTCGTTCCAGGTAAAAAAAAATCTAGCTAGCAGGGTGCTAGATAAACAAAAATGATGTATCCTACTCCGATTATGTAGCATAATTGACCGAAAAAGCCGTATAAATTTAAAAGCCTTAGATATTAGCGCTATAATAAGTAAAATATAACATATATAAGTGCATTTAATAAATAAAAAATGAAGGTTCTCACGAGAAACTTAAAATTCGCAGCAAAACAATTTACGTCCTAAAACTACAGAATCACCCTTTAAAAATCATCAGTTATTGACTAAACTAGAATCTAGTTAATTGAAACAATTAATTAAGCTTACCTATCTGCTAGTAGAAAGATCGTTGAGCCATAATTGAGTAATAATAAATCGACTATTTACGACAAAGCTTAACGATAACTTAACTTTAATTTATTTATTTATTTGTATTTTAATTAGTAGTTTATAAATTAACGAGAAACAAAGCCCGTCCAAGGAAGTTCCGCAACTGTTCGGTGGCATTTTGTAACTCCCCTCCAACAGTCGTCTCGACCGGCATACATGTGCATCAAGTCAAAAATACTATTCATTATAGTTAAAATAAATAACTCGTACAAACAGAGCTTTTGACTATAAATCCCAACGCATATACCTCAAAATAAAGTCTTGGAAGAAATACTGCTCCAAAAATAACTCGTTTTGAACGTCCGCGAAAGCGTGTTCAATATGATTAGCTTTAGGAGTCATGTGTGTTTGAGGGACCAATCGCTGTCGATGACCGCACAGAACATTGGCTTTATTATATAGGAAGATTGTAAGAAAAAGATAACATGCAAAAACTATATCAATGATTATTTAGGTTTTTAAAAATCTCAGTACAAATAACTCATTTTTGTCACAATTTCGGCGACGGTTATTCTAAAAATGCAATCGATATTAAAACGGATCGCACTCAATCTTAAGAAAACAAAAACATTACGTTACGGCGGCTCGTTCATTTTTCGGCGGATTTATGGCGGACAAAATACGGCGGCTAATGCGGCGTGCCGCATATTTTCCGGCGGATTTTCGGTGGACGAAACTTTTGCGGCGTATTCGGCGCGCGGCGTATTCGGCGCGCGGCGTCGGCTGAAGGGGTCTTATAGCACATGAAACTGGGATTTTGTGATTTACCAATAATTTGGGATACATTACCTGTCTTTACTTTACCCTCTAAATTGATCGTCAAAGACTAAGAAGTTTAAGAATGCACTTTAAGTTGTTTTTTTAATTTAAGGAAACAAAAGTTTAGTGGGAAATGTTAAGAACAACTAATAAGAAAGATATGGCATAGTGTTATTTTAAGAACCCTGAAATTAAATACATGTTTTATTTGTTCTGCTATTTTCATTCACTATGTGACAACTGAAGAAATTCCAAGTTCTGCAATAGAATAAGTTCATTTGGAAGCTAAATGGATGCTGCATGGCTCTGAATGCTGAACAATACTATTACTATATCGTGTCTTATTAATCTTAATCATAACCATAACTCTATGTATACCAATTTCATTAAAATAATTTTTGAATAAATAGATCATTTTACTGACAATAAGTTAGCAATTAGTATTAGTCGCAACCATTCACAACGTTAATGACAACCTTTGTATTAATTGTAAGTATCCATTTAATTTTTAAAAGCCCTTGACTTTGACCGGAAATACAAATATATTTTAATTTATGAACCATATTTACTTCAATATTGGACAGAAGAAAGGAAAAATACAGCTTCTGTCAGTGAAAAAAAACACTTTCAAATTATTATTCTTCCTGTCCGGAATTAGGGCATGGAATGGATTGCTTCAACAAATCAGCGGATCCAACACATTATTAACTTTCAAAACTCTAATAAAAATGCCAGACTAGCCATAAACAATGAGAAATATTGACATGGATTAGGGTTCGTAGAAGGAGATGATAAGATTTGTTTACAAGATCTTTTATCAACAAATGCAGTAATTATAGTAATGCTAGAGTATAAGAATATATCTGTAATCTGTTAATTTTAGAAAGTACCATAAATCTCATTGGCGATATTTTTTGCAAATTAATTTAAAGTTTATGGGTAAATATAAACATAAGGTAATCATACACGGTATTCGTTCGTCCGTCGATACGACGAGGACCACTCTAGTCATCCGAGGGTTGTAGACCGCTGGTATGGGATGGATGACAAAAGTGACTTGCGCGGTGATTTGGATTTAAGTGAGAAGGAGTTGCGCAATTCGTCGATCTCACTCTCTCGCCCGAGGCCATCTTATCCAGCGGCAGGACTAAGTCGAGACGGCTGGTGATGGAGACGGGTGCAGTGGATGGCCATGATGTCCTGTGTGTCTTGTCATGCCCTTAGCGTTCCACAACGCTTTGCTGAGATTCGCCTTTTTGACCGTTGACCAACTAGTGGTTCCTCCGCTCTGTCCACCGAATCCAGTCTTCACGTGCATAGATAGACATATCTAGATCACCGAGGGTTTGAGACCCGTCGGCTACCCTCACGAGGTTTAGCAAGCCAGTCGAAGCCGTTGCCCGGGGTGTGGCTACTGCGCACGTTGCAGTTTCTATGAGCCACTGGTGAGAGCTGTGAGACAACTTCCGGATTAATATTAATAGTATTAACAGCCACAAACACATACACGGTAAGTGAATGGTGAACCTACATATGTTAAAAAATGTATTGCTAACCAAAAAAAAATCAGATTAATTGATTTTAAATTTGTGTATGGCCTCATATATTCCTAATTTATATTTTAAATAAAGCAGCTCCTCACTTAGAAAAGCCATTAATGATTAACTATCGCCTTGGACTTGTTTAAACCTCAGCAAAAAATTAATCTACTGTTGATAAGTGTTGTTATCGATTATCTCCACCCTTGTTCAACCCATCTCTCACTCTGTTTTTGCGAAACAATTTCCCTCAGAAGTGATGCTGATTCAAAAAAGCTAGCCAAACTTTTCTAAATGAATTAAATTGAAAAAAAGTTAAAGAATATGCTTACAAAATTTAACAGTGACTCAGGAGAAATTCAACACATCACTAAATATTAAATACTGATGCATAACTTAATTGTACATGAATGGCTCTGAAATTTGAGACAATATTAAAAGCTTAAAGGAATTTTAATATACTAATAAGTAACTTAAGTAATGTTACAATGAGTTGTTACATTTTGTTTACTTCACTTATTCTCAAATGTTTTATTGGTTTTAGTTGGTGTTTAAAATTTTTGATATTACTCATTATATTATGGTAATATCATGATATAATTCTATAATATTTGCAGGAGTGGATAACTTGATCTAATCATATTTGAAAATAGTAAATGTTGAAAATTTGTTATGAATTTAAATAACAAAATTTAAGCAAATATATTTCACTTCTGACGGATGGCATTGTTCAAAGCCTATCAATTTAAAAGTTATCCCTTGTTCACTTCCATGTTTGTGATTACCAAATAAACCTTTTTTTAAACACATAAATGGGTTCCCACTTACTGCTCAGTAAAGGAATCATGTCAAAAACATTATTTGCAAGAATTATTTGCAATTGAGAAAAGTACATCTTTTGCATTTGTCTGTAAAAAATTTTTTTTACATTTCCTTGTAAAATAAAGCAAGAGCAGCCTTCCGACAACTAAAGAATGTTTGGGTTTCTAACAACTTAAGCAGCAAGTTAAAAGTAAGGATTTTTAACGCTATGGTGAAACTAGTGCTGCTATATGGAGTCGAGACTTGGAGAACAACGGCCGTAAACCTGACCAGAATCCATTCATTTATCAACAATTGCCTAAGAAGGATTCTCAGAATTCAGTGGCCAGACAAAATCAGCAGTCGAGAACTGTGGCAGCGGACAAAGCAGACGCCAATTGAGGAAGAGATTCTCCAGAAGCGGTGGAGGTGGATTGGTCATACACCAAGAAAATCTGCTTCTAATACAACAAGGCAAGCCCTGAAATGGAACCCCCAGGGTAAGCGGAAAAGAGCCCGTCCAAGAAACACTTGGCAGACATCAAGAGAATTGGCCATGACTATAAGATCCTGGAAAAGCTTGCCAAGGATTCAGTATAGAGATGGCAGGAGGTCTCTCGTAGGTGGCCTAACCACTCGGAGGAATCGCATTAGCCGACGTTGATCAGTGGATGCCCATCATGGACGAGAATGCTCAACAGCAATAAAAGGGGCTTTACGGGGAAAAAATAGATAACAAAAACCAAAAAATAATGGGTTTTTAAGTTGTATAATAATATTTTGTTAAGGTTTGCTGAACTGAACAACTACAACATTAAGAGTAATTTCTACTTCCTTATTGTTTTAATTACTGTTATCTTGTCTGAAATAGTTGTAACTGTTTTGTAAGTCAATGATTTTTAATTTAAATTAGTATTTTATTTCTAAGGACATGTAATTCATTTTAAAATAAATTCCATGTCTTTACTTTATTTTAAGGTAAGGATATATCGTAAATTATTGTTAATCTTCTCATTTTCTTTTTTTGATCCCAACTTGCATGTTTATGTAAAATAACATTTTATGTATTAGACTATCAAGTGAATTAAACGTTGCTTGCATTTCTTTTTCTTTTTGTAAAAAAAGCACGTATAGAGTTTAAACTTAATAATGTAGTGTTGTAAAATGATTACTTATATTTGTGATTTAGTTACTACTAATATAATTAATGTTAAAGAAGTGTTGTCAGCTAGAAAGACTTTTAAGAAATATAATTGTCCTACAGAATCTGAGTGACAAATGCATTATTTTTCCAATGGAATTTAATAATAATAGTATTTTTTCAGTTTACTTAAATTATGTAAGGCTTTTTTTATGCACATACACTTTAACTTTAATAAATAATTATATTTTGTTTGGTTCGCTGTATTTTATTTTTAGTCATGTCAACATTCTGCATTGAGAAATGATTGCATCTATTATGGGTAATTTTACGTCAATTTATATAAAAAAAGTTAGTATAATAGTAACGTTAGTTGCAGCATAAAGAGATCATGGTAATAATATTTTACATTTTCAGTTTTTTAAAGCTTCTGCTCTGGGATTAACGCTTTATTTTCTTTTTTTATATGTAACAGACGCTCCTTTTATACAAATTTTTTTTTGCGTCCTTCATTTATCCATGTTTTGTGTCTAGTCCTGTATTTTTATTAGAGTTTTAAATATTGATAAAGTTTTGGTTTTCCTGGTTTCTTCAGGCAACCCATTTCACGCCCGAAAACCGGAAAGGAAGAACAAGAATTTGTATGTGTTTGTTCTTGCCAATCGAATAAGAAAAGTGTGTTTATCCTTATTTCTATCTGAGGGTTGTATTAAGTTATGTTGTGTTGTATTTCTAAATTAGAATTAATTGCCTTATGCATTATTACTACTTTACTTGGTTCTTTTATCCTCCAGTGCAGTGGTTCTTAACATTTTGGGGTCCATGCACCCCTTCAGATGCCCCAAAAAGTTCATGCATCCCCTTGTGAAAGTTGCAGAAAATACATAACAAACGTTGGTTATTTTAGGAACACAACATTTTTGACAATAGGCAACAGGGAATTTAGTGAGAGATCTGCTGCTTCTTATGATCAATCAGTGATTTAAATCTGGGAAATGTTTTGGACAAAACAACTCTCATGTGTATCCTCTGCATTTAACCTATTCCTTTCCTTGGCTTTAATCGTCAAAGGTGTGGAGAATCCAGCTCCACAGAGATAGGTTGTGGCAAATGGAAGGAGTGTTAGTACTGCCCTCTTGGCTAGTTGTGGGTAGGAATCTAGCTGGACGCACCAAAATTCATTTAGGTATTGTTACTGAAGGCACTCCTCAGTACTTCTCTGGTTCTCAAATCAATCAGGTCAGCTTTAACAAGGTCACTGTCATCAATGTTGTCCAAATCACATCAAAAAAATATTGCTAATCCAAAAGTTTTTCCTAGCAATATCTTGACAGAAATACCCATCAAAGGGCCTTTGAAATGTTGAAAGGTGGTCTGAAATTTCCCCTTTGATGTTGTCAGGCAGTGATCCCTCAGTGCTTCCTTCTGCACAAGGGTGGAAAAATGACCAAGTTGGTCTTTTCTAGTCGTCTTTGGAATATTTGCAGTTTGTTAAGGAAGGCTTGCAATTTCTCAGTAGCATCCATTACAGTCACAGCAGGTCCTTGGAGAGATGTGTTCAACTCATTCACGATGGAGAAGATGTCAGCCAGGTATGCCAAGTAATAAATGAAAATTGGACATTCAAACCCGCCTTTTTCGCACAAGAAAATGGCAAGCCCCACTCTCAATTCTACTAACAGAGCAGGTATCCGTCCCCTGGACAACCAGCGAACCTCAGGGTGGTAGAGCAGAACTTCATGCTCCGAGTCCAATTCCTGACAGAACAACTTGAAGAGACAGTGGTCAAGGCATGTGAGCGGATAAAATTTGCAATTTGGACAACAGTAGAAAGAACTGACTTCAAGTTTGGAGGTTGAGCTTTGCATGCCAGGGCGTGGCGATGAAGGATACAGCGTGTAGTAACAATATCTGGAATTTTTTTTTACCAGTGCAAAAATCATGACTTATTACTGAGCGTGGAGGGAGCACCATCTGAGCAAATTGAAGAAATTGAAGAAGTCCAGTCAAACTGGTTTTCAGTGAAGAATGCCCTGACTATTTGCAACACATCAGCAGCTTTGGTAGTAGCTAGGAGTGGCTTACAAAAGAGACATTCCTCCTTCAGCAATCCACTGTGAACATATCTCACAAATACAAGAATCTGACTGCATTGTACTACATCAGTGGATTCATCCAGCTGCATGCTAAATTTAAAAGGATTGCTTCTCATCTCGCACAAGACTTGATCCTGAATGTCTTCAGCCATGTCACTAACCCTGGAATGATTAGTGTCATTGGACAAAGGGACTTTCTCAACCTGCTTCCTCTGCTGGTGACCACACATAAGTTCCACCACCTCCAGAGCACAAGGCTTCACCAAAGTTTCTCCAATGGTGTGGGGCTTCTTGTTCTTTGCAATAAGATATGCAACCTTGAATGATGCCCCAGTGCAAGTTTCCGTGACAAAGCAAATCAAAGCTTGGGCAAGGTACCTGCTGTCAAGAAGCGAGCTCTCTCTTGCTTGAAGACGTCAACACTGTCCTTGGACTTGGATGGATGGAATTTCTCCAAGTTCTCTTGGAGTCTAACAGGCTTCATGTTGTCATTGCACAGGATTTTACCACAGGGAAAGCACTGAGGATTTTGTTTTCCATCTCTCTCTCATTTAAAAAAAATTATTAACGATTTTGAGTGGTGATTGACAATCATAAAGTCAAACATGTCACAGTACCAGTCACAGTACCAGTCACAGTACCAGTCACAGTACCAGTCACAATACCAGTCACAGTACCAGTCACAGTACCAGTCACAGTACCAGTCACAGTACCAGTCACAGTACCAGTCACAGTACCAGTCACAGTACCAGTCACAGTACCAGTCACAGTACCAGTCACAGTACCAGTCACAGTACCAGTCACAGTACCAGTCACAGTACCAGTCACAGTACCAGTCACAGTACAAGTCACAGTACCAGTCACAGTACCAGTCACAGTACCAGTCACAGTACCAGTCACAGTACCAGTCACAGTACCAGTCACAGTACCAGTCACAGGTACATTTCTAACTGACGAAGGTGATGTTTTTAATGACCGGTATTGGATGCTCAACTCAAGATTTTAAATTTAAATGACGAATATTGGCTTACAATTAACGTTTTTAAGACCTTTGCAGCGTACCGAGCAATAAAAGTGAAGGAAAAAAATGCCAACGTTTACATCCGCTCAAAACAGTGAGAGGGTCACCGGAAGCCATTTATCTGACATATTTGATTACAAAATTAACTTAGTTTTAGAAAACTGTGACGTAAAACACGAAATTCCGAGGAACTAGTAGAGCGAACCGTTCATTTTGCGAAAAAGTTTTTCCGTCAATTTTCGACAAGCGCAGAACGATGCGCGAACGAGTATCTTAAACACATATTCTGTAGGCCTGAGACTAGTCTCTTAAGGCCTTGACTAATACCTGGGCAAACCTGCTCCATCTGCTGAACAGTGCCATACAACATTGTCTTAAAGTGGGACTCTTTTGAGAACGAGTATCAAAAAGGTTGTATATGGGCGCCCTTTGACGCGGCATGGTCTACATTTTCAGATTATCAGTTTTTCTTCCTCTTTTTATTTTTTTTTCTCTGAATCGCTCATGCATCCTGCATGCATGTACCACTGGTTAGGAACCCCTGCTCTACTGTTTCAAGGTTTAATGATTTAACTAATGGTATTATTCTTGTCAGTTTTTTAATATGTTCCAGTAATACATCTAGAAGCTCTTTTCTGAATTTGTTCTAGTTTATCAATGTTTTGTTTTTTGGGTGATGGTCCCATACATAAGATGCATATTCTAGTACAGGTATCACCAAAGTTGTGTAGCATTTTAGTTTTATTTTATTATTACATCTATAAAAGTTTCTCTTTATAAAGCCTTAGGTTTTGTTTGTTTTTAATAACTTCATTGGCATGAGGATTCCATGATAGTTTCTCATTTATTATTACTCCTAACTATTTGCATCTTTAATTTGGATTAGTTGTTTTTCAGGTATAAAATATTTTGAATTTATTTGTTTCTTTTCTTTGTTATTCTGTAACAGTTGACACTTTTCTGGGTGGAAAGACATACTTCATTTAGTTTTCCATTATATTAAGTCATCTAAGTCTTTTTGAGAAATTTTGCTATCTTGATCAGATTTAATTGTCCCATAAAATATACAATCATCAGCAAATAACCTAAATTGTGTTCCTGTTGACATGTTGTTGGGTAAATCATTTATATAAAATAAGAGTAGGGGACCAAACACGGTGCATTGTGAAACTCCTGAGTTAACTGTTAGTGGTGCTTATTTAGATCCATTAATTATTACAGTTGGCTCTCTACTCTCTACACAAAATGAAGTCTTGGATCAATGATGTATGGGACCGGAGATTCCAAAGCAGTTATGTTTTTTTGAGTAAACTAAGGTGGTGAACTTCGTCAAATGCTTTTGAGTGGTCTTGTAATATTACGTGTTTTTTATCTTTTTGATTTTTATTGTTTAAGCCTTTTACAGTTCATCTATTAAACCTATTAATTGTGCTTCACATTATCTGTTTTTTCTAAAGCCGTGTTGATGTGGGCATTGGGCATTAAATTTGTCTAGTTGGTTAACTACTCTACTATATAATATATGTTCTAGTAATTTACTGGTGATACTAGAATTTGATAAAGGTCTGTAATTACCAGGGGCTGATTTATCAACTTTTTAAAGCTAATTGCCAATACTGTGGCAGTTAACCTAGTTTAGAGAGGCATGAAAAAGAGCTACAAGAATTGTGGACAGTCACTGCTTAGTTCTTTTAATAACCTTGCAGGCATGCCAGTAGCTTTGTTTATTTGTAAGTTTTTAGGAGTGTATATATACATATCTTGTCTACAGTTCTTACATTTTATTTACATTTTTTAAGACTTCATTGTCACATGAGGCCAAAAATGATAAAGCAAAATATATTTTGAGGATGTAAGCTTTGGTTTCATTATCATTATATATTGTATTAATTTGGCCTTTTATTGTGGATATTCCTGTAGATTTCATTTTTTTAGATTTAATAAAGGACCATACGTTTTTATTGTTACATTGTTTTTATATTCATTTTGGAGGTTTTGACTAAGTTTTTGTATGAAGTGTTTAATCTTTAAGTATTTTTTGTGTATCCTTTTTTTTTGTGTATTCTTTTTATATTGTTAGCGTTACATTTTTTAAATAAGATCTCTTTTTGTTTGCATTGTCTTTTTTAAATTAGAATGGAACCAGCGTTTGTTAATTTTATTTGATGTAAGTATTGTTGGAAAATTCTCATCCATTATTGATTTTAGATTTGTTTTTATAAATTTCCACATTTCTTCTACTGGGCTATTTGTGTTAAATTAACTTAGGAAATTTTGTTGCAAATTTGCCTCTGCTTGGTGTAATTTTATTAAATTACATTTATTCCATAGATAGAATATTCTTCTAGGTATCTTACATATTTTAGTTTTTATTGAATTGGTTACCCTAATAAAATCATGGTCTGACAGTCCAGAAATTATTTGGCAATCTATCACTAGTCCTAGACTATTTTTTAAGAATAAATCTAGTGTTTTATTTTTCCTTGTGGCTTTTTTACTATTTGTTATAGGTTTATGGTGTTAACATTGTCTATAAAGTGTTTTTTAATTTCTTTATTAGTTTAATGTTGCTCTATGGAACAGTTGTTCCAATTTATGTCCGGAAGATTAAAGTTCCCCATAATCCAATGTACAGCATTTTTATGATCTTTTATTATGAATGTTAGTTAACTGCAAATATCTTTCATATACTCTAGGTTTATATTGGGTGGTCTTTATATGCTGCCTACAATAAGTGGTGCTGAGTTCGGTTTAACAATTTTTTTAAAAATTAGACGCTGTATTAACATTTGGTTGTGGTGTAATTTCTTCAGCTATGATAGTTGATTTTTATTGCAAGTAGCACGCCTCCATAATTGTCTGACCTATCTTTCTAAAAATTTCTAGTTTTTATCTTTCTAGTTGCTGTTAAAAAGTTTCGAGTTATAAACATTGGGGATTTAACCAATTTTCAGAACCAGCAGCAATTATGTCTGGTTTTTCAGTTTTTCATCAGTAACTCTAAATCTATATTTGTATTTTTTTATAATTTTGAAATTAATTATTAGCTTATTTATGAATATTTTGATTATTAGTGTTATTAGATTTGTTATGGTTATTTTATGGGTTTGTGTGGCAGGTTTCATTCTAGCTAGTTAGTTATTTATATTAGGATTTGCTAAGACACTGTAAAAGTTTGTGGTCAACAGGTCATCGAGGTAAACTAGCCTGAACTTATTTGAGGTAACCCACAATTCATGCAGTGTCAAGATACATACTGATTTCCTATATTGGGGTAACAACATTAGCTTCACGTTTTGTAAGAAAGTCTTGAAAGTATCATCATAATGATTGATGACAGAAAAATTATTGCCACATTTCTCGAAAAGAAAGAAGAAAATCCACTCAATAAAGTATGTAGATGAGCTTGTGCAAAAGAGCCGTAGCTAAGCATTAAAATGTTTTCCGGCAAAAGTAAATAATTTTCATTACCTTGTATTTAAAAAAAAATATCCACTAGACTGGCATAGGAAAAGAGATTTAAATCCTTGAATGCTTATGTTTGGGACGGAGAGAAAATAAAATGTATATGACTATCAGTGGATTTAAACAGTGGCGTAACAACGGGTTGGCATCGGGCCAGTTGAAAAGGGCGCAAGCTCAAAATGGCGCCACTAAATCTGTAATTTTTAAATTTGTATTTAAATAAATACAGTCGGACCTCTCTAAGTCAAACTAAAAATGACCCGAAAAAAAATCAACTTACGCAGTTTTTTTTAGTTAGGAAAATGGCGTTAAAGGCGCCTATTAATCAAGGACAATGTAGATATTGAGCGGGAAGGGTAGGGGGCAGCCATACCGTCTAGTAGGCTTGACGGGAAAGAAAGGTGGTGTCTGAAGTTTCAAATGAAGGGAAGCAAACTTGCTATGACATACCGACACAAGCCCGTGAGAGGAGACACCTTCCTTTCCCTCCCCCACTTTACTCCCTCCACAGTGGGATGAGGGGAGTAAGATTTTTTCTTTTTAAAAAGAGTCACAGCTTGCAGCAAAGGGGCGCGAATTAGTTACCATTCCTTTTTCTTGTTCTTGTCATTATTTTTTACTTGCAAAGGCCGCTTAATCCCTGGTGGAATGCACTAAAATAAGATTTACGTCCATTTACGTGGCTCTACGGAAGACGTGTTCTGAAATGTCACTCCAGAATAATAACCCAAACGCCTTGGAAAATTCGACTAAGAGGGTTGAAAGCCAGAAATCTTGGAGCCAAGGAGATCTAAAATACATTAGTCTTATGGAATTTGGCAGGGACCTAACAATTAATTCGATATAGGGAGGTTTTCGACTTAGGGAAGTTCGACTTAGCGAGGTCCGACTGTATTTCCCTTTTATCCTCGATAACAAAAAAATGAATAATTAATTATATTTAAATATATTTCATTTAAACCATTATAATATGTTTTATTATGTTTGTGGCTTTTGCGGGCTTTTTATCATACAAATGTCAATATGATTTTACAGTCTTTATTTTAAAAAGAAAAATCTAACTATCCCCATCCCACTGTCGAGGGAGTAAAGTGGGGGGGGGGTTTCTCCTCTCGCGGGCTTGTGTCAGTATGTCAAAGCAAGTTGGCACCTTTCATATGAAACATCGGACACCGCCTTTCTTTCCTGTCAAGCCTTCTAGCAGCTATGGCTGTCACTATCTCCCTCTGAATATCAACATTGTCCTTGATTAACCTGCGCCTATTACGCCAGTTTCCATAACACGAAAACTGAAATAAATAAATAGCAATTTATAATTGAAATAAAATGATTTAAACACCAAATGATTGAACTATTGAAAAACAAAACAAAAACCGATGACGTCATGTTTTGATTTAGATCTTCTAAATGTTCTCGCTACATGGGAATTGTAAGAATAGGACCCAAATATCGAACTAGCTCTGAAAACATTTCTTACAATGCCAACCACAGTAGCAACTGCTGAAAGGAGTTTCAGCAAACTAAAAATTATCAAAAAATAATTAAGATCTACATCAGGTAAACAACGCACATCGTCTCTAGCTCTTTCCATCGAAAATGAACTTACCAGTCAAATAAACTTCGATGAAATAATCACTAATTTTGCAATCATTAAAGCAAGAAAAGTTAAGCTTTGAACCTTTCATACAGGACATAGGAGTGGATCGGTGGAGTGTTAATTTATTTGTGAATTTCTATCGTTATGTATGAGATAATGAGTATGACACATTGATACTATTGTTTTTATTTATAATACATGATACTTAATGCATTGCTGCACTAATATGCAGTTTTATCCCTCAATTTATTTCGTATTATTTAGTGAGTAACAAACTGCAAATTAGCATTGTTCCTGTCTTAAGAATTGTTTATATTCTCGTTGTATGACTGTAACTGTCAGTCTACGTAATTATTGTCATAAATTAAATACGAGTAATTCAATTATTTATTTTTAAAAAAAAATCGCAAAGGTGAAACTTGTCAATTAATCAAGGGCGCCAAAAATAAATTAGCCAAGGGCGCCAAAAACCTAGTTATGCCTCTGGGTATAAATTTAAAGTAGGCAGATATTTAAACGAATGTCTAAGAAGTTGATGAATATTTTGGACAACTTAAGGCTGTGAGGGGGGTTATATAGGTGAAATTATACATAAAGCAATTAATTCTAATTTAGAAATACAACACAAAGATAACTTAATACAACGCTCAGATAGGCATAAGGATAAAAACACATTTCTTATTCCGTATGTAAGAACAAACACAAACAAATTTTCGTTCTTCCGGTCCGGAATTTGGACGTGGAATGGGTTACCTGAAGAAAACAGGAAAACCAACACTTTATCAACATTTAAATCTCTAATAAAAATGCAGGACTAAACACAAAATATAGATATGCGTAGGACGCAATAATCTTCTGTATAGAAGGAGCGTGAGTAAAGAGATAATATACAATAAGATAAGAATAAGAACCTACAGGTACACGTCTAGCTCTCTATAATAGTAAACCTTATCTATGTTATTAATTTTGAGTTTTCAGTCCTCGGGGGAAACATATTTCTTTATATTTTTTAAAATAAAAATACAAATAAAAATATTCTAGGCTAGAACCAATTTTAGTTCTCTTGACAACACCAGTGTTTTTTGTCTTTTTTTAAGAGGCCAATAAATTTACATGCATTGTGACGAAGATTTTAAAATTGAGGTGGAAGTAAATGATGCAAATGAAATTGTGAGATGGCAGAATAAGAAATTTTCACAACATTTCTATTGTCACAAAAACGCTATTTGGAATTCGAAATTTTAACATCGATTTGTACGACCATTTATTGCAAACTTCACTCATCAATTATGTAGTCTACATGTTGCTAAAATATGCAATAATAATCGTTGACAGAATGTTAAGAGAATGCACCGGAGTCGTCAAGTTGTCAATTAGAGGAAGTATAATGATAGTGGAAGGTGGGTGGAGACTTGAGACGGATCCAGGCAGTTGAAAATATAGGAGGACGAGATGACTCGTTTCGACTGAGCTCACTCAATCATATTTGTGGAAATAGTTTTCAATCTGACCGGTAATCTACCGGCTCTGAATGTTGACAGGAGGACGAGATGACTCGTTTCGACTGGGCTCACTCAATCGTATTTGTGGAAATAGTTGTCAATCTTACCAGTGATCTACCGGCTCTGAATGTTGATCGGTCGGCGACTTCAGCACTGACTAGTAACGACTCTAGAACTCATCCATTAGATTTTTCATAATAAATTTAGAAGGTTTCAAATAGCAATATAAGCAAATGGATTAGAATTGCAACATTTCACTTTCAAACAGAGGCATCACTAAGGTTGGTGTCACACGGTGCGGAATCTCATAGTGTCACCCCTTCACGACATTCCCCTTAGAACTTCTCCGAGTCAGCCTGTGCCAAATAACGTTAACATACAGAATATTACATTTTCGTGCCACCCCTTGTGATGGCGTCACACCAGCCGCCCCCCCCCCACTGACGCCTCTGCTTTCAAACAATGTGTGAATGCTCAAAATATCATTCTAGATTCTTCTGGAAATTTGAAGAAAACAATAGACTGCTTTGAAATGGCAAATTCTTCAGAGAAAATAATTATGGTCTAAAAGAATTATTTCATTCCCTCTCAAACATCCGGTTTCACTCAGCGTCACACGCTCCGTATTTTCATTGTTGACTCCCCTCGAAACTAATAAATATTAGGCCGATGGTAGACACCGCGTAACGCGCGGTGTCCACTCAGTTGGGTGGATGACACGCAATACACAGTCTGTTTATTTTGGTATACCCAGTCCACCTTAATAGCTTAAAGAATTATTTTTAAAAAGATTTATGATTTTAAAATTAATTTGGTAAAAGCAAAGAGAACGGTGCGCTCGATAAATCATATTTTTGGTTGCTATATTATTATTATATTTGTTATTTTTTCTATTTAATTTAATTTAATTTAAAAATAGACAACTAAACCTAACCCAGACCAAAACTGAAACTACACCTTAAAAAAAAAGACTCAAACGAAACTCTTTTTCTATTATAATTTAAAAAATAGACAACTAAACCTAACCCAGACCCTAAAACTGAAACTACAAACTTTAAAAAAAAAGACTCAAACGAAACTCAAACCGCCACCTAGAGTTCAAGAATCTAATGTCCTAACCGTGAGACCACAGAAGCTCATGTATTGATTGAATTTTTAAAAATCTTATAAATAAAAAAGAGCAAAATGTGACGTCACGTTTACGCGACACCCAAGCTTTACAGTGGATGCCGCGTATTGCGCGGTGTCTACCCACTTCGTAAATATTAATGCGTTTTAGCGAGTGCAATTGTGTGATTAATTTTCTTGATCCTTTACCTGTACACGTAAGATAATAATTGCTTAGATATCTGAAGTAAGATTTTAACCAATTTAATTTTTTTTTCACAACTTTAAAAAACAATTCTTTAAAAGAATATGTACGTAGGCTGCTAATAATTATTGATGTATGCAAGGGAACACATACAGCTTAGCACCGTTCCCCATCAATTCCCGTACACAAAATGCCGTACGTTTTTTTTTACCCTTTCTCCACTCCCCAGTGAGTACGCAGCAAATGATTGACCTCTGTTAAGTACCGAACCTTGATCTAAATATAGGTATTAGTCATAGATTACAAATAAAGATGAATGTAGGCTTAAATATTTTGAGGACAGAAATATGATATGAACGATTCTCGTTCAATTGAACTAAATATCCTTACTGCAGAGGTACGTTTATCGGTCCAAGAACCCCTTTATTAGATATATAACTTTAGCTGACCCTCTGATAAAGTCTGCTTTCAAATCCAAATTATGATAGGCCCAACATATCAGCAGCAGGCATATACTCTAAACTAAAACTCTTTGTATCTGGAGTCGACTTTATAAGGGTAAATTTTATTCGTGGTAATGATATTACAGCAGTAGTTCTTTATACTCTTGTCATTAATCATAATTTTACTTGACACTCAAAGGTCTAAACCTAAGTAAAATTGAAAAATATAAACATAACTATTAGATAATGATTAATAATACATACATTTCTATAACAATTTTCTGTATGGTTTCTTGTTTTAAAACATAAATTTCATTACAATCTATTCCAAATTAAT
This sequence comes from Ampullaceana balthica, assembly GCA_944989445.1. Taxonomy (NCBI): domain Eukaryota; kingdom Metazoa; phylum Mollusca; class Gastropoda; family Lymnaeidae; genus Ampullaceana; species Ampullaceana balthica. The sequence continues at coordinate 121,027 of CALYLW010001486.1, read as the reverse complement.
TTGTCTTCATTCAGTTTTCCAATATTTTAGCAGTATGGTATTTTGTGGGAGAAACGGCTGTCAATCAACGCTTGATTGACATTAAAACACATTGATAACTTCATCAACTGCTATTTTCAATGTTTAAGCTCAATTTTTATCAGATGTGATCATGTATATAAACAAATTACCTGAATATAGATAGGTATTTCTGTATGTTCCTGTAAGTGTACTAATATATTAGTGTAATCAATACTTCAATTTATTCAAAATATTAACTACTCGTTTCACAAGAGTGTTATGCACTAAAAGCTCTTAGTCATTGGTGCCTGTAACTAAATAAAGGTTACGGCTATCAACAACAACCAATAACAGCTTGTGGCTTTTGCGTCAGGTGTATGATGCGATTCTCAGCCCATCGCTCTATGTACTTATTTTATGGAACTGTTTAGAAATTAACTCAGCATACTAAAATAAAAGCGACATTTTCTGCAAAGTATCATTGAGATTTCAGATTTACATTATTTCTTTAAAATTCTACAAACCATAAAGTGGATAGAAAGTATTTATAAAATTCAGGACATTCGAGAATGCCTGATTTATTTAGTATTACAATAATTTCCAGGTAGAATAGACAGTTTTAACCTATAGCTGGTAAGTTGTAAATTAATTCTAAAGTCAAGGGATGTAAGGTCATGAAATATCAAACGACAGGGCCAGTATTAAGGAAAGATTTCAAAGGACATAGTTCATTTAGTTGAAGTGTTGGTTTCAAGTAAAGGTAAATAATTATTTTACGATGGCGTTATTTCAGGTTAAAGAAACATATTTTATCTCTGTGCATCTGTTCCTTTTGCTAAAAATAAATGCATTTTAAAAACATTCAGCAAGAACTCATAACATTCAACAGTGAAAGTAATTTTCCCCCACAGCAATATCATCCCTTTGTTAAGAAATAAATATTAATTTATCTTCACTTTAGGACAGTACATACTCACCTTAAATATGAGTTAAAAACTTCAAACAACATCCTTGCGTGCACAAAAAGTCTACACATCCAACAACTAACAAAGACACACTAAAAACACGCTACACACTATTGACAGATTCTTTAAAAAATCATTTTCATTCTCCAAATAATGAGTGAAACGTTTGACTGAAAAGAAAAGAAATGAGTACATACACAACACAAACAGAAATCAAGTATTTAATTTAAAAAATAAGCAAACAAAAATAAATGATTCATGATTTAGAGTACCGCATGAGCTAAAGCATTCAATTAATATTTTGCAATTCTTTTCCAGACTAAAATGACGTGGTCAAGTATGGAATTTCTGGGCACAACAGCGTGTCTGTTACTACTGCTGGCTGTCCTCTATTCATTGTATACCGTAACAAACCTCCATAAGAACTATCCTCCTGCACCAGGGATCGCACTGCCTATCATAGGACATATGTATTTAATGAAGGCGGACACAAGGAAGCAATTCAAGTAATGGGCAGAAAAATATGGACCGGTTTTCAGTCTCCGGCTTGGAACAATGTCATTTGTGGTGTTGAATGGGTATGACATCATCAAGGAGGCTTTAGTCAATCAGGCCGATAAATTTTCTGGACGCCCAGAAAATGACCTTCTTACGTTAGCTTTACCTGAAGTAAAACATGGATTAGTTAGATCCACTGGAAACCTTTGGAAAGAACAACGAAGAGCTGTTTTGAGCATTCTGAGAAATCTCGGCATGGGGAAGAATATTTTAGTTCAGAGAATAACAGAAGAGGTGTCTTGTTTTATTGCAGAACTGGCGGCGAGAAATGGAGAGCCAACAGACATTGAAGCATTGACGAATGCTTCTGTTTCTAATGTCATTTGTTCTATGATTTTCGGGAAAAGATTTAGTTTGAATTATCCAAAATTTATGAAATTAATGAAATTAAACATTAAAGTAAATGAACTAGTAAATCCAGCAAGGCTTTCAAATTTCATGCCTTATCTTAGACATGTTCCATTTGATCCATTTCATGCCAAAAAACTAATCAATGTAGCAAAGGAGATAATGGCGTTTTCTGATGAAATGGTTCATAAAATTAAACAAACATATGACCCAAGCAATTTGAATAACTTCATCGTCGCTTACATTGATGAAATGTTGAAGACAAAGAAAACATCAATAACAAACGAATTAAGTGAAGAAAATCTACCCCGATGCATCGAAGAACTGTTTAGTGCCGGATCAGCATCAGTTAGTGCCACAATTTCATGGTGTCTCTTGTACGCATTACATTACACAGAGAAACAAGAGAAAGTTTACCAAGAAATTATTGATGAAGTAGGACACAACAGAACACCCACATTGGTTGACAAACCAAAGTTGAAATATTTGAATGCTTTCATCATGGAGACACAGCGACTTGCTAGTATTGTACCACTTAATGTTACACATCAATGTACTGCAGACACCACAATCCATGGATATTTTATTCCAAAAGGCACCAACATAATACCAAGTCTTGATTCTGTACTTCACGAAATGAAAACTTGGAGAGACCCTCAGAACTTCAGACCTGAAAGGTTTTTTGATGACCAAGGCAATCTAAATTACGATGAACATCTGATTCCCTTTTCTATTGGTCGTAGACTTTGTCTTGGTGAATCTTTGGCTAAGATGGAACTTTTCTTGTTTATTTCGTACGTTTTTCAGAGATTCAAATGTCTCCCCAAAGATGCAAACAATATCCCACCACTAAAAGAAGTGTTTGGTATTACAACAACTCCTAAACCCTATGAAGTAAGACTGGTGGAGCGTGCATACTAATTTTAAAGACGCACTAAACAGAAATCTAGCTTAAACATTTTGATACGTCAAAAGTTTTTTTTAAGAACATAATTTTATCCGTGCCGTAAAAAAGGCTTAATGGAATCGTCTTCTACTTCTATAAGTGCTTATTTATTACACGTTATACTTTTTATAAGTCATCACTGTGAAACCGATTAATTTGAGTTGCTATTTTAGATTTTCATTTAAAATTAATTCCGTTTATTGTTTAGATGTTATTTTATTTTAAAGTTAAAGTCTCTTTGAATTTTTCACATGAGACAGTGTAATTTATTATTATATATTTTATTTAGCTGCTATTAAGGTCGTATAAAATTTTTAAAATTAATGCTATTTTAAACAATTCAAGGCTCTAGTAAATTTTTAAAAAAATACATTCATTTTTTATTATTTTGGCTTAGTTTATATTTTAATAAATAAACCAATTGACTTCCTTTTCTCCTTTTTAAATCCTTTATATTAACTCGTGGCGTCTGGTTGCCGCAAAAACTTTGGATCAAATTTTAATCCACTTCCCTGTAGTTTCGCGCACTGAAATTTTGCAGGCATACTCGTTGCGACGATAAAAATGATCTATAAAAATTTCACAGTGATCGAATGTAAATTAATTAAATTAAAGAATTTTTAGATTATCTGTATGAAGTTTGTAAATTTTTGTGCTACACTTTCGCGGTGCGTATTACATTGTATAACCTTTTAAATATTTCCCTTCGCGTGGTGCGGTGCATATTATATATTGACCATACTTTAAAAAAATAATATTCCCGATCTGTAAGTGTTTAAGCTAGTCTGTCGCACAGTGCGCATTATATTAACATGTTTTATGAGACATAACTAAAATTTGGATTTTTTAATTGTCGTATTATAATGGAGATACTTTTAGTTATGTCTCGTATTTTCTTCACAATGTAGTCCATGAAATTAAACCATTGAGCAACAACTAGTAACCAGCAAGTGACAGAATTTTCTTCGCTCCACAAATGCTAGCAGAGTTAATTAAACTTACTGGATCAAAAGCTTTGCAGAAAAATCATAAAAATTTTGTTATAATTATTGAGTCTTTATATAGTTTGTCTCTATTTGTGAGTTTTACAAATTTAAATGTTTGTTAATTCTGTAACTGAAATTTATTCAACATACGGTAAGGGTTAAAACAACTGAAACTTTTAAATCACCCAATGCGTAAATTTTTTAAAAAATCGTAAAAGGAATGTTACTTTATATTACAAGTGGGCTCGTGACCAGCAGTGCTTCAATTACTATTTTTAAAATTACATTATAAATCATAGCTACCGTATCAAATTATAATTCACCTTCGACAAAAAATTTGTAAAAATATTAGACTTCTTTAATTCAACAGTTCGTAATCTGGAGCAGTTGCATTTTGAACATTTGTCTGAATCATTAATAATTTCCTATTAAATTTAGGGGGCCAAAACGTTGAAAGACCAAAATCACACACAATAATGTAGGCCAAAATAACAGTGGGTAGGTCAGTCATCCATGTGACCAATAGACAAAAATCACGTATCACTGTACACCACAATATAAGGTGGTAGGTTAGTCATCCATGTGACCAATTGACATGAATAAAGACCTGTTCATATAATCGTGTCTCCATCCTCTCGCCACACCTGTCTTGTACATCTTCTCTGCCTTACTCTCAATCTACACGTGCCAGTGTCACCAAGTGTTTGTCAAGCGTTACATAAGTTCTATCTCAAAAATATTCCTCTAATTTAAACAATGCAAGATAGTGAATAATTGAATTGATCCTTTGCAAACACGTCAGAGATGAATAATTGCGTTAAAATCTAATGTTTGTGTTTTCAACTATTTCAGTGTTCTTTTAATGTAATGGTAAGTAAGTTAGACTTTTAATGTAATGATAAGTAAGTTAGTCTTTTAATATGTAATGACAGGTAAGTTAGATTTTTAATGTAATGGTAGGTAAGTTGGATTTTTAATGTAATGATAAGTAAGTTAGACCTTTAATGTAATGATATGTAAGTTAGACCTTTATTGTAATGATATGTATGTTAGATTTTTAATGTAATGATAATTAGTTAGATTTTTAATGTAATGATAGGTAAGTTAGACTTTTCATGTGGTGATAGGAAAGTTAGATTTTAAGGTAATGATAGGTAAGTTAGACTTTTAATGTAATGATAAGTAAGTTAGATTTTTTAATGTAATGATAGGTAAGTTAGACTTTTAATGTAATTATACGTAAGTTAGACGTTTAATGTAATGATATGTAAGTTAGATCTTTAATGTAATTATAGGTAAGTTAGATTTTTAATGTAATGAAAGGTAAGTTAGAGTTTTTAATTTAATGATAGGTAAGTTAGACATGTAATGTAATGATGGATAAGTTAGACTATAATGTAATGATTGGTAAGTTGGATTTTTAATGTAACGATAGGTACGTTAGCTTTTGATGTAATGATACTTAAGTTAGACTTGTAATGTAATGATAAGTAAATTATATTTTTAATTTAATGATAGGTCAGTTAGAGTTTTAATGTAATGATACGTAAGTTAGACTTTTAATTTAATGATAGGTAAGTTAGACTTTAAATGTAACGATAGGTAAGTTAGATCTTTAATGTAATGATAGGTAAGTTAGACTTTTAATGTAATGATATGTAAGTCAGACTTGTAACGTAATGATAAGTAAATTATATTTTTAATTTAATGAGAGGCCAGTTAGACTTGTAATGTCATGATACGTAAGTTAGACTTTTAATTCAATGATAGGTAAGTTAGACTTCAAATTAATTTATGAAGACGAAGCAAGCATCCCCCTCCCATTTGATGCTCTCATAATCTTCTAAACCTAATCCCACCTTCTTTCCCCGCTTCAGCGCATAGTGTGGAATATTTGAGTCACAGGTGCTAAGTAAAAGTAGGTCATAGTTTACTTTAACAACCAATGTCGACTTGTGACTTTGATAACAGAAACACGATAGCATTATAATTCAAAGCAAATGGAAGTAATTTCCTATTTGTACAATATCATACTTCAAAAGTTTAAATAAGAAAAACCCGTAAAAAACCAAGTTTTTGACTATAAATCCTTTATGTACGAGAAGTAAATAAAAGAATGTTCATTATAATACGCAGCGCCAGACCATCCAGAAATACAAATTGCAGTTGTGTCGTAAAACATGTTTAATATAATGCGCAACGATCAGGAATATGTTTATAAAAAGAGCTGTCAATAAAAATACGCACCTTATTGCGTGACAGAAAGGTTGTTCAATATAATACGCACCGCGACGCTCTATCTCAAAAAAATAGCATGATACATAAAAATAAATAAAATAATCTAAAAAATCAATAATTTAATGACGGTAAATGCGATCGATCTGAAATTTTGGTACATTGTTTTTATCATCGGTACGAAACTGCCTGCAAAATTTCAGCTCGCTATCTTGCGAGCAAGTGGGTTAAAAATCGATCAAAAGTTTTGGCGACAAGGTCTGTCCGCCGCAGACACCACGAGTTAATACAAAGGATTTAAAAAAAGGTAAAGTGAAACATAAGTACACACTTTAACCCCAACCCTTGTTACAATGGTGTTATATATATAGATATATATCAACAACCCTTTCCTAAATGATCAGGGTACTTTTCTAAAATGAGAATTGTTGAGGATCCCTTTTACATTTGATATGTCAACACATTAAAACGTTTGTACTGTTTATTTAGAGAAGCGTTAAATTCAAGATGTGTTAAGGACAATTGAACTGGAAGTGACCAATATAACTAAGGAATATCAAAAGCTATGAGCAGGTTTGAGGCAAGTATTCTCACGAGAGTACAGTGATGTTACAAACATATTCTCACGAAACGAGAGTACAGTGATGTTACAAACATATTCTCACGAGAGTACAGTGATGTTACAAACATATTCTCACGAGAATACAGTGATGCTACAAACATATTCTCACGAAACGAGAGTACAGTGATGTTACAAACATATTCTCACGAGAGTACAGTGATGCTACAAACATATTCTCACGAAACGAGAGTACAGTGATGTTACAAATATATTCTCACGAGAGTACAGTGATGTCGCAAACATAATCTCCCTATCTAATTAATGAATAACAGTTTCATTCTTATTTTCAAGTCTAAAGTTCGTGTGTTTTTTGACGAGGTGTTGTTAGACAGTAGATATTGCGCTCAGTATTACCAATGGATAACTACATAATTCTAGAATACGTCTACCTCATGTTAAGCCAATGAAGTGATCCTTCATCTTTGACAAACATATTGTAAAGAGATTACCCGTATTTATTTCAACATTCCTTAAATTGAAGTAGTTGGTATTTTCAAAAAATTTCTGGATCAATAGCACAAATTAACCTTCAAAGCATTTAAAGATAATCAAATTTTTACTACGTTTTTATTAACTTGCTTTCGTTCCTGTTTGTCCACAATTTTTCAAATCTGCCAACGTAAAATTAAACCACTTCTGATAGCCCTAGAGATATCGAAAGTTTACCACAAATAGATCTTAGATGACAATGCATTGTATCAAAATTTCAGATCGATCGAATTTACCGTTATTAAATTATTGAACTTTTAATTTATCTATATATAAGCATATGTATTATACGTCTGCTCTTGTTTACATTACATTCACGGGCCGAGTTCACACCAATCCCGACCACATCAACCATGTTTAACATAAAGGTGAGATCAGTCATTTCCAGTCTGTAAATGTTTGTCGGGCAATGCGTATTATATTTGAACATAATCAATACTTCAAAACGCACCATAGCATACACTTAGGCTAAAATATTTTAAATTTTTTTTTATCAATTAACTCGATTTTCTCCTCATTTTGCAAGAAGACTAAAAAGAATAAAATAAATAGAAGTAAAAGAAGATTTTCAAAAACCACGTTTTTATAAGCGGACTAAAAATAAGAAAATAATAAAAAAAATTCACATAATTGTGAAGAAAAAATATTTTTTCTGGATTGATAAAAATGTCAATCTTATATGCTCAAGTACTATGATGTAATATGACTAAAAACGTGGGTGGGCGCTTTTTAGGCGTTTGGCTAAAATGATTAGGGTTTACAAATGACGAGTAAGAAAATGAGTGAATTGAATTAGTTAAGCCTGAGAAGCGCCCGCCCCACGTTTTAAGTCATATTAAATCATAGTACTTGAGCAAATAAGTTTGAAATTTCTAATCCATCTGTTACTATCGTACAGAATAAACATCTGCGTGTTCTATTAAAGATAAATACATCTCCCACCTAACTAAAATGTGCAGTTGTTTTAATTACTAACCTCTTTATAAACACATGGTATACAGTTACTAGAGCATTTTTCTCTATATAAATTTAATATTTTGAAAATTATTGTTTTTTAGAGTCTGCCTGATTTAAATTTAAAATTATTTAAAAAAACACAACATTTTGTGTTTTACTCGCAAATTATACCAAATCTTATATTAAGATTTAAGTTTGATTATTTGTCTGTCCTTAAGACACATTTTATATGATTCCAATAGTAGTCTCACAATGATTGGACTTAAAATTTAAACTAAATGTTTAGCTTAACTTTTGGCAAAAACATATTAACAGTGGCATAGCTAGAGTTAGTGCCACCAAAAGTTTGGGCGATATTATTAACGCCTGCCCCTACTAATAAAAAGTAACTTAATAAAACAAACCCGTAAAAACAAAGTTTTTGAAAATAAATCCCTTATATATGAGACATAACTAACAGTATTGATTATTTTCAAACATTTACAGACTGAATCTGTCTTAACTCAAGTTTGCTTCATAACCCTGGGGGGGGGAGGTGTGGGTGGGAAGGGGGAGGGGTGGGTGGGAGGGGGAGAGGGAAAAAAACATTGACAGACTGACACCGAGTGATGTCCCTTGTCTTTAATAAATGGGGGTGGGACGTGAGGGCGTGTCGGCTCGACGGTCGGCGTCAACTCAAACTCACGTGGAATTGGAAGAAAAAACAACAACAAAAAAAACGTGAATTTAAATTACATACCTCATATAAGGATAAACTAAAAATGCATTAATTTAATTACGGTACGTTCGATCGATCTGAAATTTTGATACGACGCATTGTTAGGTTAGACGGGTCCGTGTGCCAAATTTCAGTTCGATCGGATCATGGGAAGTGGGTCATTTTTTGACTTCTGTTTTTCCGCCCGCCGAGCCCAAGACAGAGAGAGAGACGGCCGTGAAGTTAATATAAGGGATTTAAAAACAAACCCGTAAAAACAAAGTTTTTGACTATAAATCCCTTATATATGAGACATAACTAACAGTATTGATTATTTTCAAACATTTACAGACTGAATCTGTCTTAACTCAACTTTGCATCATAACCCTAGTGGGGGGAGGGGTGGGTGAGGGGTGGGTAGGGGGGGAGAGGGGAAAAGTCTGGTCACCGATTCGCTTGACCGAGCTCAGAGTGACACGTAAAATGTAAACAAAAGCGCCCGTCGCTTCGTTGGGTCGCCTCAATGCGTCAGCTCAAAATTTCACGTGGCAAAAAAACAATAACAAATCGTGAATTTAAATTACATACCTCATATAAGGATAAACTAAAAATGCATTAATTTAATTACGGTACGTTCGATCGATCTGAAATTTTGATACGATGCATTGTTAGGTGAGACGGGTCCGTGTGCCAAATTTCAGTTCGATCGGATCATGGGAAGTGGGTCATTTTTGACTTCTGTTTTTCCGCCCGCCGCCGAGACCCAAGACAGAGAGAGAGAGAGAGATAATAAAACAAACCCGTAAAAACAAAGTTTTTGACTATAAATCCCTTATATATGAGACATAACTAACAGTATTGATTATTTTCAAACATTTACAGACTGACACCGAGTGATGTCCCTTGTCTTTAATAAATGGGGGTGGGATGCGAGGGGGTGTCGGCACGACGGTCGGCGTCAACACGACGGTCGGCGTCAACTCAAACTCACGTGGAACTGGGCAGAAAAAAAACAATAACAAACAGTGAATTTTGAATTACATACCTCATATAAGGATAAACTAAAAATGCTCTAATTTAATTACGGTACGTTCGATCGATCTGAAATTTTGATACAATGCATTGTTAGGTCAGACGGGTCCGTGTTCCAAATTTCAGTTCGATCGGATCATGGGAAGTGGGTCATTTTTGACTTCTGTTTTTCCGCCCGCCCGCCCGCCGAGCCCAAGACAGAGAGAGAGAGAGAGAGAGACGCCGGTGAAGTTAATATAAGGGATTTAATGATGAGAGAGATGATGAGAGAGACGGCTGCGAAGTTAATATAAGGGATTTAAAAAGGGTCACAATGGTGCCCCTCTATATATTTATAAATAAGCCCCTCTATATACATATCAATGCGTCCCTACTTATACATATATTTATAAATCTTTTATTTGTATACCAAACACCTATCTTAATGTTGTATTTCTAAATTAGAATGGCATTTTGAAGCACCCGCCCCACGTTTTAGTCATAATAAATGAAAGAACTGGATATTATAACTTTTACATTATTTTTATATAGGTAGTCCACTTATAAAAACGTGTTTTTAAAAAATCCTTTTTACCTCTATTTATTTCTTTTATGAGCTATATAACAATAAGTATAAGCGTTAGCTATTATGTAAATTGATGAATCTTAACCAAACTTTGTATATAACAATTTCTTAGCCAATATTGAAATACTATAGGACACTAATTTCCTAATGTCCATTTCTTCGGGACTGGGGGGTCAAAAATGTATTTTTTCATAAACGTTTAAGATTTTTTTCCCCATTCAAGTATTAAAGATCTTGAGAAATATAGATAAAAATTTCCACAACGTTATTGATTGAAATAAACAGGTGTTTTAAAATTGACATCTTGCACTGAATGGGCCCTGGGGTCCTTAATGTCGTTTTTTGCTTATATGAGCTATATAAAAATTATTTTATGCGATAGCTACTTAGCAAATGAATGGATGTTAACCAAACTTTGTATATATAACGTTGGTAGCCCATATTAAAATAAAAAGGGCACTGCACATCTAATGGCCAATTGTTCAGGGCCGGGGGTCCCAAACATCTTTTTTTCTTATATGTTTGAGATATTATTTTCCATTCTATTTTTAAAGATCTTGAGAAATATATCCATGAGGAAACTGAATTAAAATGAACAGCATTTTGAAATTTACATCTTACATCGAATGGGCCGGAGGCCCCAAATGACTTCTTTTATTTTTATACATTATGTCCCACTCAGTTTTTAACGATCTTGAGAAATATATGTGCCCTATAGTAATATAAGTTCTTAAGTTTTTATATACTAAGTTTGGTCAAAATCCCGTTGTTTACTCATTATCTAACGCTTAAACTACTTTTTATATAGCTAATATAGGGGGACAATGACATTAAGGGGCCCCCGGCCCATACGGTGCAAAAGGGTAAATTTCAAAAACTTGTTCATTTTAATTCGGTTTTATTGTGGATATATTTCATAAGATCTTTAAAAAGTGAATAGGAAAAATATCTTAAACAGATACGACAGATTGGAGTGAAGGTCTTCCGGCCCTGTGGATATTGACGTTAGAAGTTCTGTGCTCTAAATTATTTTAATATGGCATACAAAAATTTTGAATACAAAGTTTGGTTAATATAGTTACACGCTTAAACTAAATTTTATGTAGCTCATATAAGCAAAAAACAAAACTGAGTGCCCCAGGGCCCATTCTGTGCAAGACATAAAGGTCAAATTACCTGTACGTTTTAATATGGATAATAATGGATGCATTTATCATTATTTTGCAAGATCGTTTATAAATAAATGGGGAATAAATTCTTAAAAGTTTAAGAAAAAACTGCATTTTGGGCCCCCTGGCCCGAAGGAATAATCATTAGGACTTTATTACCCTATAGTATTTTTATATTGGCTGTCAAATTTTTATATACAAAGTTTAGTTAAGATCCATCCATTTTTATATAGCTCATATAAACAAAACATGACATTATGGAGCCCCGCGCCCTATGAGTATTCCTCAAGATCGTGAAAAATGGAATGTGGAAAACTATCTTAAATATATATGAAGAAAAAAGACATTCGGAGCCCCGGTGTAACAGGCCAGATTAAACCCCTGACCAGAATATACCCGGGTATAATCTGGCCTAGGCCAGAATATACCCCCGGGGTTAAACTGGCCTAGGCCAGAATATACCCCCTCAGGCCAGAATATACCCCTTTGACAACATGAGGATATATAGTAAAAAATTGATGAATGACTTTTTAGACTTTCTCTTCATGTTTTAGCTCTGTCAGAGAAATTAAACTCTCTTCTTTAGTAGCTAATTTGGTTTAAAATAATAGTTAAAATAAAATAATAATTATAAAATATTTTATGATAAATGAAAGGAGCAAGACCTTTTATTTGAAAATGATGATGTCGTTGTCTCGTTTTTAAAATGTGAAATCTTATATAATTTTGACGATTCAAAATCAAGTTACAGTCTATACAAATATATAAGGATTCAGCGTTTTTTCTTTTTTTTCATTTAACATTAATTTAATCAATTACTACAGGATTATCTAAAACAATACTTTAAGATTAGTTATATTTGTTGCTTTTCAAACGCGTGCGAACACTTTGGATTTCTTAACCTTATCTATCTTATCATTTACAGACGCCCCTTCTATACAGAAGATTATTACGTCCTACGCTTATCATTGGTTTATGTCTAGTCTTGCATTTTTATTGGAGTTTTAAATGTTGATAGTGTTGGTTTTAAATATTGATAGCATTGGTTTTAAATGTTGATAGCGTTGGTTTTAAATGTTGATAGTGTTGGTTTTTCTGGCTTCCTCAGGCAACCTTTCCACATTTTGATTCAAGTTGTCATATAGTTGTTATGTGTTGCCAGTGTTCACGTGTTGAATTACTTTATCTCTAAGGAGGGTGTGGTTGTCCTCTGTTCCTGTCAGAATGTAGCTTATAGCCCTGAACTAACCGCCCCCCCCCCACTTTATCCTTTAATATGCATGTCTCGCTTGTTCAAGATCTCGAGTGTGGCCATAATATACAAACTTGTCAAAAGTAAGGTCAAGAGTTGTGCTAAGATGCTTTCTTCTTGAAATTTTTAGTGGGTTAAAAGTCCTAATATGCATTTGTTTTGAGACAGGTTGTATCATAATAATGTCTCTTTCTTCACCTGTGCTCTCTTGTTCCTTTTGTTGTAGGCTCCCATTGACAGTACTTTAACAGAATCACCAGGGAACTGATTGGGCGAAGACCCTGTTTATTGCTGTAAACGTTTTGGTTACTGACATTGTAGGTGTTTCTGATTATTTTGTCAGTCGATATATTCTTTAGCTTAACTCATCCCTTGTTCAATGATTCTACCACGAGGTATGGACCAATCCATCAAAGTTCCATGCGATGAATGCGGCCATGATTCTTGATACCATCGTCATCAGCATCCTTCCATCTCGCTCGCGATGGTGGAAACGAGTTCTGTGCTTCCCAATTATTTGGCCTTTCTGTTAGCTCTTCTGTCTATAGAATCATATTTAATTGTACGTATTTTATGTTTATTGAACTGGTGAAGGCATTAGCCGAAAAGCTTACTGTCGTGTTAGTTTAAAAATAAAGCTCAAATTTATTGTTCTCATTACACAATTTGTTTGTGTATTTTGTACTTTATTTAAAAGCTTTATCACACTCCCATTTTATATGATATATTAATCAAAATAAGTTAATGGTAAAACTGTTCCATATTCCGCAGGCCTGAGGTCAGTAGGTAACTTGGCTTTTCGTCCATACATAATTTCAAAAGGAGTGCACCTGGTTGAGGCATGTACAGATGTGGTATGCACTTGCATATTGTTCAGTGGTGGTGTCTTCTTGCTGGTTTTTGGCTTTAGGACAAAACATTTTTGAAAGGCTTTGACATTTTGGTGAACGTCATGCTTCATTCTTTTCCAATAACAACGTTCAAAGATTGTGGCTGTCTTATCTCTGCCAAAATGGCCATCGAAATTTGGGTTCACATGAAACGTCTTCAAGATATTTGGCAGGGAACTTTTATTGAGAACTTTCTTTTCACCATGGTAAAGAATCAATCACTTCTTTTGCTTCAAAAGGCTTTGCAGTTTGTTTAAAGTGTGACTTGGCTTTTTGACCGTTTCTCTCAAGGTTAGTCATGGATCTACTGAGGCTACTTAAATTTCGTTGTGGAGTAGAATTGTAAAAGCTGATCATACAGTTGGTCTTCCATGGTTGACAAAGTTTGCGCTCTAGTCGTTTGGATTTTATTTTATAGTGACCAAAAATGTGTTTTTAAAGTTGCGAAATCCGATTCGTCGTGTCTGTAAAGATTGGCCTAATCCAGCTAGGTTACCTCCTTTCGCAACTTTCTGCTACTCATTTATATTTACGCCTTTCAAAAGAACTACGGCTGTTTTAAAATAAAATAATAGGGCGCGACGCGGTCAGAGGTTCTTTTGAATTCAGATTAAACGGAGCAGAATCCGTACTTCATAACAATAGATGAATGCATGGACAGCGGACAATCCAACATTGGCGAAATCCAACAAGGATGACCGTACTGTTTTAAGAGTAACACGGGTAAAAATGAATTGTGCTGATTAAAAAAATAATAATTTGCGCTACTGGAACAAGGGTTTCTTTTGAATGTCTTAAGACGCCGCGAAGGCAAACCGAGCTACAGATAAAGATTCGGAAATACGACAAGCAACATTGGGGAAGTCAAACGATGTTTCCCACACTTTTAATCTTGTCCTATTCTTTAAATTATTTTGCATCTCAGCGTGTATTCAGATAGATAAAAAAGGGCAATGTGCCATGATATGTTTATTCCCAAAACAAAATGAAGATAGGTATAAACCGTTGTTGCCAGTAACATTTAAAATGTATGAGAGCAACAACAACAAAAACAACAACAACAAACAAACAAACAAACAAACCATTCATGTATAATTTAATTTCAAAAATTTAAAATATTTTTATGGCCATACTCACAATATTGAAACGTAATTATTTGATTAATAAGCGAGGTACACAAAAAAATGTTCGCAAGCGTTTAAAAAGCCACAATTAATTGTCTCTATCACGCTTAAATTATTATTTTAAAAAAAAATTATCAATTCATGTGGTTGCCTGAATTAGTCAACTTTAAAAAAAATATTTAAAAAAATACATAAAATATATTTAAAAAATAAAAACAAAACAAAGCTGATTCCACCAATATTTGTGTAGACTGTAAAATTACATAAAGAGTTACCGTCCTCTCTGACAACCACATAAAGTGAGTTGTTTCATTATTATTATTATTTTATTGTAAATAAAACATCTTTCCTACTTAATAAATGAGTTTAACTTCTCTAACAAAGCTAAAACTCTAATATAATGTCTAATTAGTAACTCCTTCATTTTTTACTATACATCCTCATGTTGTCAAAGGGGTATATTCTGGCCTGGAGGGGTATATTCTGGCCTAGGCCAGTTTAACCCCCGGGGTATATTCTGGCCTAGGCCAGATTAAACCCGGGTATATTCTGGCCTAGGCCAGATTATACCCGGATATATTCTGGTCAGGGGTTTAATCTGGCCTGTTACACCGGCCCCGAAGGAATGGACATTTGATGTTCTGTGATCTATAGAATTTTAATACGGGCTACCAAGTTTTTGTATTCAAATTTAGTTAAGATCCATTTCTTTACGGATAACTTATCGTTCAACTTTTTCGCTTCTAAATCTATTTTAAAATACTATGTAAAACATGTTAAAATTGAATACTGTATTTATGTTGCTTCAATATTACGTGCGATTGTTTAGGAGCGATTACTTTCATCAATTGTCACGAAGGAAAAGATGGATTAAAAGGAACTCGTCGGGCTTCTTAAGAAAATGGATTATGGATAGGAATAATATGCACTGAGTAACAGTGAGGCTAAAGGGTGGCACATTTATAGGCATATAGAGGGGCACATTTATAAGTATATAGAGGGGCACATTTATAAGTATACTAGCCGGGTTACCCGGCGTCGCACGATTAAAATAATAGTCAACAGATTTTTAAAAAAAATTATTTCAATTCATTCATTGAAAAACAATTTAAAAAATAAATTGAAATGTAATTAAAAATAAGTACATGTAATTTATATATTGCTTATATTAAGGCTTGTCGATAGACTATATTTTTGGTTTTTCCGTCTGGTGCAAAAATGAAAAGATTTGTATGTGACCCAACTCTAGAACATGCCACATATAGCTGTCCGTGGGCAAAGCATGCTTCCTCAAGTACAATGCCTGCCACTTTTAAAGACTGTCCCTGTGCCTTGTTGATAGACATGGCAAATGCAAGCCTGATTGGAAACTGGAGGCGCTTGAAATCAAAAGGCATATCTGTTGGTATTATTGGAATTCTTGGGATGAAGACATCTTCTCCTTTGGCGCAGCCTGTCAAAATTGTGGCTTCTATTACATGAGGTAAGAGATGCTTGATGCTCAATCGTGTTCCATTGCATAGTTTAGGGGGATCCAAATTTCTCAGAAGTATGATAGGAGCTCCGATTTTAAGTTCCAAGTTATGTGATGGCATGCCAGGAGGATCTAATGAATTCAAAAATTCTGTTGGATAGTAAACAGCTTGGGCCGGATCTGTAACCGTATCAATAGATTTGTAGTTTTTTGAAATGCCTGGTAGAAAATTGTGAATTTGAGAATTGATGCTGTTGACACTTGAATTCTTTGGAGCAAGAATGGCCCTTTCGCACAACCACTCAGGATTTTTAAACTGGTCTTGGATGTTTGGAAAAACGGCAAGTTTCAACTCTTCAAGTGACTTTGCTACAGTGCAAAAATTTGATGGGAAATAAACTGTTCCTGATGCTGGGTCTACCTGCCACTTTCCATCGCCAAGTTGAAGCAATTGATGTGAGAAGTAGCCTGCTGCATTATCTCCATGTAAATGGACTCTCATGTTGGTGGTCAGAGTCATTTTCTTGACCTGTTTCCACAGAGTTGAAGCTTTGAGGAAGGCATTCAACTCATTGCTTGGTGTTGACCTTGGAATGACAGGCAAAGTTTGTCGAAAATCTCCAGCTAATACCACAACTGTTCCTCCCATTAGTTTTGTGTTTCCTTTTAAATCCTGAAGAGAGTTGTTCAAGGCTTCAAGAGCTCGCTTGTGTGACATTGTACACTCATCCCAGACAATGAGAGAACACTGTTCTAGTACCTTGGCCTTTCCTGATCCTTTTGATATGTTGCAGGTTACATTCTCAGAATGGTTCATGTTCAAATGTAACTTGAAGGCAGAATGAGCTGTTCTACCCCCTGCAAGCAATGTTGATGCTATGCCAGAAGAAGCAACGGCTATAGCAATACCTTTGTCTCGTCTGATTGTAGCCAAGAGCAAATTGATCACAAATGTTTTACCTGTACCTCCTGGAGCATCAAGGAATATGATTCCACCTTTTTTTGAGGTAACCAGTTCTAAGATGTGAATGTAGGCAGCTCTTTGATCCTCAACTAAACGTGGTTGATTTTCTGAGACATAGGCCATCAATTCATTTGTGTTATAATTTTGTTCTCGTAGAATTTCACTATTCTGAAGATTGTTTTCATTTCTTTGAGGCGTTGGTAACCCAAACTGGTCAAGGTTCCTTCCTGACATTGATACACACAAATCCTCCAACAACATAAGACACCTTTTGTAAATCTCATTAGAGAACTCAATTAGCAGTGTTTGATTCTCTCTCTTAGTTTGCAACATAATGTCCTCACTCAAATCTGTTTTAAATGTATCCCAGAGAGCAAGTGGATTAGAAACAGAGCATGTTGTCAGCAAAATTGAAAACAGATGTCTCAAACGGGTAGGTGATTGAGATGTACATGCCTCCTCCATGGTCAAGACCCAATGGTGATCGTTTCTAGTAGCCCTTGCATTTGGCAAGCTTCCCTAAATGTAGCACACACATGACCATCAACAGTTTTTAAGTCAGTGTAGGATGTTGGTCCTCTAACAACATGAAGTAGCATCCTCAAAAAGAAGCATTCTGCATTAGATGGGTGAACGGTGTACACACGTCCCAATGCATCTGAAGATTTTATCCCTGGATGATATTCAACATCTGCTCCTTGTTTTCGGCGTTTAAATAATTTTTGAGAAGCATTCCAAGTATAGTACCTTGGAACCACACAATAGAGAATGGTTTTTGCAAAGTCATCTTGTTGGCACAGTTGACAAAAAGCTGTCAAAGTTGTTCTTGGTGGCTCCAGAATTTGATGATATATATTTTCTTGGTTGAAGTATACTCTTTGCCCATTTTCAAGATGAACACTCAAGTAAACAACTGTTGGATACCGTTCATGAATTTGGAAATTCAAAATTCTCCAGACTGCTTCATTACTGCTGATGTAACGACCCATTAGAAATTTTTGCACCTCATCTGGATTCTCTTGGTTTCCTTCAAGACCAAAAACGGCCTGGTCACTTCCTTTATTGACGTACTTGCAGATGTATTTGATGGCCTTGACAGATTGGCAAGATTCGACATTTTATGTGAGCTTGAAACATTTTTGTCAAAATTGGAGTGTAGGGAACCAACCATCTGTTGTCCATTTCTATTTCTTGATATGTTGAACCAACCTTCATTTTGATTTTTGCAGTAAAACCACAATCTCCTGGTTTACGGCGTCTGTACACAGGATAGCCATCTTCACCAGTTTTAGTTTCTTGTATCAAATTCCTTGGATATTTTTTTGAGCATTTCCCATCAACCATGCAAGCAGAGTTTCTGTTCAAGTTTCCACAGGGTCCATGCAGCATATTTTTCACAACAATTTTAAACAAAAAATTATCTTGTGTAGAGTTTGGTATTTCTGCTGAGATTACATTGTCAAGTTGATTAGGTCGTAATTTTTTCATCAGCCAGATTAGGATGTGTGGATGGGGTAAGCCTCTCTTCTGCCATTCAATTGAGTACATCAGCATCTCGTTTCACCATAGACATGACTTTTTGTAATGACTCCCATTAATTTTGATAGTTTTCGTTTGAAGACTCTAGCAACCAAATCATGTCGATCCACTGCTGATTGGCCAGGTAAAAGATGAGCCTGAATTTCTTGCCATAGTGGATTGCATGTAAAGGTGATAAACAAATCTGGCCTTCCATGATTTCTGACATAAGTCATAGCATCTTGAGTGTACTCATGCATGTGTCTTGGACTTCCTGTAAATGTTGCTGGCAAGATAACCATTTTCCCCAGATCATTTGGATTGGCATCATTTGCAATGGCATCTCTGAGGTGAATGTAGTCTTCAACTCTCAGCTTCTTTTGATTTAGACGGATGTAGAGCAAGCGTTCACTTTCAATTTTCGCGTACATATCTACGATGAATTGATGGAAACAGCTGTCTAAATTTCAAGAGATGGTTATCTTCACCACTGCGAATCATGATTCGATATGCATTAAAGTCCATTGCTGTAACCTTTTACCCAAAACATTGTTTCCCGTGTCTGGGTTTGTCTGAGGAATGCCAAAGGAGTACCCATCTTCACCTTGCCAAAACATTAGGGGGTATTGCAGAGCATCATAAGAGCGATGAGTTTCTGCAACTCTTTGGAGAAGGTTGTTTCGCTTTTGAAGGACAATGTCACGTCTGTCAAATTCATTTCCTACCATGACAATGGCCACTTCATCAAATGTTGGTACATTGAACCGCCTTTGGTGTTCATGTCTTGGTGCTTTGTCAGCTCGTATCACAACTTTGTATTCATCAGTTGGCATTCTTTCTAGAGCTGTCTTGAAAATTTGAAGGTAGGCATTGTTTGCATGTAGAGTTCTTGCAACTCCAAAACAACATTTTGTTGCAAGTCTGGAAAGTTTGCACATCTTTGTTGGACTTCTCTAGCTTGGTCTCCCATGAAATAGATCTGCAGAAACTGAGGTTCGCCTTCAGCTGGCAGCAGAGATCCAGCCCTGTGATAAATTTGGCCTTGAACTTTAAATGTTGGCATGAATCCTTGTTCACGAATTTCTTTGCTGGCACCAAAAGATGTCATTTGAAAGCATGAGTTGTATTTTCTGATGTTGGCTAGGAAGCGTTTAGACGTTTGAGATACACCTTGAAGCAAATGATCAAGTGGCTCAGGTGGATGTTGCAGAGTCTCTAGTTTAACTTTGCCATTTGAACAGCACATTCCAGGGTGCTCATCTTTCCATTTAAATGCACTGCAATGCTTGCAGATCAAGTTCATCTCACCAATGTTGACCTTTCATGTTGATGGTATGGAATATCTGGGTCATATTGATGAGCAGCACCTTTTAGGTCTTGCTGCATTTCATTTCTTCTTCTGTTTAAATTTCCATTTCTCTGGTCTGCAAGTCTTATTTGGGTTTGTTTATTTGTTTCATTTGCTCTTCTCATTGAAGATCTGACTCTTTTTTCATCAAGTCTTGCCTGTGTTTGTTTATTGGTTTCATTAGCTCTTCTGATTGAAACTCTTTCTCTCTCATCATCAAGTCTTGCCTGTGTTTGTTCACTGGTTTCATTAGCTCTTCTGATTGAAACTCTTTCTCTCTCATCATCAAGTCTTGCCTGTGTTTGTTCACTGTTTCATTAGCTCTTCTGATTGAAACTCTTTCTCTCTCATCATCAAGTCTTGCCTGTGTTTGTTCACTGGTTTCATTAGCTCTTCTGATTGAAACTCTTTCTCTCTTATCATCAAGTCTTGCCTGTGTTTGTTCATTCATTTCATTTTCTCTATGTAAGGCTTGCTTCTTTGCCGTTTTAGAAACACGACCTAATTGAGTTTTTCTTTTTGGGGGCATGATTTCTCTGAAGAAAGATTGGAACATAATAGCTTATATATTGTTTTATTGTACAACTGCTTTTAAGTATTTCCCTTTGTTAAACTTTCTTCTTAAATACCATACTGAAGGTTTCCCCCCCCCCTTTTAGCATCAATAAACTTATATGTAACTTAGATAAATAAGTAACTTATAAGTAAATTATTAAATTAGTTTAAATTTTGCTACCCCATGACATATTTGTTTAATTCGGACACATCAATTGTGTTTAGACATTTGTAAAACAGGTGAAGTGTTAATTTAAGTTTTGGATATATAATTTGTTTTAGTGATATTTTGTATTGATTATAAGATCCAAAAAAAAATATTCAGAAGAGATTTATTTAATTTAACCTTCACAAGATCAATAAATATATGTATTTAATTCATCCTTCTTAACATCAATGAACAGATGAATTTAATTTATTCTATTAGCACCACTAAATGGCTGAAAGGTATTAGATAAGCTAATATATAAACTTGTTTACTACTTCAGTTTGGTTAGGTAGGGTTAGTTATTGTAAAATCTTAAAAAACACATTCTAAAGAGATAATTTCATTTGTTCTTCTTAAGAATGTCAAGTTCTAATGATTTTTATGACTCACAAGGCTTCAACTCAATAAGTAAAAACACCATCAGAAGAATCAATATTTTAATTGAACAAAGAAATCCTTCAAGGCAAAATAATAACAACACTGTGCGTGCTCTCCGCTACAAAAATCGTCCCTCTAGCATATCTCTCTATTGACGTCATCCCACACCAAACTACGTCACACCAAGCATGTGTCAAAATAGTGCGCACTGTGCAACAGTCAAACATTGACATTCCCAAAGCGGAAAAAACCCCATCTAATATATATAAAGATGAAAGTTTGTTTGTTTGTTTCTTTTGTTTGTTTTGTTACTCATAGAATGCCACACCGTTGGACCTAGGTGCTGAAATTTTGCATGGGACCGTCATTTGACCCGGGACAGGTCATAGGCTATGTAGTTTTTTTCTTATATAAAAAAACTGACTCATCACTAATTGAATTCTTCAACTTCGCGTGTAGGTAGAAGCATGAAACTTTGGGAAGTTGTTGAGTAGCCTCTCACGACGATCATTTGCGTAAAAAAGTTGCAATTCAGTCATGGGGGCCGGGGGCACAAAGACGTTTTTTTCATTATATGGGCTATATGAAAATTGATATTTAAATATTTTTTTTGCTCGTTACCACCACGGAAGTGTACTTAATAACCACCCAGAGTTTTATGCTTCTAACTACACGGAATTAGTGATCTTTAGGTTCACTTGTGTTAAGTTTAATGACTTTCTTAATAAGTTCGTTAGCTAAAGTTTAAATAGTTAATTTGTTTAGCTTATGTAAACATAAAATTATGTAAACATGAAATGACAACATAGGTCCTAGGCCTTTATATGCATGTCAAGATCATTGATTCTTAACTTTAATAAGTAAGTTTATAGTAATGAGCAAGTTTTATTATGTTGTTGAAAAATATTCAAATAGTTATTTGTTAAGTATGTATGTGTATGCAACGATTTACTTTCTTCTTATTTTTTTGTATTTCTCTTGATTAACTTCATTTAGTGCCCTCCCCTTTTCTATACTAATAAAAGCCTAAGCCCCCTCTCACTAATGGTCCAACTTCCCATTTGACTAAAAGTCTGTAAAATTTACGAATCATACTAAAAACAATTAAGCACGACTGAACTCTGAACTAAAAGTAATGAGTAAAAATCGCCCTTTATCTAATTTCCAGAAACAAAAACAGGAATACAAAATATAATGTCTTATCTGAAAACGGGAATCAAAAAAGAATTGAATCCCTTGGTGAAACAGCAACATATAAGATTTTGGAATCCATCGCTAAATGGGACCGTTTTGTAGAAAGGGACAAAAGTGAAAAAATTATAGTCAATTTTTAGTCAATTAAAGTTAATTTAAAGGCGGTCGCTTAAAATGAAGTCTTGTAATGCAGTACTGCTCCAAAAATAAATTTTATACTTGTTTATAGTCTTTATTTATTAGTGTTTTAATATGGAAATGATATATAATGCTTTTATATATTTGTCTCTATGTTTTACGATTTAAATTTACGGCTTTTATGTAATAGGTATAATTTTAAAAAATGAATTCAAGTATGTTTTGGACCATGTTTCCCAATGGGACATCATAGTTTGTAAATTATATTTCAAACACCAGATTTAGTTTCTGAAAAATAAATAAATTATTTACGAAAATAGGAAAAAAAGATGCTATGTTTGACTAAACATCTATTTTTAAAATGGCTTTTGTTATTCCGCAACAGCGTAATGACCATGGCATATTCAATTCGCCGCCCCAACTTAATTAATTGCTTATAGGTTCACTTGTATTGAGTTTAATATGCTTATGTTTATAAGTCCGGTAGAAAGGTTTAAATTGTAAATTTATAGAGCTTATGTAATAAAAAAAACACAGCATTGGTCGTAGGCTTTTATATGCATGTAATATTCATTGATGATTAACTTTAATAATTAAATTTAAGGGATTGAGCAAGTAAAATAAGCAAGAAAAATTAATATAGAACACGCAACAAATTTTAAGAAAAACAAACGTATAGTTCCTCTAAATTACGATTAAGCTTTTTTGACTTGGGCAATTTCTTTCCACATAAAATACCCTCACATAATTAGTATTTGTTTAAATTAAAATTTGAGTCATTAGAAACAACATAATAAAACTCTTAATTTAAAAATAAATACCATACATCGTGTGACAAATGTAATGAAATAGTGTTAACAGATCTATAATATCAAGAAAGTATTTGTATAAAAGGCCACTGTTTTGTACCGCAAGGCCAAAACAAATATGAATGTTATTATAATAAAATTACACTGCTCACTTTTAGATGCGTACACGAAAAGGTGCGCACCGTAATTTGACAATAAAAGATTTTTGAAAGCGCACAGCTAAAAATAAAGTATTGTAAAAAATAACGCACCAAAATGAACTCGTTTTGAATGCCCGCATGAAGCTGTTCAATATCGAAATGAGAATTTATTTTGTCTTTATTTGGCTCTACATTTTCTGATTATGGGCCCCCTTACCCTAGGGGTGGTCACCTGGGGTTGAAACATAGCCTACGACCTGTCTAGGGTCGAATGAGAGCCCCATGCAAAATTTCAGCATCCTGGGTCCAACGGTGTGGATTTCCATTGGTAACAAACAAACACACAAACAAACAAACACACAAACTTTCATCTTATATATTAGATAGAGGGACACATTCATAAGTATATAGGACACATTTTTAAATATATAGAGGGCCAAATTTATAAGTATATAGAGGGGTACATTTATAAGTATATAGCGGGGCACATTCATAAATATATAAGGGGCAAATTTATAATTATATAGAGCGGCATCATTGTGACCCTTTGTACCTTACTTGTCATTGGTAGGGGCAGGCGTTAATAATATCGTCCAAACTTTGGTGGCACTAACTCTAGCTTAAAATGTTTTTGCCAAAAGTTAAGCTAATTACTTAGGTTAAATTTTAAGTTCAATCAATGTGAGTCTACCATTGGAATCATATAAAATGTGTTTTATGGACAGACTTATAAACAAACTTAAATCTGAATATAAGATTTGGTAAAACGACATATATCACTTGCGAGTCCCACTGAGAAAATGTTTTTTGTTGTTTTTTTTAAATTTAAATTTAAACCAGACCGGCTCTTAGGAATGATACATTGCATAAAATTAAATTTATATATAGAAAAATGCACTCATAACTGCATTCAATGAGTGTAGCAAAAGATTCGTGATTAAAACAACTGCAAATTTTAGTAAGGTGGGAGATTTATTTACCTTTATCTGAACACGCAGTAGTTTCGACTTTCCGGAAGGAAAAGATGGTGTTAAAAGATATTATCAAAGTTTTGAAAGATTACAAACATGAGAATTAAGAACTTCGAGAGAAATAAACTTCTAAAAGTAAAATTAAACATAAGATGGCTGCAAGAGCAGTAACACATTTTGTGAACATCAATAGTGTTGTCATCATGAGAGAATACTACAATGAGCAGAAATTATACAACAATGTAAACAACAAAGACAATATTAAACGCAATTTTAATTTTCTCCCATGAATGTACTCATTGTATTATCGTTCTAATTCTTATAAATAATCCAAAAAGGGAGACTAAGTTAAGGGAATGTTTGCAATTAATTTAACAATGTATCCCTAATATTAGGGATCGAAGTCAAGTGGCATGCCACTTGGATAAAATAGAACGCTTTCCACCACGATGCACCATGCGGTGATCTATCGTCATATAAAAATTAAACAGACAAATATATTTTTCTTATTAAATAAATGTCATTATTTTTATATTTTGAATATAAATTCGATTTTAAGATGAATCATTTTTTAAAACTTTAATTTACAATGCGAATTTTCAATTTAATTTCCATGGAACATTTACGAAACACAAACTATTTATGTTATGTTTCTTAGATTTAAAATTACCTAGTAATGGATTTTAAAAATATAAATTACGATTTTCACATCAATTTTCTCTTTAAGTTTTGTTAGCAAAAACTCATGATAAATACATTAGCATCGGTGCTTTGTAGTGTGTCATTAACCGAAAACACAATATCAATGCACGTCCAATATGATTAAATAAAATTGTATACAGAAATGTATTCTCTCCATAATATGCCTATTCCTCCCAGTTTATATTAAAATAATATTTTATTGGATTTGCGTATTTGTATATAGTTATTTGAAAACGCTAAATTGTTAGTACATTTATTGTTGAACGTTTCATGGTTGTATTTTCTAAGAAATTTCACAAAAGTAACTATTAAAAAGCAACACTAACAAGAGTTGACAGCTTACGTTGACTTCATCAATTAAAAGAAACACTAGTAATTTACCCGAGAAGTAATGAATTCTAAATTGGCCATAGTTGAACTGGAAGCCTGGAATGTTTTAAAAGATGTTGTCAACAATTTCTTAGATAACTTCAAGTCAGACAGTTACAAAAGTCTTGTTAAGAACATGGTCTCCATATTTCAGGCTTTGGGTTGCCGCATGAGTGTCAAGTTGCACTTTGTGGACTCCCAAGTTGATTACTTTCCTGCAAGTCTTGGTGAATACAGTGAAGAGCAGGGTGAAAGGTTCCATTAGGACATTTGTGAAATGGAGAGTCGATACCAAGGTCGATGGAATGTGAATATGATGGCCGACTATTGCTGGTCATTGAAACATCATAATCCTGGTGCTGCTCATAAACGAAAATCACCGAGAAGACCATTCAAAGAGTGATAGATAATTAATAAATGTAAGTCTGCTTTTAAATTGCACTTTGGCTAGTGTTATACCGTGTGCTAATAATTTTCAGCATGATTGAAGTTTATTATCCATCGTATATTTTGTTGCTGGTTTTTTGATTTTTTCCTATATTATAATGTATAAATAATATATATTTAATATATACTTAAAAAATGTTTAAGTGCAAAAAATCCTGACGTGATACACAAATTTGAAATACATATTTGGAATCAGCTTGAAAAGTGTTGTGTAAGAAACACCTATTTGCATGCCTGCAGTTTTCAAAGAATGAAACTTTGTAGACCAGTGTAATACGATACGCTTGAGAATAATTTACATTTAGTTACCGGTATGCATCACAGAGGTCAAGGTTATGAGTTTTGACTTATGTTTAATTCATGTGTAACTTAATATTTCTGTTTAAAGATATTGCAAGTTAATTTTTATAAAGGTTACATACAATAAATTAAATATCGCTCAAGAGCCACAAAGCAAAGGATTTAGAGTTTTAATTCCATAATAATATCAATGTTAATATAGCCACGACAGTGTCCTATATTGTGTCTATATCCATCCATCTAGCCTGTAGCCAATTTATAAAATAATATATTTTAAATCTTAAAGAATTTTTAAAAATCAATTAACGGTCACCATGCCATAGGCATATACCTTTAGTAAATATATTTTTGTATAGCTCATATAGAAACAAATGACACTTTGGGGCTCCAGTGCCCAAAGAGTATGTCTTATGTATTAAATTTGGTTTAGTTAATCTATCTAATATAAACGTATGCGATTCACAACGTCCCGTTTATATTACATAAAACAACAATATAACATCATTAATAACAAGAAAGCTTTTAAACATATCAGTTTGAGAAGTAAACTAGTAAACTAAAAAATTATAAATAATATTAATGTAAGTGTAGTAACAAATGTTCTAAGAACATCAATATTGTTGTCACCATGATAGAATCTTGCAATAACCATAACATTTTTATCTATGTGAAAAACGGAGGCTATGTTCATTTTCCCCCATGAATGTACTAATTGTATACAAGTTATTATATTTATAAATAGCTGAAACTAATGAAGAAGGCAATAAGGGAATGCTAGCAAGTCTTTGACAATTTATCCCTAGTTATAGGATCGAAGTCAAGTGGCGGGCCACTTGGATAAAATAAAACGTCTTTCATTCGAAGATGATCAGAGAGTTAAACGGACATCGAATATATAATAACACAAATATATATATAATAGCCATTAAAAGTATTTAATAATTTCTAATCTTTTTTTATATAAATACGATTTTTAAATTTAAATATTTCTTATAGTTTCATATTTCTTTACGTGTTTTTCAATTTACATACAATAAAACATTTAAAAAACATAAGTTATTAATGTTATGTCTCATGGATTTTAAATTACATTTTTTTTCTATTGATTTTTTTCAATTACGATTTTCACATTCCTCATATTTTCTCAGTTTGTATACACAAAGCCAAATTAAATAAATACGCGCACCGGTGCTGTGTGATGCGCCATTAATGGGAAACACAATTTTAATACACGTCAGAGATTGATTAGTGTAATTCGTAAATATAACATGTTCTCCAAAATATGCCTTTGTCTTCTTTGTTGTCGTAAAAGAATACGTTTTTGGTGTGTATATTTTAAATTAAATTGACAGTATCGAATGGTTATAATATTGTATGGTAGACAGCTAACATCATACACGCACTAGTGATATACCAGAGTTTTTTTAGCACATTTAGTTATAAAAAATGTTGGATCTCTAATGGCCGGGCTTATTTATCACTTAAATCATTAAAATTAATCCCCATCCTTCATCAATATCAAATATTTTGCCACTTTTAAGACGTTTAAAACGAGTGTTACATTTATTTAAGTCACTTTAAGGACCTTTCCTAACTTATCTTTACAACAGCGGTTAATGCTTACAGTAGGCTTTAGTCGTTTTATAGTACATGTAGGAATAAAACTGTGAATTTAGTTTTTATGTTCAAAATTCATTATTTAATATGAAATTCTATATCTACTTCAATATCACACATCCATTCTGTTGTTGTCGGATAAAAATTATATTAAATTTTTTTTATGTCATTGTTATATATGTTTTTATTAACAGACTATTGAATATTGAGAAGGAAGAAAACCGCGGCTTCCATTTTTTTTTCATTATTTAGAAATAAATACTGGTGTGGGGTATGGATGAGAATTATTGAAATATAATGCATTAACGGGAAACGGGATCCATCAAAAATTTGCATCCCTATTAAGAAATTGTCTTTTTTGCCTGAGAATGGCAAATTTAAATATCGTTAATTAAAGAGACAAGGATAGAAAAAATAAATGTCATTTCCTAATTCAACTATCTATATGAACATTCAAACTATTGATTTTGGTACATTATTTCATTACAAGACTTTTTATCGAATATATTTTATTGTCTAAAAAACGCTTCGCAAATTATATTGCAATCATTTTTCAATACGACTGTGTTAGTTTCTTTATTTTCTCTTGGGAATTATATTAATTTTACAACATTTATAATTTAGTTTTATTGACGCTTTGACATGTGTATCTAGCGACGTTTTAAATTTAATTACTTTCAATAGATGTGGGATTAACTCTAGGAGCCGATCCCAAGCCTGTATGAGAGAGGAGGAGGGTTTTGCGAAAGGCTAGCACCCATCTCGTAGCCATTGCTACAAAAACACGAACAAAGATAAAACTTGGAAACTTGGACCTTGGGAAGGATGGGTCTCTTAACAGAGAACTAATGAAGCTGGGTGGCCAAAGCCAACCGGAAACCACATGGCAGACAAACATCCTCTCCACTAGGACCAACACAAGCTTAGAAACATGGAACATAAGGACCATGTTCGAAGCTGGAGAAAACTGCCCAAGTTGCTGCCGAAATGAAAAGGTACAAGCTAACCATCTCAGGGATAAGTGAGTCCCGAAGGACTGGCTCAGGTCAGATGAGGCTCAGCACAGGAGAACTGCTACTTTAGTCAGGCCATGAATAAGAGAATGCTGCCCACAACCAAGGAGTAGCCCTCATACTTTCTAAAACTGCACATAACGACCTTATATTGTGGGAAGTCCATGGTCCCCGTATAATCACCCCAAGATTTAGAACCAAAAAAACGTAAAGTCAATATGGATCTTCTTTAGGTATATGCTCCTACTAACGACAGTAAAGAAGTCAATATGGATCTTATCCAGGTATATGCTCCTACCAACGACAGTAAAGAAGTCAATATGGATCTTCTTCAGGTTTACGCTCCTACTAACGACAGTAAAGAAGAGGACATAGAGGACTTCTACAACAGACTGAGAACCCTTTTCCAAAAGTGTCATAGGAGCAATGTGGTTATACTCTTGGGTGACATAAATGGGAAAATGGGCAACAACAATAAGGGATATGACGTTTGCATGGGAACACATGACCTGGGTGATATGAATGATAATGGTGAAATATCATATATGTGTGCTTCAGATGGACTGGTCATTGGTGGAAGCATCTTCATGCATTGAAAAATCCAGAAGGCAACATGGATATCACCAGTTATGTCAACGGCTAACCAAATCGACCACATCTGTATCTGCAAAAATTTTATAAGATCCCTAAAGGATGTTAGGGTAAAAAGAGGGGCTGAAGTAGCCTCAGACCATCATCTCCAGATTGCAAAAACTAAGGCTCAAACTGAAAAAGATTTGGACAAGTAAGGGAAGCAAGCCCCAACGTTTTAACACTACTCTTTTGAAAGATGAATCAAAACTTAATGAGTTCAAACTTACGTTATCCAACAAATTCCAATCGTACAGGATCTAAACAACGAAGAGAAATTGACCAAAACTGGAAAAGCATCAAAGAGATACTCCTTACAACCTGTGAAGAAGTGTTGGGCCCCAGACAACAAAAGCATAAATAATGGATTTCTAATGAAATCATGGAGAAAATCAAATATAGGAAAATGATGAAGGCAAATCTAAACCACAGCTGTACCAGAAACGAAAAAGGCAAAGCATCAGTGGAACACTAGAAGCTAATAAAGACGTTAAACGTAGTATAAAGTCAGAAAAGAGAACTACATAGAAGGATTAGCACTTGAAGGAGAATAGACATATTACCAGAGAAACACAAGAGAACTATTCAGTACAATAAAATAGTTCAAAAATCCAGAGAGACCAGTTAAAACTAAAGATGGCAAAGCAATACCTGATGAAGAGGGTCAGAAAGAAAGATGAATAGAGCTTTATGAAGAACTCCTCAACCGACCAGCCCCACAATACACACACAACATAGAGCCAGAGGAACAAAACCTAGAAAGAGATTGAAGCACACACACAAAACAAGGGATACGCAGATCAATTAAACAACTAAAGAAAGGCAAAGTGACAGAATACCAGCAGAAGCCTTGAAAGCAGATATTACGACTAGCTCTGAAATGCTACATACCGTGTTCATGAAATACGGGAGGAAAAACAAATCCCAATGGAGTGGAAAGAAGGACACCTCATTGAACTCCCGAAGAAAGGAGATCTTTGCTCTTGCTCCAACTATAGAGGCATACCTCTGCTATCCATACCAAGAAAAGTATTCAACAGATTGTTGCTAAACAGAATGAGGGACGCAATAGACACAAATCTAAGAGACTAACAGGCAGGTTTTAGAAAGGACAGATTATGCGCTGACCAGATTGCCACACTGAGAATAATATTGGAACAATCACTAGAATGGAACTCACCACCATACATCAACTTTAAGTCTTTTTAATTTCTAAGGCTTTTTGTCGGCTCTATATAATACATAATCTGGTCAGGATACATCTATTTTGTTTACCTAGCCAGATTTTTTTACTTGGCTCGACATATGCTAAATTAAATTTACTGACTGTAAGTGTTTTTTAAAAGGTATTTTTCATCTATTTTAATGTTCTCAGAAGATAAATAAGTATTTTAAAGACAATTTCATTTTTTTATTTCGTTACTAGATGTTTGATTATTATTATATTTTTTTTGTAAGTGAGAAATTTCCATTTGGCATCTTACTGTGACAACTCGGCTTAAAACATTGTGACAGCATTCGCATAGAGTTTCAACGAGTTGAAGG
Source organism: Ampullaceana balthica (assembly GCA_944989445.1). Classification (NCBI taxonomy): domain Eukaryota; kingdom Metazoa; phylum Mollusca; class Gastropoda; family Lymnaeidae; genus Ampullaceana; species Ampullaceana balthica. The sequence goes on along the minus strand of CALYLW010001486.1, from coordinate 89,872 downwards.
GAGGCATTTTTAACAACAGCTTTTACCCCGGGTGATTTAGCCCGACATAAGAAACGTAACATTTCTCCGTGTCTTTTCAATGTTTCCCAAATTTTTATTTAGGTACGTACACAACTTGTCTTTCGTGAGGAAATATAGAAGTACGTAATCTCAACTGATCCGGAGTCTCCTGTCGAAGGTCGAGTAACAAATAACCATGGGGAGCGGTTGTCGCGTCCTTAAAACTTTCTTGAACATAGGAAACGCGACCAGGATACATTTGTTTTGCCAGATGGGTAATCTGCGATCCGTCTCGAGGGTTTTTAAATAGAACGATATAATGGGAATTGAGACTTATGGTTCTTTGTTCTTTATTTTTACCGAATAAGTTTTGAACAATATACATAACACTGATGTCTCGGTGGTGACTACCTTTAGTAAACAATTTTGTAATCCTGTCATCTGTTTCAGACATTAAATCATCGATTACCACCAACCGACGACGTTTATCATCCTCTGACAACTGATCAATATCAGGAAGTCCTTCCATAAAGCGAAAACCTTTCATGGACTCGTATATCGGTTGCCATTCACCATAACACCATATAATTTCCTCTGGAGTGGGTTCGACCATATCTGCTATATGTGTCAGCATCTTTGTTACAAACATGGTTTTCCCGCTCCCGGTTGGACCTGCGATAAGTGCCGTAAAGGGATGTTTCCACCTAGGATCCATTATTAAATGTGTTGTTGTTTTATGTGTTTACTTCTATTTTATACAGCTTTTTTGAAATAATATATTTTTTTCTACCTAGGATGAGTCGAACTATCTTCGCTAAAATATATGAGGCTTTATTAAATTGCTGGGTGACCCGCACAACAGAAACAAGTCCTAGCTTTGAACAAATATTGGACGAAAACCTTAAAGAGATAATATATAAACTAAAAAGAGACAATATAATATATTTTACATTACCACAATTTTAAAGGACAATGATAAATTATCATAGAGCTAAGCAAAGACTAGAGAGCCGAAGGGTTGGAGTACCTGAGAACCCGGTGACACCAGAGGGGCCGGACTCTACATCCTAAAAAAATAAACGATAAAAATTATATAATCGTTGTTTTGTTTTATTTTTTATATGTTATCATGTCATCTTTTTTCTTTCTTTTCTTTTTACGTAGAATGCCAAAACAATACACCAAAGAGATATATACAGCATTGCAAAATAAAGAAAGGTTTTGTTTGGGGATGTGAGACCGAGCAGGCCGACCAGCTCTGTCATTCCTGTCTAACAACAGAAAGTTTCGAAGAACAATTAGATGCCCAATTATATATGGCGATAGACGGGGTCCTCAGCAAGGACGAGCTTATTAAACTTGTTTATCCCAAAATTCACCGGAGGGTTCTCCGGTATTACAAACGAAAAACCAAACAAGCGGTGCGGAGAACCCTCCGACAGCAAACAATGAGGACCCCTGAACCACAGGACAATAAAGAAAAATCCACTGAGCAATCTACAAAAAAAGAAGTGGTTGTTGATACGGCGAAAAGACCCTGGTCCCTTAAGTGGGAAAATGCGTTTTATAAAAAAAAATAGTAAAATTGTACGATACTTGTTTATGTTTTACCTTGTCCTGTCTTAGTAATCTTGGTGCCGTCATTTTAAAAATATTTAAAAAATAATTTGGGGTTCACTTAATACACAAAATAAATAAAAAATATTTTTGAGGACCAATCAATGATTAAATAAAAATAATTTGAGGAACACTCAATTATTAAATAATTGAATAAAAAGTTAAAAATTAAAAAATTGAATACATTGAATAAAATTAAAAAGGGGAAGTAAACCTTAAATACAAATACACGATTATCACCCTTTAACACTAGAAAATTTGAATTTCCCGCAACACGTCCTACATATAACAATAGGTTATCCTAATTAACATAATTATCATGACATACTAATTAACTTGTCTAAGATAATTAACCTGTTGTATAACAACATTACACCTCTAATTAACTTGTCTAATTAATTACCACGCGCCGCCGCCGGTAAAGGCAACAGCTGTGGTTGCGTCACGGTGGCGCGCCACCCAAATAATAATCGTTTTTGACTTTACTATACTACTCAAATACGAACTATAGAGCCAGTGTGTAGTCCATTCCTGTAGGGATCATGATAAATAATATATACTAGCTGACCCGCGGCGTAGCACACGCCGCTAATGATTTAGTGACGTGTGAAGACTTCCTGAAAGACACAGTTGGCCAAATGGGGTGGGTTTGGGCAAACGACTGTGAGTGAATGAAAAGAAGGAACTCTGGAGATAGCAACATACAATTGTCCATGACTGAAAACAGGTTTTGGAAGATAAGGGCAAATCTTTTTGAACGTTTGGCCCTGTGCTTTATTTATTGTCATGGCAAAGGCTAATCTCACAGGGTATTGTCTGCGCGTAAAGGTAAAAGGCAAATTTGAATCTGATGGAGTCAGGGATATCCGGGGAATAAGGAAAGTTTGTGAGGTAGCAGCTGCGATAGTTTTACACTCCAGTACGTTGAGGTGAATGCTGGTAACAGTCAGTCTAGTGACATTACAGAGACCTCTTGCTGGAATGAGGTTTCTAAGAAGCATGACCACTGAACCAATTTTAATTTTCAGTTTATGCGGAGGCATGCCAGTAGGGGTAAGACTGTTCAGAAATTCTTCGGGGAATGAAAGTTGATCTGCGGGATCATCTGTGACGATGAAGTCAACGCTGGTGAAAGTTACTTCGTCGGTTGGGATACGTTTCAATACTTGTTCATTCAGGTGCATGGAGTCTTCGTTCGTGACACTTAATATAGCTCGCGTACTGAGTTGTTCCGAAGTGACAGTTGAGAAGTCGAGGTCGCCATATAGTTGTTGAACGGGATCAGAATACACAGGAAAACAATGTGAAGGTAATGTTACAAGAGTTCCATTTGTCCCGTCTCCAACATCGAGAAGCCATTTTGCGAAATGTTGTTCATCAGGAAGAGCTCTCATATTTTTCGTCAGTGTAAGTACATGCACGTGACGCCACAAAGATTGCTTGTTAATGCAACTGGCGACAGTGAGTGCTCGGGAGCCACGCATAATAACGGGGAGTATTTGTCAGAAATCCCCACCCAATAGTATTGTTTTCCCTCCAAATGGGTGCGTCTCACCTGTGAGATCACGTAACAACCTGTCAACTGCCTGGAATGCGTATGAATGTGTCATTGGCGCCTCGTCCCATATAATCAATTTGGATTGCAGAATATGTTGCACGTGTTGCGAGTTAGGTTTGATATTGAATGTTGAAGTAGTAGTGAGCTTCAACGGTATTTTAAACACCGAATGTGCAGTACGTCCATCCGGTAACAATGTTGCTGCTATTCCTGTTGATGCAACAGTTATAGGATTGTCTCCCCTGGCTCTGATTGTATGAATCAGGGTTTTGTAGACAAAGGTTTTCCCTGTTCCTGCGGGACTATCTAAGAAGAAGCAGGTTTGTAGCGGATGGGAGTCGTTGTATGCAGCGTCCAAAACAGTGTCAACAGCGTGGTTTTGTTCTGTGTTGAGTTTGTCGTAGTGTTCCATAGCGTGGGAGTGTTCAGCCTGAGCGTCAAAGACGGAAGATGAATGACACATTGAAATAATGTCAGTTAGAGGTAGGTGTAATTTGTGCAGGTTGAGGCCATGTGGTTGGAGCATGTCATTTATTTCTGCGAGAGCATACATGCAAGCGGTGCGTGTGGAATATGTTTTGAGAAAGTCCTCAGAAAGGAAGAGTTTATGCGTGTCCCAAAGGTGTGGAACGTTATGTGGTTCGCCGAAGACACAGAAGAAAACGAAAAGTTGTCGCAAGATCGGTGGCATTCGTATCTGAGATGCCTCTGTAAGAGTATCATGCCATATCTTGTCGTCTTTAAGAAGACCCAATTGTTGGCACGCCTCTTTGAAAGTGTTACATTCCACGCCGTTGACAGTTCGTAGAAGGTTGAAACTTGTGAAGCCTACGGAACGGGTAAGGAGAAGCCTGAGGTAATAACGTTCGGTGTCGTTAATGGCAACAACAGGCATTCTACCGATCACTTTTGTGCCTCCTCTAATTCTATTTTGCCATTTTCCAGAGGATTGTTGGAATGTGTAATGTTGGGGAACATCAGTGTAATGTAACTCCACAGCTTCAGGATCGGTCTTGTTGAGTTCAAACCAAGCTAAGAGCATGGTGCTTTTGTTGGCCTGTCTTTGTAGCGCTCGTTCTTCGTGACCCTCATGAAAGAAGACGACTTGTTGTTCTGGCAAATGAACTGGTAATCGTGTAATGCAATTTTTCTGAAAGACTGTACTCGTTCAAACGCCACATAGCCTCAGAAGCACTAAAATACCTACCATCAAGGAAAGTTTGTATTTCGTCATGTTGGAAAACACCCTTGGCTGGCTCCTTCTGAAGTGCAATGGATGCAGCGTCGTGTCCTTTGTAGACATACTTATATAGATACTTGATACATTGAATGGACGCGCACACTTCAACGTTAATGTGAGCATTGAATTTCTGAGAAAGCCAGGGATTTTAAGGTACTATCCAACGAATATCGATGTCGTATTTGCCAATAATGGCAGTTGTGCCCTGTCTTCGGCGGTATATGGGGTACCCTTGTGTGTTTTCTTGTGTCTCGGCGTTGAAGTCTTTTGGGAAATTGTTGGTGCCCTTGCCGTCTTTCATGAAAGGTGAGTTGGATTTGAGCGTGCCACACGGACCATGTACCATGCATTTAATGACAATTTGGAAAAGTCGAGGGTGTATTTCGGGATTTGGAAGCTCAGCGCAGACATATTTGTCTATGTCATCTTTGGTCTTTATTTTGCACTGTGAATCAAGTGTCAGTAACATATGGCAATGAGGCAAGCCTCGTTTTTGGAACTCAATGACGAAAATGTTTGCGACTACATTGCCGAAAATATTCCTCTCCAGATTGTCAGTTAGGAACTCCCAAAATTTGATATGAAAGACGCGGGCAACGACATCAGGTCTGTGTTCTGGGCGCTCATGATGGGAAATGGCGTTAGAGATTTCCGGCCAAGCAGGATTGCAGATGAATGTTAGGAATAAGTCAGGCTTTCCACTTTTGCGGACAATTGCCATCGCGTCGTGGTAGTTCTGTTGCATGTACCGTGGACTGCCTTGAAACGTAGAGGGAAGAATGATCAACTGTCCAGGGCGAAGGTTATTGTCTTGTGCTTTCGCAGCAATAGCATCCATCAGTCCCCTGTATTGTTCTACGCGCAAATCTTGTTGATGGGAGCGTAGGTAATGTAAACGTGCGCCTTCTGTTCTGACATATGCGTCGACGACATATTGCTGGAAGAGTTTGCCGCTGGAATGCAAGATGCTGAATACAGATGTCATGGCAAGCCTGTAAGCATAAAATTGGAGTTGTGTGACTCGGGTTCTGTTCGCGGTTTGCTTTTCTTCAACATGGGTCAATTGTATGTGCCAGCCTGGATCTCCGTAAGGGAATAGTAGTGGATAAACCATGGGGTCACAGTTCATATTGAGTACAGAGATACGCCTGCATGCAACTCCTCTTGGGTATATGCAAATATCGCGTTGTGCAGGAGGATCCCCGTCATCCCCTACAAAGATAGCAGCAACATCAGTTTGACAGGATGGCGCGTTATACCTTCTCATATCCAGAGTTGGATTTTCCATGAACACCATTCGTACAGCAGCAACAGGGTTATTATGAGTGATAATTTCATGCAATTGCATGTAGGATTTAGCGAAGGGGTTAACCTGTCGTAACATTTTGTCTAGTTGCAACAACAACATATCACTGCAAGTACTGTTACAATCGTTTTGCAAACGTTGAGTGGTAGCCTCAGCAGAATCGAAGATATATAGTTGACCGTATTGAGGGGGCGTGTTAGGATTGGTATACAATGGAGAGACTAGAGGATAAATTTGACTGTGGATTCGGAAAGCATATGGTCCATGGCTAGGTGGTTGAGCGATGTGGGTGCCCATTGATGCGAAAGCTAAAGCAGAGTTGTATTCCCTGATATGATCACATAAATGTCGGGACAGCGGATTCTTGCCACTCAAGAGGTTTTGTAATAAAGGAGGAGTTTGGGATAGCGGTGGCAAAGACACTTTACTGTGACGACAACACTTAGTATAATGTCCGGATTTGTTTACCTCTGATGGCCAATGAAGAGCATTGCAATAAGTACATAGTGCGGTTGTGTTCCTCGATGAGAATGGCAGTGTGTTCTTGAAACGCAGCGGAAAGTTGAATGCGATGAATGTGCATGTGGTTTCCTAGAAGATGGCACTGTTTGAAAGAACGTTTGCAATGTACACACTCAAAGAATGTGTCATGGCGGTGTGTTTTTGTATGTTTGTTGAGAAGAGATGATGTTGTGAACGATTCAGTGCTGTATTGACACTGGAAGGATTTCTTCAGGGCATGTGTTTTCAAATGGTTAGTAAGATTTCTGTGTGCGTAAAACTGTTTGTCGCAAATGCTGGAAAGAAATGTTGTTGAATGTGTTTCTACATGTACATGTTTAGTTTGTAAGTGCTTCTTGAGAGTGCGAATTGTTTTGAAGCATTGCTGGCAATGGTCACATTGCGTCATTCGTTCAGTGGAGTGTGTTTTTAAATGTGCGTTGGGATATCTCTGGAGTCGGAAGGTTTTGGAACAAATGGTGCATTTAAAGTCCTCTATGGAATGCGTTTGTTCACTGGAGTGTCTTTTTAAATGTGCGTTGAGATTATATCTTTGTGTGAACTGTTTAGAGCAAATGTTGCAATGAAATTCCGGCGTTTGTAAATGTTCATCAGGAACAGGAGAGTGGGAAGGTGACGTCACATCAGTGTGGAGATCACATGGGTGTTTAATGTTGGTGCACTTGCCGACGTTGTAAACAGATGGCACCAGAAGGTCATCACGTGTGTTTGTGACAGGCAAGAGAACTTCATAATGGCCATGATCCAAAGGACCGCTAAATAGCAGGGATATGGAGAGACGTTGACCCGGATTGTAAACTCGAGGAGGGTCATGCGGATGTTCTCGGAAGTGAATAGTGATAGTAGCGGGAAGTATTTGAGACACCGCCACAATTTCAGCCTCGCCACCATAAACGCCGGAAGTATTCATGTACGCAGCGTATTGTCGAGCTGAGTGTATGCCTGTGCTTCCGTGAGTAAGAACAACGGACAGGGCGTCGCCATAGTTATCCCAATGTTCGCAAACAAAGCTTACAGCCATCTTGCGAAGTTCGAGAGCAACAGTTTTGTCGATGACATTTTTTCCAGAAATATGCGACAGATAGAAATAAACAGTTACCTGATGCAGGAATTTCGACTACACTGAAAGACCCGTTGACTCCACGAAATATATGTGAAGCGGTAGCCATGGTTAGGAAACGAATGGCAATACGAGGGGCAAAATCAAAACAAAGCTTCTGAGACAAACGAAGAGAACAATGGAAAGGCAACGTGGCTCAGACGACTGTAGAAGATAACAAAGCGATTGAGGACACAGCTTGAGCGACTGAGGTACACACTCCTAAGGGTACACACTATTACGCATGCCTGGAGAGGTGGTGTTTATGTTCGCTAAGAAAGGGGGGAAAAGAACGGGCAAGAAAAAAGGGGAGGGGGAGAACGGACACAAACAGTAGCACGAACAAATAGGAACAATGCGAGTGAACGTTGGGGGACCACCGAAGAATTTTTGATAAGTATTTTGGACATTGCCACAATATATAAACAAATATTACAGCCGTGAAGCCAAGTTGGAGAGCAACAACTTCGTCCATGAACCAAATATGCGACCAATAGAAACAGACAGGTACCTGGTGAAGGCATTGATATAACATTGAACTAAGCTTTTTTCCGTGACATGCGAAGCGGTGTTTATGTTTGCTAAGAAAGGGGGGGGGAAAAGAACAGGCATTAGCATTTTTAAAAATTAAAAAAAAACACATGTTGCCGCTTGGGCTTGAGCCTAAGACCTTCAGCATGTCAGGCGGATGTAATAACCAATACACTACGAAATACATACACACTGAGCAGGAACATCAAAAGTGAATGTAAAAAACATTGCTGCTCTCAAGACATGCCCCACTCCACCACTACTTTTGCTTGCCAAACGTTAACTGTATTTAGTTGACCCTAGCGAGGGTCATTCGTCATGCTCGGTTGCACATATTTTTGCAGCTTACTTGCCTGGCATGGTCCCATGAAGAGAATTATATATATAGACAAGACATGCCCCACTCCACCACTACCTTTGCTTGCCAAACGTTAACTGTTTTTAGTTGACCCGAGCGAGGGTCATTCGTCATGCTCGGTTGCACATATTTTTGCAGCTTACTTGCCTGACATGGTACCATGAAGAGAATTATATATATAGATGTTTATGTAAACAAGCAAAGTTCCACTTTAGTAAGAGCAGAGAAAGTCATATATGACATTAAATGACGTATGAGAAAATTGGTGTGACTTCTGACAAAACATGTTGATATTTGCACGTACTTTGAATTCTTCTACAAATCAACATAACAAACACACACACACATAGACACAGACAGACACACACACAGGCACAGACACATACACATATACACACAGACACAGACAGACACACACCTTCACACACACACACACACAGACACACAGACAAAGACACACACACATACACACAACACACACAGACACACTTAAATAAAGTTGAATAACAGATTTACACAATCAGACAATAATAAAATGTTATTTTTATAAGATTAAACGAAACAAACCCTAATGTTTTTTTTGGATGGCTTTTTTTTCATTAATCAAATGAATTGTTTATTCATTGTGTTTATTATTGTAGAGATCGAATATCAGTGAAAAAAGAACACTGGTCCACACTGGTGGTAGGAGAATCCTAGTAATTCATTGAAATGTTATCCCTTAGTTAAGAGATCGAAGTCAAGTGGGGTGCCACTTGGATAAATATTATTTAAAAAAAAATAAAATAAATTATATATTTTTTTTAAAATGTACATTATATATTACTTCCTAAACATAAAAACCTTAATTATCTTCTGCTATGTTTAATATCATATTTTGAAGTGTTTGTCTAAACATGTGTTCTAAAGTTATGTTTGTGTAACTGTGGTCATGAAATTTGCCTTCAGTCTGTGATGCCATATGTGTTGTCTGTACTGTGAAAGTATTTTTAAGCTTATAGTTTGTTGTTTCTTGTTTATAGAGTCTGGTATTATGTTAAGTGTTATAGCTTTGTCTATATCTACCTTATGTATTGTGCCTGCTTGTATGAATTGTTGGAGTGTGTTTTTAGTTTGTAAAATTGTATTGCATGTGAGATATAAATGTTGTTCAGTCTCATCAGCTCCTGACCTACAGAGTGGACAGCCTATTCTTGCCCCTATGTCTTTATATTTTCGTGATGAGACTGGTGTTGTATTGTATATTAGTCTGTATGTTATTTCTTTTTCTTTATTTGGTATTTCTTTGATATGTGTATTTTTAAAAGTTTCCTCAGTGTTTGTAATTCCATAAACTTGTGTCCATTTAATTCTATTGTTTAGAGGTGTTGCTTGTCTTTTTATTAAATGTGTATATATTTCTTTGGTTGTTTTGTGTAATACTTCTTCATTACCTTTTATTGCTTTGATGCATGCTGTATGAAATTGTGATTGATTTCTACCCATGTAATGTGCAGTGCTGTTATCAATTGCTATTAAATGTCCTATTCTGATTCCTAAGTAATAATGTGTGAATGTATTTTCTGATCTTTTTTTAATGGCTTGTCCTATAAATTTTATTCTTAGTGCTTGTATTTTTGTTTGTATGTCTTGCAATTGTATTCCTCCATTTAGCTTAGATTGTATTAGTGTTGTATGTTTGATATTGTGTATTGTTCCTTAGAATATGTATTTAGTTATGTGTGAGTTAATTTCTTTTAAAATTATTGTTGGGGGTTCCCATATTGTTCCTGTATATATTGTTCTGGGGATGACATATGTGTTTATAATTGTGTTACTTCCAAAAATTGTCTGTGCTGTGTATTTGTTTCTGTCAATAATTTGTTTAATTGATTGTTCAATATTCCTCCATACTTCAGTGTTTGTCTGTGTTTGATTATTGGAATAAAAGATCCCATAAATTCTAAGACTCTCCTTCCTAATTATGCCTAAGGGGAAATCTAGTCTATCTTGCCACCTACCTATCCCCATAATTTTAGATTTGTTTACATTAATCTTGGACCCACTACCTTTTCCAAAATCTTGAAAAATTTAAATTATTTTGTGAATTAACCTATCATTTGTGGGGAAAAATACCGTGTCATCTGCATAAGCAATCACTTTAATATCTCTGGCTCCAGGGATCCCTATTCCTGTAATGTTTTTCTCGATTCTGATTTTCTCTAGAAGTGGTTCAAAGGATATAATATATAGATAAGGGGATAAAGGACACCCTTGTCTAACTGATCTTTTAATTGCAATGTTTTTTGACATTATATTATTTATTTACCAGATTGCTGATAGGCGTTCTGTATAGAATTTTAACCCAATTACAAAAATACTCCCCTAATTGTTTGTGTTGTAATATCTTGTGAAGGTATGCATGGTCTACCATGTCAAAGGCTTTTTCCTGGTCTAGTGATAATTTGCATGTTTGAATTTGTTTTTCACTTGTATATTGAATAATGTCTCTGATTAAATGATTGTGGTTGTTGATGTCCCTGCCTTTAATGCTGCATTGTTGATTGACATGAATGAGAGTATTTAAATGTGGTTTTAGTTTATTGGCTAATGTTTTAGTAGGAATTGTATAATCTGTGTTGAGTAATGATATGGGCCTGTAATTTTTAAGTTGTGTTTTGTCTGTGTCTTTCTTTGGTATAAGTGTGATGTATGAAGTGTTCATTGAATTTGGTAGTTTCATGTTGTTGTAAGCTTCTTCTAAAGTTGCATGTAATATTGGGCCAAGTGTTGTAAAAAGAAGTTGTAAAACTCTGTTGTTAGTCCATCTGGTCCAGGTGTTTTGTTTTTATTCATGTTGTGTAGTGTCACTCTCATGTCATGTAGAGTTAATTGTTTGTTCATTTTCGTTGTTTGATCATCCTACAGTGCTTTTGTAATTTTTGTGTACTGAACCTGTATATTTGCATCAGTTTGTTCAGTTGCAAAAAGTTGTGTATAGTATTTTTCAAAAGTTTCTACAATCTCTTTGTTGTCAGTTTGTGTTGTTCCTTCTGTGTCTATTATTTGTCTTATCTGTCTGCTTTTTTGTATGTTTTGTTCTATTGTTAAGAACTGCTTAGTAGGTGCTTCTGTGTAGTTTGTGGGTAATCTACTTCTAACTTGGGCGCCATTGTATTTATGCTGTTGAATTGTTTCTAATTCTTCCTCTAATTCTTGTATGGCATGATTAGTTGGGTCGTTGTAGTTTTCTATTGATATTAGTACTTTTAGTTCATCTTCTCGTTTTCGAATTTGACTGTGTAGCTGAGTTGCAATATTTTGTGTGATGTGTTTAATTGTAGATTTTAAAAGTTCCCAGTGTTGGCCTATATTTGTAGTTGGTAGTATGCTGTATTGTTGAATTATTTTATTAATGATGTCTGTGTAGTGGTTGTTTTCTAAAAGTGCATTGTTAAATTTCCAATGAGGGGATTTTTTAATGATATTGATCTATGTAGTATTGATTGTAATTTTTATCCCTTTGTGATCTGTAAAGTTTAATGTTTCTTTAACATGTTTTGCTTCATTAATTGTGTCTGATTTTGGAATGTAAAATCTATCTAATCTTGACTGAGTATTGAAAATATTATTCTTAAATGTTGTTTCTTTTCCTTCTTTATGAAGTGTTCTGTATGCGTCTACTAATGTATATGTATTTGTAATGTATTGTAACACTTCTATCCCCGTTGTTATTTCTACTATTTTTCCTTTCCTATTGGGGTTGGTTGTATCCAGAGGGCTTGTGATATAATTAAAATATCCTCCTAAAATAATCTTTCCTCTCTTAAATAAATATTTCAAATTTTGAATTAGTGTATTGTAAAACAAATGTTTATCTTTGTGCTTTGCTGGAGCGTATATGTTTACAAGTGTGTAATTATCTTTCTTGTCTGTAATATTAAGCGTGACCATTCTACCTTCGTTATCCCTGTCTTTATGTGTTATTTCCCATCTATCAGATGTCTGTACTATTCCCACTCCTTTAAATCTACCAAAGCTAAAGTAACTGTTTTTCATTCCTAAGGCCTTTGTATACATATGGGCATCGTGTTCTGTGGTTATATTTGTTTCTGTAAAAAAATAAAATCAATGTTGTGTTTTTTTACTAGGTTAATTATGTGATGCTCCTTTTTGTTACAAGTCTTAACATTGAGGGGAAAAAGTGTAAGCTGTGTAGTCTCTGTATCTGATGTGACTTTGTTTCCGGACCCTTTTTTGAGTTCAAATGATTTTATTTGGTTTGAGCGAGGTGCACTTGATCTTATTTTCATCTCGTTTTCTATTGTATGAGGAACGTAGTTGTCCATGATATTATTAGTTGAAAATATTTTTTAATTTTAAATTTTAACAATCAATGTTTAAATGTTTATTGACTTTCGTCCGTTGACTGGTCCTGGGGTAACCAGTCATACTTAAAATATTTTGTCTCATCCTCCTCAGAGTCGTCATCATAATGTCTTTTATTTGCGCTCCCTGTCTTCTGTTGTGGTTCACACGTAAGGGGAGGGCTACCCCTTGAAACAGCGTCGGCATATGACAGTTTCATTGGGGAATTTCCTTTTGATTGAACCACTGTTGATTCGGGTTCTATCCTCTTGTTATTCTTTTTATTACGTTGTATCTGCCAGCCGTCTTCCATTTCGGTCGACACATGTATGGCACTGATGGCCTCTTCCAGAACTATTGTGGGCTCCGGCAAAGCCCATGTCACTGAACCTCCAGCAAGGACAGCGCCGGGATCAGTCCCTGGGACCGCATTGGGGACCACAACAGGAGCCTCCAAAGGGACTGCCACCGGGTTTGTCTCTGGGACAACAAATTTGTTAATGTTTTCCCTCACCACATCTCCTGGCTCCTCCACTGGGACACCTACTTGATTTATTTTTTCCTTCGCTACTGGGGTTCTTTTTACACATCTGCTTGTCCAATGATCCTGTGAACCACACAGGAAGCAGGCCTGTTTTCTCCCAGGAACTAGAAGCAGTATTCTCTTATCTTTTATTATTCCACACTCTAAATATATATAATGTGGAACAATTGTTTCTTTTTCCGGTCTGTACATAACTGTCCATCTGTCAGCTCTACCTTTGTGAGGGTATGCCTCTACTTTGTCTTTACTCAAAAAGGAGAGCATTTCCTCCACTCCCTCCTTTGGTAAGGTTGGAGGGACCCAGTGAACAATTACCTTCCTTTTTTCTCTCCCCAAATGTTCAATATGGATTTGTTTTTCGTCACCAGCCTGGAAGGTCTTACAGTGAACACTTTCGAAGTGCTTAACTTCCGCCTCTTCTCCGAGTTTGCAGAACCATTTAAGTGGTTCCTCAAACTGGTAGAGGGCAACAATCTCTCTCCAATTAATTCCTAGTCCTTTAATAAAACAGCCTACGATCTCAGCTGCTGTGATTTGATATGCTTCTTTTCCTGAGATTGTCAAGGATAATGTGTTTGGGTGGTGTGCACTAGCCAGTGATACACCTTTAACTATTACCTTCTGTTTAATCATTTTGAATTACTTACAAAGAAATGAAAAATTCACTTATAAATCCTTGAATTGTCACAAACACAAGTTAATCCAAGAAATACGCTATGAAATTATTAATACATTTTATTATTGTCACCATGAGAGAACAGCTGAAATTATAAATAGCTATGTAAACAATAAAGTTAAAGACAAGGGTAAGACTCAATTATATAGCTATGTAAACAATAAAGTTAAAGACAAGGGTAAGACGCAATTATATAGCTATGTAAACAATAAAGTTAAAGACAAGGGTAAGACGAAATTTTTATTCCTATAAATATATACTTTGTTTAATAGTTCTAAGATCTATAAATAGTCTGAACTAAGGATAACGGGATTAGGGGACAGCTTGAAATTCATTGACATTTTATCCCTAATTAGAGGGATCGAAGTCAAGTGGCCTGCAACTTGGATAAAATAGAACGCCGTCTGTTCCCAATAGCGGGTTGAATTATGGTACTTGATAAAAATAATACATACATATAAATTATAGTCATTATATAAATTTCATGGCTTCAATATTTCTATAATAAATGTCATTCTTAAAAATGAAATATTTCTTCTAATTGTATATTTCTATTCGCATTTCACATTTACATACAATGACACATTTATAAAACACACATTAAACATGTAATGCCCCTTTGACTTTAAATAACACATTTTGTTTCCTAATTGAGAATTACCCATTTATCTACAAGTCTCAATTTTGTCAACACAAAGTCATATTAAAGATATCAGCACCGGTGCTTTGTGGTGCGCCACTGACTGGAAACACATTAATTCGTAAATGTAAGGTGTTCTCTTCCAAATATGTCATTTCTTCATTTTATAGTTAACAATAAATATACCCGCACTTTGTAGCGGGAATGTGCTGACCCTTTTCCCCAGTATTAGTTGCTGGTTATTACATTTTTTATTTGCCAAGTAATTTATCAGATTTATTTATTAGTTAAAATCTTATGTGAAACAGAGTTATGCCATTTTAAGGGAAAAAATGTTTTGTAACCATGGACACTAAGGAAATCAATTTGATTTAAGTTTTCAAACGGCTTTAAATTATCACGTCAACATGTAATACGTTTGGTTTTGGTCTATCCATTAGTCCGGTAGCCAATGTTTAAATTATACTAATTAAACTAATATAAGAGAAATTGATATTACTGTATATCCATTTAATTTAAGTTGTGTTGTATGTTGGTAAATAATGTATAAGGTATCAGTCAGCACAATTAAAGTCTTCTATTCATGTGGCACATTTGAAACTTTGTGATAATTGACTGAGGAATCAGGCTGTCAGTACTACAGACAACAGACAGGAATTAACATAACCTTTTCAATTCGCAATACAAAATAATGAAGCGTTTTCAGGTTTGCTTTATTTAGTTTAATCTACCTCTGTTAATAAGTCCGATAGTCAAAGTTTAAATTGTATAAGTGTATATTGCTTATGTAAAAGCCAAACCAATTATAAATGTTATAATAATAATATGACACAGCTCAATTTAAGAAGAGTACACAAAAAATGGCTTACTGTAATTAGACAATAAATAAAAGATTTTTGAAAGCGCATAGCTCCAAAAAGAAAGTATTGGAAAAATGACTGCACAAAAAGTAACTGCGCTTTATATAAGTTTGCATGAATAATAATGATATAATCATGATAATAGTAAACTCATAGTGAAGTACACACAACATAAAGTGATACTGCAACAAAACAGTTTGAAGTTCGAAGTATTTACAAATAGTGCTGAGGAGTAAGCCGGTTGTTTATAAACGTTCCGGACGTTAACTTGTGGCATTGAATAGTGCGACCAATGATGACTGCACCAATAATACAGCACAGTGCGTTAAAAATAAATTGTGTTACTTCAATGGGTTGCCTGAAGAAACCAGGAAAACCAACACATTATCAACATTTAAATCTCTAATATAAATGCAGGACTAAACACAAACGATAGATAAGCGTAGGACGCAATAATCTTATGTATAGAAGGAGCGTCTGTAACCGATAAGAAATGATAAGAATGTGATCCACATCAACCACATCTGTGATTTGAAGCAGTCTAAGCTTCATTGATGATTAAGACTTGTCAGTTTCTTCGCCTATTGGTCCATACATTATTACCAAAACATTACCAAAAATGTAAAAGAATAAAATGTAATTTTTCACACATGTTAATAACAAAGAACTATTTATTTTGCATGAAACGTTGTAAGCAAAGTTTGTCACAGGATAACTGAAAAGATTAAATTATCGACTGTTAATCATATTTACAATTTAATATACACGTCACTCGTGTTAGTAATAAAGGTTTTTATTATTGTCAAATCAGCCCCTTTTCAAGATCTATTATGACTTGTCAGTTCATGTGCCCATTGATCCATACATAATAACCTTTACATTATCAAAAACATGTAAATAAAAAATTGAATCAATTAACAAATATGAATAACAAAGAACTATTTATTTTGCATGTAACCTTTGAAGTAAAGTTTATCACTGAATAAAAGCAAATATTAAAATTTCAACATTTAATCGTATACACAATTTAATATACACGTTTTAGGAATTCAAATAAACGTTTTCTGTTTTGTCACGTCAGCACCCCTTCCAGTTATATATTTAAAGCAAAGTTGTTTAAATTCCAAATTAGTCTAAGACGCATTAAAAATACATGTAAATAACAATCAAACAAAAACTATTGTGGGGAGGAGTCCAATTTTTAAATATGTTATTTTTTAAACATACAAATATGATCTCGAAAGGTTTAAAAGAAAAACTACCGCTTAACTGAAGTATAGGGTGACAAGTTTCATTTGCTGTAATAAAAAATGGCTTTGTTCAAAACACATCGAAACTTGACAACAAAACAACAACCAATTGTAAATTTCATAAACCGAAAAACCGATGTTATACATTGATATAGAAAATTAAATTTTTAAGTACGTACATAATACTGGCATGCACGCATACACAAAAACGGTCATTTAATACAACAACAAAAAATAATAATATTAATCACATCGGATAAACCATGGCTCTTTTTTTTTCCTTCCCATTAAACATTAATAAAAGCTTAAATATTATATTAATATACAATATTATATAGCGAGAAACACTCCGATAATCTCGAAACCAACATTTAAAAAATTATTTTTTCTTATATACTTTCATTTTTTTTTAAATCGAGAGTTACCTCGCACAGCGTGACGGACGCAACGGAAGGACACAACAGTTGGACATTGCAAATTATGTATATTAACTAGTGTATTACCCGTCAAAAATGACAGAAGTTTTCAAAATAAATACACTTCAGCTTAAATCTACTTATTTTGAAGAAAAAAACACCTCAGAACAAAAGTAATGTAATACAGAAATTGTATTCATTTTTATTTGGTTCATTTAAATTCATATTGCACAATTTTATGTGGAACGTTCGAAAAGAGTTATTTTTGGTGCAGTAATTTGGTGCGCTGCTTTATAAAATTAGTAGCGTCATGGACAGACAAACGTGACATTCTTTGCAAATTATGTATGTTGATTGTTATTTGTTCTTTTTTATAATATTTTAAATATTTTTTGTAAAATAAATAGGGAAACACTAAATATTACCAGTTATAATTGACCCATGAGCTGCCAAAATTAACACTGTTGTGACCACGAAGATTTCAATATGTAATTATTCATTATAAAATGTGGATGGGTATGGGGTTTAGTTAATTTCATTATAAAATGTGGATGGGTATGGGGTTTAGTTAATTTCATTATAAAATGTGGATGGGTATGGGGTTTAGTTAATTTCATTATAAAATGTGGATGGGTATGGGGTTTAGTTAATTTCATTATAAAATGTGGATGGGTATGGGGTTTAGTTAATTTCATTATTCCGGAATTCGGGCGTGGAATGGGTTGCCTGAAGAAACCAGGAAAGCCAACACTTTATCAGCATTTAAATCTCTAATAAAAATGCAGGAATAAACACAAACCATAGATAAGCGTAGGACGCAATAATCTTCTGTATAGAAGGAGCGTCTGTAAACACATAAGATAAGATAAGATTATAAAATGTTGATGGGTATGGGGTTTAGTTAATATCATTATAAAATGTGGATGGGTATGGGGTTTAGTTAATTTCATTATAAAAAATACATATTTTAACAATAAAATATATTACAAATGAATAGTTTAAAATTAGGCCAAATTTTGGGTATGTGAAAAGCAGGAATAAATCTTTTTGTAACACACTATTTTTATCTTATAGGACGTGCAAAAAAAGTCAATTTCCGTCAGCGCCGAACAACAAAGCACCGGTACTAAATTACTTAATTTTACGTTGAACTTGAGTCAACTTTGTTGGCAATATTTAGACGATTTATTTTTTTAAATATTTTATGAAAATATATTTAACATTAAGACTTCTACGACACTAAGTGTTAAAAACTTGCGTTACATAATTTGTATTCATTAAAATTGTAAAAAATGTTTTAAAAATATAAATAAAATAAAAGAGTAGTTATTTATTAGGATATAATTTGAAATTTCCAAAACAATAAAATTATCTATTTCTAGTAAGTGTGTTCGTTACTACTGCATTGTCAAAGAAACAATGTAACATATCCAAGTGGCACGCCACTTGACCTCGATCCCCATAACTAGGGATACAATGTCAACTAACATTATTCGATTCACCTACCCTAAAAAATTCCTGTTTCCAGTTAAAACACCATAGCAAATTTGAACTTTTTTTAACATTGTATTAATCCGTCCATTAAATTTACGTTCCTTGACTTTGAGATTCTATTTAAACATTTCACATTCATTTCGAATCTGTTGTGTGTATAGTATTGTAGATAAAGAATCCATTTACATTATAAAAAAATGCTAAATCATGTAAATAACAGATTTTATAATGTGCTTACGAAACATTCTCGACTTCACTTTCATTTATAAATAGTTTTACTGTATAAAATAGTGTGTACAAGTACCAGCACGGTAATGTGTTTCACGTGTACTTTTCTCTAATTAAATGATCTTTAAACTAAGAAAGACGTAACAATAAAAATATAATATTAATTAGGGGACAGCCGGATATAATTCAGGGTATCCGGACAGGGTATCGAGATCTCGCGACTATCCGAATGCGGCAAATACTTATTGCAGATCCGGATAGTATCCGGATATCAATGTAGTAATTAATTTTTAAAATCAAATTAAATTAATATTAATACGTTTATAAACAATTATATTAAAAGTAAAAAACAATAACCAGAAATCAGTACATTTAACAAGAATGGATAGTGAGAGAGCATTCTAAAAAAACGGTGCAGATAAATGATGATAAGCGTTCTCGCTTGTCGTCCAACAAACTTGGGATGTAATTTTTCTTGAAAAAGAATTTGGTTATGACAAACACAGTAATTTTTCGAAACTTAAAAATTGAAGAAACAAACTACAAACTTGAATCATAACCTCTAGAATCATATGTTTTTTCCATTAAAACTGTTTCCTCAAAGTTTGTAATGTTTCTAACATAGCAATGTTATTGTAACTGTTTCTTCCAAGTTTGTAATGTTTATAACATAGCAATGTTATTGTAACTGTTTCCTCCAAGTTTGTAATGTCTCTAACATAACAATGTTATTGTAACTGTTTCCTCCAAGTTTGTATGTTTTTAACATAGCAATGTTATTTTAACTGTTTCCTCCAAGTTTGTAATGTTTCTAACATAACAATGTTATTGTAACTGTTTCCTCCAAGTTTGTATGTTTTTAACATAGCAATGTTATTTTAACTGTTTCCTCCAAGTTTGTAATGTTTCTAACATAGCAATGTTATTTTAACTGTTTCCTCCAAGTTTGTAATTTTTCTAAAATAACAATGTTATTGTAACTGTTTCCTCCAAGTTTGTATGTTTTTAACATAGCAATGTTATTTTAACTGTTTCCTCCAAGTTTGTAATGTTTCTAACATAGCAATGTTATTGTAACTGTTTCCTCCAAGTTTGTAATGTTTCTAGCATTGCAGTAGTATGTGTGTCATGATTTAGGTAGGTACATTCAAACATAGTTAGTTTAAATTGTTAGAGATTATAACAGGATGTTGAAATGCTTTATAAACTCAAACAGTTAGTAAATATACCAACATCTTACTACCGTATTTCTGTTTGATGACGTAATCTTGAACATATTATTGAATTTATTCTATAATGATGCTGTCAGGAATGTTTATTAATATTAAAAAAATAGTACAATTGAACTAAATACAATAAAAGCATTATACAAAAACATGAATTTTAAGTCGCGATGGTCTCGGGAATCGTAAACAGTGGCGTAGCTTGGAATTGGTAGGAGTTTGGGAGCCGGGGGGGGGTTGTTAACCTTTTTGGGGGCCCTCATACATGGCGGTAGCATAATATTTAATGTTAAAAAATTCAGACACTAATTTGGGTGCCCCCTTCAAGTGGGGGCCCAGGGGGACTCTCAAATTTTGTCCGCCTCCCCTCCCATAGCTACGCCTCTGATCGCTAAGGAGGATAACATGAAATATATATATATATATATATATCTATATATAATATATTTTTAAAAATCATAAACAATACAAAACAACAACATTTTAGAGCTATGTTATTTGAAGAACTTTACCCTAACGTATGCAATGAATCGGTTTATTCGATGAGGTTTATTATTTATTTCTACTTTAATGTTCCTGCTTTGTGTATGTGTGCGTTTTCTGCGTGTCTGTTTGTGTTATTGTGATTGCGTGTCTGTGTGTGTATGTGTTTCTGAGTGTGTGTGTGTGTGTGTCTGTATTTTTAATTAAATTTGAAGAACCATTTATTTCTTTTTTTTAAATGTCTGCTAATGTTGAGCCTCTAGCAACAGTGCGAGTCACGAGTATTTATATTCAAAAGTGTCCGTACATATTTCTTCATAAATAACGTCTAGACCCTATTGTGTCTAGCGTGATATAAAATAGTTCTGTTATAATTATCTTTGTCATTACGAAATAAAAAAGCTCCTATTAAATTAATCATTTCTTTAATATGTTTAAATGTGTTGCTAATATTAAAAAAACATGTATTAGACCTTTTTAAGAAGTAGTACTTTACTTTAGTACAAGACAAATAAGCAACAATTTATCATATGCGTTAATGAAACACAAACATATACACCAGATTAAAAAGAAGTAAAATGTATCTGTTGAGGGAAATATTAGTGGTGAATGTGGATTTGTGCGATAGTAACGACCATGTTGATTGGATCACTGTGTTTGTAAGGATGTAATGATAGTAATTACTATGTTGATTGGCTCACTGTGTTTGTAAGGATGTAATGGTAGTAATTACTATGTTGATTGGCTCACTGTGTTTGTAAGGATGTAATGGTAGTAATTACTATGTTGATTGGCTCACTGTGTTTGTAAGGATGTGATGGTAGTAATTACTATGTTGATTGGCTCACTGTGTTTGTAAGGATGTGATGGTAGTAATTACTATGTTGATTTGCTCACTGTGTTTGTAAGGATGTGATGGTAGTAATTACTATGTTGATTGGCTCACTGTGTTTGTAAGGATGTAATGGTAGTAATTACTATGTTGATTGGCTCACTGTGTTTGTAAGGATGTGATGGTAGTAATTACTATGTTGATTTGCTCACTGTGTTTGTAAGGATGTAATGGTAGTAATTACTATGTTGATTGGCTCACTGTGTTTGTAAGGATGTGATGGTAGTAATTACTATGTTGATTGGCTCACTGTGTTTGTAAGGATGTAATGGTAGTAATTACTATGTTGATTGGCTCACTGTGCTTGTAAGGATGTAATGAAAGTAAATAAGTGTAGGCTGTAATTAAAGTAGAAAATCCTTTTATTAAATTTTTTGTGTTGTCATATCTGACGTGCATAAACTTGTATTTTCCTGGCTCTGCACTACAAAGCACCGGTATTCATATATTTTATGACATAGTGCGTACAACAACTTAGATCGCAAGAATAATGAGATGAACTTAATATGTTTTAATAAGTCATTGCAACTGTAATTACTTTTCAAGTCTATGGGACGTAGTAATATTGATTTGTATTACTACAACCATATATTTTATGCAAAAATATATAGAAATGTATATTTATTTATTTATTTTTTTACTTTTAAAATCGAATTAATTCAAAATTGCCGAAACTACAATTTTCATATTTTTTTTACTTATATAAATATACATATATATATATATATATATATATATATATATATATATATATATATATATATATATGTAAATATATATATATGTATATTTATATAAGTAAAAAAAATATGAAAAATGTAGTTTCGGCAATTTTGAATTAATTTTGAATTATATATAATATAAAAGCCCAAGTCACTCATTGGATGTGGAACGCTCATGATGTACAACAGTCTATAGCAGTTTTAAAAAATCGTGTGGTGATTAGCGCTGTAAAAATATTTAATATGACGTCATTGGTTGATCTTATATTTAACACAAGGTGTGCATCAAAAGGTGTGCAAATTAATTACAAATTAAAGACGCGCTGTAAAAAATATATTATATGACGTCATTGCTTTAGCTTATATCTTAATTTTGGAAAAAGGGAACGATGTAAAAATAGGATTTGATGATTTATAATTATAAAATACTTTGTGTACATTTCAGGAAGTTTAATATTTCGTATTTATCAAACAAGGATAAGTTACTTGGGGTTTTGACAAAAAAAGTGGCGTACTTTATGGACGGCCCCTATAAAAATACTTTGTGAACATTTCAGCAAGTTTAATTTTTGCTTATGAATAAGGTGGGCGCCGTAGGCGCCCTAAAAGAAGTGGGCGCCGAAGGCGCCACGGCGCCCCGGAACAATCTAGTATATATATATAGACGTATGAATTTAGATTTACTTATTACATCAAATTATTCGGAAGGACTGTCAATGATTTCTAAATATCTAGCACACTACTTGACTTCGCTCCCTGTAATGAGGGATGATATACTAATGAATTGCTAGGTGTCTTTTACCTCGGGTATAGACTAGGATTTAAACAAATGGAGACATTAGACATTTCTTATGAAATTTTTGTCAATAACAAAGATTACGGGTTCTGTAGACATTTTATAAGAACTGTGTTAATAACAAGAGTGGAGGCTGTAGACATTTTATAACAACTGTGTTAATAACAAGAGTGGAGGCTGTAGACATTTTATAAGAACTGTGTTAATAACAAGAGTGGAGGCTGTAGACATTTTATAACAACTGATTGGTAATACATGAGAGTGATGGTCTGTAGACATTTATAACATACTGTGTTAATAACAAGAGTGAGGCTGTAGACATTTTATAACAACTGTGTTAATAACAAGAGTGGAGGTGTAGACATTTTATAACAACTGTGTTAATAACAAGACGAGGAGGCAGTAGACATTTAATAAGAACTGTGTTAATAACAAGAGTGGAGGCTGTAGACATTTTATAACATACTGTGTTAATAACAAGAGTGGAGGCTGTAGACATATTTATAAGAAACTGTGTATACATAACAAGAATGGGAGGCTGGAGCTGTAGACACTCATATACAGCGCAGTTGCGGACTGTCCGTATTAATGTGCACAAGAGTGCGCTGTAGGACAGTGTTATCGACTAGAGTACACTAACAAGATGTGTGAGTGCGTAGACAGTGTCACGCCGAGATACTGGCGCTCTCACATATCGAGCTAGTGAGCAGGCTGTCGCATCAGTTCTAACACGTGTGACACACAAGAGTGAGGCAGATGAGGAGATCTAGTATCTCCTATCAGTGTAGTTTGAAACACTACAAGCGTGTGAGCTGTCAGACGAGTGATACCACAACTGTGTTACATAACACAGACGTGAGGCTGTAGCGATATATATGACACGATTAGCTGAGTGTATAGATAAGCAAGATTGCAATGAAGCGCGTGTAGAGACATATTATAACTAGATTTAGTGTAACAATACACAGAGTGGAGCGCTGTCAGACACATGTTGCGAGCGAGACGTGGTCTAATAACATAAGAGTGGAGGCGTGTAGACATTTTATAACAACTGTGTTAATAACAAGAGTGGCAGGTGTAGACATATTTGTAAGAACTGTGTATAATAACAAGAGTGGAGGCTGTAGTAACATTTATAACAACTGTGTTAAGAACAAGAGTGGAGGCTGTAGACATATTATAAGAACTGTGTTAATATCAAGAGTGGAGGTGTAGAATTTTTTAACACGGAGAACGGAGAGAGCTGGAGGTGAGCACATTTATAAGCGGGGTAACTAAACGAGTGTGTGGGTGCGAACAATCAAGGTGCGAGGTGTAAACATGTGTGGATGGAACGGTAACAGTGGTATAAGAACAGAGCTGGAGTCTAATAGCTAGTGGAGACATGGATTTATACAGAGCTGTTAATAACAAGAGTGGAGTGCTGTAGGACATTTATAACAACTGTGCTTAATAACAAGAGTGGGAGGCTGTAGACATTTTATAAACAACTGTGTTAATAAACAAGAGTGGAGGCTGTAGACATTTTATAAAACTTAGTTAATAAACAAGGAGGAGCTGTAGACATGTTATAAGAACTGTGGTTATAACAAGAGTGGAAGGCTGTAGACATTTTATAACAACTGTGTTAATAACAAGAGTGGAGGCTGTAGACATTTTATAAGAACTGTGTTAATAACAAGAGTGGAGGCTGTAGACATTTTATAACAACTGTGTTAATAACAAGAGTGGAGGCTGTAGACATTTTATAAGAACTGTGTTAATAACAAGAGTGGAGGCTGTAGACATTTTATAACAACTGTGTTAATAACAAGAGTGGAGGCTGTAGACATTTTATAACAACTGTGTTAATAACAAGAGTGGAGGCTGTAGACATTTTATAACAACTGTGTTAATAACAAGAGTGGAGGCTGTAGACATTTTATAACAACTGTGTTAATAACAAGAGTGGAGGCTGTAGACATTTTATAACAACTGTGTTAATAACAAGAGTGGAGGCTGTAGACATTTTATAACAACTGTGTTAATAACAAGAGTGGAGGCTGTAGACATTTTATAACAACTGTGTTAATAACAAGAGTGGAGGCTGTAGACATTTTATAACAACTGTGTTAATAACAAGAGTGGAGGCTGTAGACATTTTATAACAACTGTGTTAATAACAAGAGTGGAGGCTGTAGACATTTTATAACAACTGTGTTAATAACAAGAGTGGAGGCTGTAGACATTTTATAACAACTGTGTTAATAACAAGAGTGGAGGCTGTAGACATTTTATAACAACTGTGTTAATAACAAGAGTGGAGGCTGTAGACATTTTATAACAACTGTGTTAATAACAAGAGTGGAGGCTGTAGACATTTTATAACAACTGTGTTAATAACAAGAGTGGAGGCTGTAGACATTTTATAACAACTGTGTTAATAACAAGAGAGGAGGCTGTAGACATTTTATAAGAACTGTGTTAATAACAAGAGTGGAGGCTGTAGACATTTTATAACAACTGTGTTAATAACAAGAGTGGAGGCTGTAGACATTTTATAAGAACTGTGTTAATAACAAGAGTGGAGGCTGTAGACATTTTATAAGAACTGTGTTAATAACAAGAGTGGAGGCTGTAGACATGTTTATAACAACTGTGTTAATAACAAGAGTGGAGGCTGTAGACATTTTATAAGAACTGTGTTAATAACAAGAGTGGAGGCTGTAGACATTTTATAACAACTGTGTTAATAACAAGAGTGGAGGCTGTAGACATTTTATAACAACTGTGTTAATAACAAGAGTGGAGGCTGTAGACATTTTATAACAACTGTGTTAATAACAAGAGTGGAGGCTGTAGACATTTTATAACAACTGTGTTAATAACAAGAGAGGAGGCTGTAGACATTTTATAACAACTGTGTTAATAACAAGAGAGGAGGCTGTAGACATTTTATAAGAACTGTGTTAATAACAAGAGTGGAGGCTGTAGACATTTTATAACAACTGTGTTAATAACAAGAGTGGAGGCTGTAGACATTTTATAAGAACTGTGTTAATAACAAGAATGGAGGCTGTAGACATTTTATAAGAACTGTGTTAATAACAAGAGTGGAGGCTGTAGACATTTTATAAGAACTGAGTTAATAACAAGAGTGGAGGCTGTAGACATTTTATAAGAACTGTGTTAATAACAAGAGTGGAGGCTGTAGACATTTTATAAGAACTGTGTTAATAACAAGAGTGGAGGCTGTAGACATTTTATAACAACTGTGTTAATAACAAGAGTGGAGGCTGTAGACATTTTATAACAACTGTGTTAATAACAAGAGTGGAGGCTGTAGACATTTTATAAGAACTGTGTTAATAACAAGAGTGGAGGCTGTAGACATTTTATAACAACTGTGTTAATAACAAGAGTGGAGGCTGTAGACATTTTATAACAACTGTGTTAATAACAAGAGTGGAGGCTGTAGACATTTTATAACAACTGTGTTAATAACAAGAGTGGAGGCTGTAGACATTTTATAACAACTGTGTTAATAACAAGAGTGGAGGCTGTAGACATTTTATAACAACTGTGTTAATAACAAGAGTGGAGGCTGTAGACATTTTATAAGAACTGTGTTAATAACAAGAGTGGAGGCTGTAGACATTTTATAACAACTGTGTTAATAACAAGAGTGGAGGCTGTAGACATTTTATAACAACTGTGTTAATAACAAGAGTGGAGGCTGTAGACATTTTATAACAACTGTGTTAATAACAAGAGTGGAGGCTGTAGACATTTTATAAGAACTGTGTTAATAACAAGAGTGGAGGCTGTAGACATTTTATAAGAACTGTGTTAATAACAAGAGTGGAGGCTGTAGATATTTTATAACTACTGTGTTAATAACAAGAGTGGAGGCTGTTGACATTTTATAACAACTGTGTTAATAACAAGAGTGGGGGCTGTAGACATGTTATAAGAACTGAGTTAATAACAAGAGTGGAGGCTGTAGACATTTTATAAGAACTGTGTTAATAACAAGAGTGGAGGCTGTAGACATTTTATAACAACTGTGTTAATAACAAGAGTGGAGGCTGTAGACATTTTTTAAGAACTGTGTTAATAACAAGAGTGGAGGCTGTAGACATTTTATAAGAACTGTGTTAATAACAAGAGTGGAGGCTGTAGGCATTTTATAACAAATGTGTTAATAACAAGAGTGAAGGCTGTAGACATTTTATAACAACTGTGTTAATAACAAGAGTGGAGGCTGTAGACATTTTATAACAACTGTGTTAATAACAAGAGTGGAGGCTGTAGACATTTTATAAGAACTGTGTTAATAACAAGAGTGGAGGCTGTAGACATTTTATAACAACTTTGTTAATAACAAGAGTGGAGGCTGTAGACATTTTATAACAACTGTGTTAATAACAAGAGTGGAGGCTGTAGACATTTTATAAGAACTGTGTTAATAACAAGAGTGGAGGCTGTAGACATTTTATAACAACTGTGTTAATAACAAGAGTGGAGGCTGTAGACATTTTATAACAACTGTGTTAATAACAAGAGTGGAGGCTGTAGACATTTTATAAGAACTGTGTTAATAACAAGAGTGGAGGCTGTAGACATTTTATAACAACTGTGTTAATAACAAGAGTGGAGGCTGTAGACATTTTATAACAACTGTGTTAATAACAAGAGGGGAGGCTGTAGACATTTTATAAGAACTGTGTTAATAACAAGAGTGGAGGATGTAGACATTTTATAAGAACTGTGTTAATAACAAGAGTGGAGGCTGTAGACATGTTATAAGAACTGAGTTAATAACAAGAGTGGAGGCTGTAGACATGTTATAAGAACTGAGTTAATAACAAGAGTGGAGGCTGTAGACATTTTATAAGAACTGAGTTAATAACAAGAGTGGAGGCTGTAGACATTTTATAAGAACTGTGTTAATAACAAGAGTGGAGGCTGTAGACATTTTATAAGAACTGAGTTAATAACAAGAGTGGAGGTTGTAGACATTTTATAAGAACTGTGTTAATAACAAGAGTGGAGGCTGTAGACATTTTATAAGAACTGAGTTAATAACAAGAGTGGAGGCTGTAGACATTTTATAAGAACTGTGTTAATAACAAGAGTGGAGGCTGTAGACATTTTATAAGAACTGTGTTAATAACAAGAGTGGAGGCTGTAGACATTTTATAAGAACTGTGTTAATAACAAGAGTGGAGGCTGTAGACATGTTATAAGAAATGTGTTAATAACAAGAGAGGAGGATGTAGACATTTTATAAGAACTGTGTTAATAACAAGAGTGGAGGCTGTAGACATTTTATAACAACTGTGTTAATAACAAGAGTGGAGGCTGTAGACATGTCATAAGAAATGTGTTAATAACAAGAGTGGGGGCTGTAGACATTTTATAAGAACTGTGTTAATAACAAGAGTGGATGCTGTAGACATTTTATAAGAACTGTGTTAATAACAAGAGTGGAGGCTATAGACAAGTCTAGTTAAAAAAACAACATGTATACACTTTAAATGAGTCATATCTATTGTGCAATCAAATTACGGTAATCGAACCAAAAGGCACCGGTACTGAATGATTAAATGAAAATTAATGGCAGGCAAGACGAATAAGAACATGATTTTTTAAAATTAAATTAAAATGTAATTTTTAATAGTAATTGTAATCTGCATGGTATTATTTTCTTTTATTACATAAACGTATCTTTTTTCACAACTTTAAATTAAAAAATGTAAATATTTAATTGTAATGAAAAATTGAAATCAAATTTCATTTTATTTTAAACTACGGAAACTATAAAAAAATTTGTATGCATTTTAAAATGTTTGTATATCAGTATCAGATTGTTTATAATATATGTCACGTCTCAACAGCGTCATTTTTATCTAAGTGTGACGCCACTTCACTTCGATCCCTATAATTAGGGATACAATGCTAATGAATCGCAAGGATTCTCATGCCGTATCTAAGCCTAATTCCAATTAAAAGATGGCCAGATCTCTAGTTTCATGCTCTTTTACTATTTCAGATAATTCATAAAATAAGGAATATGTGAGTACAAAAAAAAATGCTCCTAATTAGCATAGTATCTGTTGCTCAACTAACACATTTAGTATCGCGCCCAAGGCGTTGGGTCATACCAGCAATCGAACTTACGGCTTAGAACGGGTAACTGTCACTGTCTTTGTTGAGTCAACGCTAAGCAGAGATGCTGGAGTGTCCTCTCCAGGACGTAAAGCCTAGGAAGTGTGTTGATGAGAGCCATATCTTGCCAATGTATCAGATGTCCTCTCCAGGACGTAAGGCCTGGGAAGTGTGTTGATGAGAGCCATATCTTGCCCATGTATCAGATGTCCTCTCCAGGACGTAAGGCCTGGGAAGTGTGTTGATGAGAGCCAGATCTTGTCAATGTATGAGATGCCCTCTCTCCACACAACTGGTGATTACAGGGGAACGACATTTCCCGTACACCTGCATTATGGAGTTGTCAATGTATTAGCTTGCAAGCAGACAGCACATTGCCTTAGGGAGTCAGGCTAAAGATTGGTTTTAAGAGTTGACTCTTAAGCCTTTGCCAAGGGCGGGTTAGCCACAAGGAAGTGGAGCTTTATGATCAGAGTTTCCTTCCCTTAGATAGTTTCCTTTCATTGCTGACCAGTCCTGTCTGCATACATCAATTGGCCTCAAGTCGCCAGTGGTCCGCCTTCCACCCCTTCTCTTAGATGGGTGGCCTTCCATGGCTGACCAGTCATGTCTGCCTAAAGCAATTAAGGGAAGAAACGGCTATGTCAAATTTTTGTAGTTTTCAGACATTAAAGTTTGAAAGTTCAAAATTATACAGATTTCCTATAAATTAACTAAAAAAATTTGATTTTTTAAAAGCGCCAGAGAAATAATTTGTTCATAAAACTCATTCAGAGCATTCTATTTGTGATCCTCTATCAGATACAGGGGATAACTAAAAAAATTCAAAAATGTCACTTAACCGTTTCTTCCCTTGATGTCTTCAAATTGGCTTTAAGTCGCCAGTGGTCCACATTCCATCCCTTCTCCTATTGGGAAAGGGTTTCACTGAGCTCAAGTCCTGGATTTAGTTGTCAAAATCTTTGAGGAATTCTTGGGTAAAGGGAGCTATCACCATTTCCACCCCAGAGGGGACAACCCATGTAAACCCTAATTTACTGCTAATGTTATCATGAATATACATAATTCCCGTCGTCTGTATGTATGTATGTATGTGTAAATGTAACGCTATTTGTTCAATAGTGCGCTACAAATTACTGCACCAAAAATATCACTTTTTGAACGTTCCGCATAAAGTTGTTCAATATGATAATAAATGAATCAAATAAAAATAAATAAAATAAATGAAAGTTCTGTATTACGTTATTTTTTAATCTTATGTGTATTTATTTTGAAAACTTCCGTCATTTTTGACGGGTGATACGCCGCGGGTCTCTCCAGAGTTCCTTCTTTCCAATCACCCACATTCGTTTGCCTAAACCCACCTCATTTTGACAACTGTGTCTCTCAGGAAGTCTTCACCCGTCACTAAATCATTAACGGCGTATGATATGCCGCGGGTCAGATAGTTAGTAAAATAATTAGCTAATTTGAGATCTGATAAATCTGCATATGATCTAAAGAAAAAATTTCTCAAAATATAATATCATCATTTCGTCATTACTACAGGCTTAAGAACTATAATTTGTTGTGTTTTTAATAATTATTTTAACAAAGATAGTAGAGATGGAAGACGCGTCTTTACTTGTGTGTTTATAATAGTGAGAGTCGAGAAAGTGTTCATAACAAAGCACACAAAATATAATGACACGGAAGCTAACAATTTTATTGTATTATTTTTTTTGTAACCGTCATTAACCTAATGAAATAATTTATTTCTTCATATACACTAGCCTTTGCTTGGTTGTATTTATTTATCTAATTTAAAATAATCTTATTTCTAGAATCGAATAAAGTGGACGCCACTTTACAAATGACAATACTTTTGACAATATAATGTAATCAGTGACCATAGCGAAATCACTTGACAATTAAATTTTATTTTAATATCTGAAATAAAAAGTTTAAATCTTTGACTTCTAAATACAAAGGTATATAAATGCATGAAATTCAAATAAAGACATTCTATTTAACTTTGTTTCACAACAGGTTTAAAATAAATGTATAATTATCCATGAATCTACAATAACAAGTATTAAGTATTCAAATTGTTGATAAATAATAGAAATAAATACAAAAAGAAAAAAATTAAACCTCTTGATACAATGAATATTATAATACATTGTACTTGTAACTGTGGCATGGACGCTATTCTAAATAATTTATAGAAAACAAAACCTAAATTTACGAGCAAAAATGAAATTAAACTATGTATTTATTTTGAGTGAAACATTAGACAAACTGCAATTTCTTCCCACGAAACCATTAAAAATAAGCTATTTAAACTACAAAAGCATACTGGCTATGTGAGTTTACCCGCTACAGTAAATTCTAAGATTTCTTTCCACGAAAACATTAAAAATAAGATATTTAAACTACAAAAGGATACTGGATATGTGTGTTTAAGCGCTACGGTAACTAAATGTATAGACACTTTGTTTAAAGTAACTTAAATACATTTAAAAATGCATTAAGCGTCTTAAAGACGACATAATATTTAAGATTGAGGAAGAATGGTTATTTCGTATTGTGACTTAGATAGAGAAAAAATAACCTATCTTTTGGACATCCTACTGTATTTACTAAAATATATATAATATAAAAGCCCAAGTCACTCATTGGATGTGGAACGCTGATGATGTACAACAGTCTATAGCAGTTTTAAAAAATCGTGTGGTGATTAGCGCTGTAAAAATATTTAATATGACGTCATTGGTTGATCTTATATTTAACACAAGGTGTGCATCAAAAGGTGTGCAAATTAATTACAAATTAAAGACGCGCTGTAAAAAATATATTATATGACGTCATTGCTTTAGCTTATATCTTAATTTTGGAAAAAGGGAACGATGTAAAAATAGGATTTGAGGATTTATAATTATAAAATACTTTGTGTACATTTCAGTAAGTTTAATATTTCGTATTTATCAAAGAAGGATAAGTTTCTTGGGCTTTTGACAAAAAAACAAAGTGGGCGCCGTAGGCGCCCTACAACTCCTGTTATTAAATACTTTGCGTACATTTCAGAAAGTTTAATATTTTGTATTTATCAAAAAATGATAACTTAGTTGGGCTTTTGAAAAAGGTTGGCGCCGTAGGCGCCCTAAAAAAGGGGGCGCCGCAGGCGCCACGGCGCCGCAGCACAATCTAGTATATAATATAAAAGCCCAAGTCACTCATTGGATGTGGAACGCTGATGATGTACAACAGTCTATAGCAGTTTTAAAAAACCGTGTGGTGATTAGCGCTGTAAAAATATTTAATATGACGTCATTGGTTGATCTTATATTTAACACAAGGTGTGCATCAAAAGGTGTGCAAATTAATTACAAATTAAAGACGCGCTGTAAAAAATATATTATATGACGTCATTGCTTTAGCTTATATCTTAATTTTGGAAAAACGGAACGATGTAAAAATAGGATTTGATGATTTATAATTATAAAATACTTTGTGTACATTTCAGGAAGTTTAATATTTCGTATTTATCAAACAAGGATAAGTTACTTGGGATTTTGACAAAAAAAGTGGCGTACTTTATGGACGGCCCCTATAAAAATACTTTGTGAACATTTCAGCAAGTTAAATTTTTGCTTATGAATAAGGTGGGCGCCGTAGGCGCCCTAAAAGAAGTGGGCGCCGAAGGCGCCACGGCGCCCCGGAACAATCTAGTATAATATAAAAGCCCAAGTCACTCATTGGATGTGGAACGCTCATGATGTACAACAGTCTATAGCAGTTTTAAAAAATCGTGTGGTGATTAGCGCTGTAAAAATATTTAATATGACGTCATTGGTTGATCTTATATTTAACACGAGGTGTGCATCAAAAGGTGTGCAAATTAATTACAAATTAAAGACGCGCTGTAAAAAATATATTATATGACGTCATTGCTTTAGCTAATATCTTAATTTTGGAAAAAGGGAACGATGTAAAAATAGGATTTGAGGATTTATAATTGTAAAATACTTTGTGTACATTTCAGTAAGTTTAATATTTCGTATTTATCAAACAAAAAGGAAGTTTAATATTTCGTATTTATCAAACAAGGATAAGTTACTTGGGGTTTTGACAAAAAAAGTGGCGTACTTTATGGACGGCCCCTATAAAAATACTTTGTGAACATTTCAGCAAGTTTAATTTTTGCTTATGAATAAGGTGGGCGCCGTAGGTGCCCTAAAAGAAGTGGGCGCCGAAGGCGCCACGGCGCCCCGGAACAATCTAGTATATAATATAAAAGCCCAAGTCACTCATTGGATGTGGAACGCTCATGATGTAGAACAGTCTATAGCAGTTTTAAAAAATCGTGTGGTGATTAGCGCTGTAAAAATATTTAATATGACGTCATTGGTTGATCTTATATTTAACACAAGGTGTGCATCAAAAGGTGTGCAAATTAATTACAAATTAAAGACGCGCTGTAAAAAATATATTATATGACGTCATTGCTTTAGCTTATATCTTAATTTTGGAAAAAGGGAACGATGTAAAAATAGGATTTGATGATTTATAATTATAAAATACTTTGTGTACATTTCAGGAAGTTTAATATTTCGTATTTATCAAACAAGGATAAGTTACTTGGGGTTTTGACAAAAAAAGTGGCGGCCCCTATAAAAATACTTTGTGAACATTTCAGCAAGTTTAATTTTTGCTTATGAATAAGGTGGGCGCCGTAGGCGCCCTAAAAGAAGTGGGCGCCGAAGGCGCCACGGCGCCCCGGAACAATCTAGTATAATATAAAAGCCCAAGTCACTCATTGGATGTGGAACGCTGATGATGTAGAACAGTCTATAGCAGTTTTAAAAAATCGTGTGGTGATTAGCGCTGTAAAAATATTTAATATGACGTCATTGGTTGATCTTATATTTAACACAAGGTGTGCATCAAAAGGTGTGCAAATTAATTACAAATTAAAGACGCGCTGTAAAAAATATATTATATGACGTCATTGCTTTAGCTTATATCTTAATTTTGGAAAAAGGGAACGATGTAAAAATAGGATTTGATGATTTATAATTATAAAATACTTTGTGTACATTTCAGGAAGTTTAATATTTCGTATTTATCAAACAAGGATAAGTTACTTGGGGTTTTGACAAAAAAAGTGGCGTACTTTATGGACGGCCCCTATAAAAATACTTTGTGAACATTTCAGCAAGTTTAATTTTTGCTTATGAATAAGGTGGGCGCCGTAGGCGCCCTAAAAGAAGTGGGCGCCGAAGGCGCCACGGCGCCCCGGAACAATCTAGTAATTAATATAAAAGCCCAAGTCACCGGATGTGGAACGCTGAGGAACGATGTACAACAGTCTATAGCAGTTAAAAAATCGTGTGGTGATTATTAGCGCTGTAAAAATATTTAACATGACGTCATTGTTTGATCTTATATTTAGAAAAAGGTGTGCATCAAAAGGTGTGCAAATTAATTATAAATTTAAGACGCGCTGTAAAAAATATATATTATATGACGTCATTCTTTTAGCTTATATCTTAATTTTGTAAAAGGGAACGATGTAAAAATAGGATTTCAGGATTTATAATTATAAAATACTTTGTGTACATTTCAGGAAGTTTAATATTTCGTATTTATTTATTATAAGTTACCTGGGGTTTTGACAAAAAAAGTGGGCGCCGTAGGCGCCCTAAAGCCGATGTGGGCGCCGTAGGCGCCCTACAACCCCTAGTCGTTAAATATCGGGTATATCCCAAGTGTGTCCATAATTTATATAGTCTACGTGAGCTGTCAACTCTTGTTAGCGTTGCTTATTCCATTTAAACTTTTGCTAAAATTCTTAGAGAAGAACAAAAATAAACAAAACAAAAATACAATAAATTTTAGATGAATTCGATAGTAAAAACTTAAGGTTTTTAAATAAGTTTATAGGAATATACGCATGCAATAAAACATATTGCATTACTAAAAAAATGAAGAAATAGCCATAATTTGCAGAGAACACATTATATTTACGAATTAATAAAAATCATTTGGAGGTGCATTGAAATTGAGTTTCCCGTGAGTGACGCACTACAAAGCACCGGTACTAATATATTTAATATGACATTGTGTTTACGAAACTGAGAATAGTAGATTAATGTGAAAATCTTGACTAATTTATTAAAATCATATGTAACATATAATTTAAAATGTATGAGACATAACAAACTTGTGTTTCATAAATGTTTCATTGATATAAATTATAAATTCGCATTGTATATACAGTTCGAAGAAAAATGTTAATATTAAAAATAGTATTTTTCTTTAAAAACATTAAAACTATACACTTTAATTAATGACAATTATTTAAGTATATGTCTTACTATCAGTATGACCGCGGCTAAATTTCGTCGAATCATTTTTGATAAAGGCACTTTATTTTACTCAAGTGGCGCGCCACTTAGCTTCGATCCCTATAAACTAGGGATACAAATGTCAATAAATTGGTAAACATTTCCTTATCGACATTATCCTAAAATGAGTTTTATTTAGAGTTTAGAGATATTTGAACGTTTAAAAATTAGTACATACATGGGAAAAACACAAATTGCATATTAACATTGTCTTGTGGTTCACGTAGCTACGCAAATTTCTGCTAATTCTTGGATTCTCTCATTGGGACTACAATATGGATGTTCTTACAAAATATATTAGATTCATGGGCGATATTAGCAATGGCTGGGCCCTATGCGGCTTAGTATGCGAAACGGGATTGCGCGTGGCCCAGTCTGGGTAGGGATAAGAAATTATTAAGGATAAAAAGTGAAAGTTGATATAGAAAGTGCGGGGCCCACTGCGGACGCATAGGTTGCAGTGGCCTAAGGCCGGCCATGTACGGATATTATTTAGAACTCCGTTTCATACTTTACTTCTTAAAATAATATTTTTAAAAGTGTTTTAAAAAAACAAATGTTTCGTAAGATATATTAATACTATTTAATACTTGAATAAAATAAAGCGTATAATTGTAACTATAACTTTACGATATATTTATAATACACCATGTAAACTAATAACAAAGGTTATTTTTATTAATATGAAATAATTTGCTTTAATTTCTGAGATGCTATAAATATAAAACCAAATGCAGGTGTCTATCTGTCATTATTATATAATACTAGATGACCCGCGGCATAGCATACGCCGCTAATGATTTAGTGACGGGTGAAGACTTCCTTAAAGACACAGTTGTCAAAATGGGGTGGGTTTGGGCAAACGCCTGTGAGTGAATGAAAAGAAGGAACTGTGGAGAGACCCGCGGCGTATCACCCGTAAAAAATGACGGAAGTGTTCAGCTGAAATCTATTTATTTTGAAAAAATGCACTTTTTTAGGGCACCTACGGCGCCCAACTTTTTCAAAATCCCAACTAACTTGATCAATACGAAATATTAAACTTTCTGAAATGTACACAAAGTATTTTATAACTTTTTACATTGTTCCCTTTTTACAAATTAAAATATCAGCGAAAACAATGACGTCATATAATTTTTTTTTACAGCGCATATTTAATTTGCACACCTTTTGATGCATTGGTGCAGTAATTTGGTGCGCTGCTTTCTAAAATTAGTATATGTTGAACATACTTTAAGCTTGCCTCGCAGGGTCCGACCACGAAAAGAATTATATATATAGATTCACAGACAGAACATATTCACCTCTACAGTGTTTGTTGTTCGAGACTTTCTGAGGTTTGTGTCATAGAATATATTAGTCGCAACGATATTTCTCTAGCTCTATGTTCTATTTCTCTAATGTGTTAGATTTTGAAAGTGTCCTCTAATGTTGTTTTATAAAATTGTCGCAATCACGTGATTTTTTCAAGATGAGGAGTTCCATATATTTCTCTCAAGTGGTTTTAAAGTAGAACACTCTAGTGAAATACCCAACAATTAAAGTCCCACTATTTTCAAGAGACGCTACTGCAATAGAGGTGACTCCTTTGATCCTTATGGGATATTTGTTTTTGTTTTCACATCCTTTTACTACGCAGGATTCGATCAAATTTTATATTGTGGTTTACTAAAAAAAAATTTTTAATAAATAAAAAAGTACAGCATAACGTTATTAGATTCTAGTAATTTTATTTATGTTTAATCAAATGCTAATGTATTATCTTTGATAAATTACGCACCAAACGCGCTTGGATTATTTATAGAGAGTTCAAGAATTGATGCTTTTGAAGCAAGCTGTAAATAAATAAAAGTATATTAAAAACACTTTTTAAAAACTAGTCTTATATTAGAAATGCACTAAAATGTAGAAAATAAATTTAAAATTTGAAATTTACAATAAGAAGAGACCTTTAGTTCCAAATTTATGAAAATGTAAAAGTTTAAAATGAGACAGGAACGTTAAATCGTAGGTGAAATAGATTATCTAGTTGTTCGCCATGACTATAAGACTAGGGTGCTTGCTAAGTTATGCAAAGATATTCATCAAGTTAGGCAAATCTATTCGCTAAGTTTAAACTGAACTAAGGACAAGGGGGATAGGGGAATGGTAGCGATTCATTGACATTGTATCCCTAATTATTTGGATCGATGTCAAGTTGCGTGCCACCTTGATAAAATGTACACCGATTAGCATATTCCGTACTTTAACAATAATACTTACATATTATTTATAGTCGTTAAATTAATTTCATAGTTTTAATATTTGTAAAATAAATACCATTTTTAAATATTAACAATTATTTTATTTTATAATTCAATGAGTATTTTTTTTTATCTACGCGCTATAAAACATTTTTAAAATACAAGTTATGAACGTTATGTCTCATAGATTAAAACACGTTTTAAAGATTTTATAAAAATTAAATTTAGATTTTCACAGTTCTTTTTTCTAAATTTTGTCAACACAAAGTTGTATTAAATACATCAGCATCGGTGTTTTATAGTGCGACATTGACAAGAAACACAATTTAATGAACGTCACAAATAAATATATTAATTCGTAAATATAACGCGTTCTCTAAATAAATATGACTTTTTCTTCAATTTTAGTTTTAAAGTATATTTATTTCTAGAGGAGTACATTTTAATATAAATATTTTTAAAAAATATAACTTTTAATTTCGAATGCATCTAATATTTCTATATTGTACTTTCTTACAAATATAACACAAGTAAAAATTGAATAATCAACACTGTAACGGTCTGATACAGTGGATGTTTAGGTGTGAGTGGGCACGGGTCACTGATCACGAGATAAGATGATCTTTGGGCATTCGTTGTAGAGTTCAGGCTGTTTGTTGTGCGCTCTTTTGTAGAAATCAGGCTGTTTCTGGTGCGCCCCCTATGTAGTTATTAGGCTGTTTCTGTTGTGCTCAATTGTAGAGATCAGGCTGTTTATGGTGCATTAAGGATGTGTGTTGGAAATGTTACGTAAAACTGTGACAAAGCTACATATAGGATCTATTTCTTATTTATAAAATTCCGTTCACCTAACTGAAACGGTACTCAAGCCCAGATACTCTCATATGACACAATAGTTCGACGCGTCTTGTAATATTGAAGAGCATCAAATATACAGCTGAAACGGGCTAAGTACTTTTCACTGTTTTGTTCACCATCAAAGTTAAGCCACCAAGCAAATGTCAACACAAACAGCTTTTACTTCATTCCGATTTGCAATGGTTGTCTTGGCGAAAAATTATGTCAAGAATTTTTTAATTGTGGAGAGAACTCGACCAATTTCTTCAGTAGAAAAAAAAAGCCGGATTGTGAATTGGAGAGCCAAGTTTGCTTGCGTGGCTGATATGTTTGCCAATTTAAATTAGCTCAATATCTCCATGCAAGGACAGATGGCTTCATGCCTTACAATGGCAGGAAATATAGTTAAAAGCATGGAAGAGTCGAGTATCAGCATTTGAGCCTCGACTTTCTAAACTTTCAAAAAAGTTGCAGGCTCATTATATTTTAAGTGATCGTTTATTGAAACTTAGGCCTAAGTCAGAATACACATTTATTAAAACACTATCAACTTAAAACTATGTTAACATGAAATGAGATAATCTTAATTAAGCAATTAAGGTTTAATGTTATTTCTTTCAAAATTGTTCGATGACATGGAACATAAGTCGAATTCATGCCAAATGTTTTAGTTTAGGGATGTAGGACATGTAGGACATGTAGGACATGTAGGACATGTAGGACATGTAGGACATGTAGGACATGTAGGACATGTAGGACATGTAGCACATCTAGGAGCTAATTTCGCGGCCATGTCAGTGCAGGGAAAATAGTGCACCGGTCCCTGGTGCAATGGAAAAATTCCTGCCGGTCTACCATACTAAAAAATTTGAAAAGCACTGATATAAAGGATTTAATAAAAAGAACTAACCGGGGCTTCTTAAGAAGAAATTGAATTATAGATAGGAATAATATGAGTAACAGTGAGGCTAATGGATGGCACATTTATAAGTATATAGAAGGGCACATTTATAAGTATATAGAAGGGCACATTTATAAGTATATAGAGGGGCACATTTATACATATATAGAGGGGCACATTTATAAGTATACAGAGTAGCACATTTATAAGTATATAGAGGAGTACATTTATAAGTATATAGAGAAGCACATATATAAGTATATAGAGAAGCACATATATAAGTATATAGAGGAGCACATATATAAGTATATAGAGGAGCACATATATAAGTATATAGAGAAGCACATATATAAGTATATAGAGAAGCACATATATAAGTATATAGAGGAGTACATATATAAGTATATAGAGTAGCACATTTATAAGTATATAGAGTAGCACATTTATAAGTATATAGAGGAGTACATTTATAAGCATATAGAGAAGCACATATATAAGTATATAGAGAAGCACATATATAAGTATATAGAGAAGCACATTTATAAGTATATAGAGGAGTACATATATAAGTATATAGAGAAGCACATATATAAGTATATAGAGAAGCACATATATAAGTATATAGAGAAGCACATTTATAAGTATATAGAGGAGTACATTTATAAGTATATAGAGAAGCACATATATAAGTATATAGAGAAGCACATATATACGTATATAGAGAAGCACAGATATAAGTATATAGAGAAGCACATATATAAGTATATAGAGGAGCACATATATAAGTATATAGAGGAGTACATTTATAAGTATATAGAGGGGCACATTTATAAGTATATAGAGGAGCACATATATAAGTATATAGAGGAGTACATTTATAAGTATACTAGACGCCCCGCGGCGTAGCATACGCCGCAGATTTGCTCATAGATAGTGCAAGAAAAAAAGGGGAGGGGGAGAACGGACACAAACAGTAGCACGAACAAATGGGAACAACGCGAGTGAACGTTTGGGGACCACCGAAGAATTTTTGGTAAGTATTTCGGACATCGCCGCAATATATAAACAAATATTACAGCCATGAAGCCAAGTTGGAGAGCAACAACTTCGTCCATGCACCAAATATGCGACCAATAGAAACAGACAGGTACCTGGTTAGGGAATTGATATAACATTGAACTAAGCTTTTTTCCGTGACATGCGAAGCGGTGTTTATGTTTGCTAAGAAAGCGGGGGAAAAGAACAGGCATTAGCATTTTTAAAAATTAAAAAAAAACATATGTTGCCGCTTGGGCTTGAACATAAGACCTTCAGCATGTCAGGCGGATGTAATAACCAATACACTAACGAAATACATACACACTGAGCAGGAACATTAAAAGTGAATGTAAAAAACATTGCTGCTCTCAAGACATGCCCCACTCCACCACTACATTTGCTTGCCAAACGTTAACTGTGTTTAGTTGACCCGAGCGAGGGTCATTCGTCATGCTCGGTTGCACATGTTTTTGCTGCTTACTTGCCTGGCATGGTCCCATGAAGAGAATTATATATATAGATAGAGGAGCACATATATAAGTATATAGAGGAGCACATATATAAGTATATAGAGGAGCACATATATAAGTATATAGAGAGGCGCAATTGTAACCCTTTGTTAACCAATTTTTAACTAGTTTTTGGTAAAACATTGGTTGTTCTTTGCGTTTAGCTGGGGCGTATATATTCACAAGTGTGTAATTGTCTTTCTTGTCTGTAATGTTCATTGTGACCATCCTTCCCTCGCTATCCCTGTCCTTATGTGTTATTTCCCATCTATCGGATGTATGTACTATTCCATCCCCTTTAAATCTCCCTAAGCTAAAGTGACTGCTTTTCATCCCC
Source organism: Ampullaceana balthica (assembly GCA_944989445.1). Classification (NCBI taxonomy): domain Eukaryota; kingdom Metazoa; phylum Mollusca; class Gastropoda; family Lymnaeidae; genus Ampullaceana; species Ampullaceana balthica. The sequence continues at coordinate 48,666 of CALYLW010001486.1, read as the reverse complement.
AAAGTCTTTGTGTACATATTTGCGTCGTGTTCTGTTGTTATATTTGTTTACCTGTAAAAAAATAAAATCTATCTTGTGCTTTTTAACCATGTTAATGATGTGTTGTTCCTTACGTGTACAAGTCTTAATATTGAGTGATAGAAGTGTGAGCTGTGTAATCATATATTGACTTTTAACAGTGACTACAATCCTATATTGACTTTTAACAGCGACTACAATCATATATTGACTTTTAACAGCGACTACAATCATATATTGACTTTTAACAGCGATTACAATCATATAATGACTTTTTCTAGTGAATAACAATGTTTGAAAACGCTTGACTAAAGACATTTTAATTATATGTTATATGAAATGGTAAATGTATTTGATTCCAATGGCAAGTTGTTGTTTTTGTCACAAAAATCGTTCATCAGACGAACTCCCCTAATAGTGATGACGTCATACTATTTATATACCGGAATAATCCAAAGACGCTATGATGTCACCTGTGTGTGTGTGTTTTTTTCTCGTATGCTTCCGTAACACAAAAAAAAATTAACATTAAATTTATAACGACTAATTAAAGTTACAGTTAACCTGTCTTCATAAAACTGGACCGTTCCCAATCTTAGGACCAGTTCAATGTTAACAACCTTAATAAAACTGTTCTTTTATTCAATTCATTTTATTGGATTTCCAAAAATTCTTAACTACATTGACATCCGGATCCCAACAAAATTGGCCATTAGTATCCGGCCACACCTTAGTTTGTTTTAAATAACAACACAAAATAATTAAATAATAAGGGACAACTTTTTACTATTTTAATACATAATTTAAATACTTGTAAACATCTTTTCAATATATTCAATAATGTCAGTTAAATATTATGGCAAATTATTTAAATGCTAGGTAACATCAATTAACCTCTATGATACATGATTTTATTATTATTATTCATTATTTAAATACTAGGACACATCCTGTAAATAGTAAGGCACATCATATATTTACTAGAATACATTATTCCAATACAAAGACACATTATTTATTGTATACATTTAATTAGGGACAAATAAAATATACATATAAAACTACGTCACGTGTGACAAAATGATTACAGTAAATCAAATACAGCTGAACAGATTACTTTAATTCAATAATTAACCAGCAAGCTGCATGTATTTGATGATACTATGAGAATTATAATTTTTTAAAGAGATAAAATCTAATGATACTTTTCCCCATGTGTCATCCTTTTATATAAAACTAGAGAAATTAATTGTTTTGTCTAGAATTATTTTAAACTAAGTGTGGTAGAATCATCAATGTATTTATATTGTATCTCTAATTAAAGAGATCGAAATCAAGTGACTTGCACTTGTTAAGTTTTCATCCTGGATATATTTCCAAAGATCGTTACGAATTGAGTGGGATAAAAAAAACAATGTTTACACACTTTAAGTACACAGATGCCACACCCATTTATTTTACAAGTCATTAAAAATAACAACAATATTATGGAAGCAATTTGGTTTCAACAGCCCATAGTGTCATAATTTTTTAATGACATCGGTGAAGAAATTAACATCATTCAATTTTGCCATAATTTGAAGTTTTCGTATTTTGAAATAAAAGCATGATATAATTTCGTCTATCTCAATAGATATAATGTCGTCATTATAGAAAACAAGAATGAGTCAGTTACCGTATATACTCGTTCAATAGCCCCTTCGTTCATAAGCTGACCCCACCCCCCTACATTTGGAAGGGAAAAGTATTAAAAGTGTTACCCGATCCTAAGCCGACCCCCCAAAAATAATAGGACAGCTTTAAAAAAAATGGTACATATTTTTTTAAAACTACAAGCTAAATCGGTCATTATGATTGTTTACTTTGTACTGCCTATCTTTGTTTTTCTGCTCTTTGTTAAGCAAGAGTTACCGGTATTTTAGAAGAAAAATCTTTAGTAAACAGTGACGAAAGCGCGTACATTAAAATCCGTTGTTGAAAATAAAATTTGTAAAACAATTTATTAAAACGTTCTAAAAAATAAATAAAATGATAAAAAAAGGTAAGTGCTGATTTTCAATAATATATTACAACTTCTGATAGAGCAGTCAAGTGGCATGCACTTTTCTAATTTATTTTTTATTTTTTATTTTTTATAACAAATAAAATGTACCTTATATATTATTTCTTAAACGTAAAAACCTTAATTATCTTCTGTTATGTTTAATATCATGTTTTGAATTGTTTGTCTAAACATGTGTTCTAATGTTATGTTTGTGTAACTGTGGTTATGGAAAAAAGCCTTAAGTCTGTGATGCCATATGTGTTTTCTGTACTTTGAAAGTATTTTTAAGCTTATTGTTTGTTGTTTCTTGTTTATAGAGTCTGGTATTATGTTTAGTGTTATTGCTTTGTCTATATCTACCTTATGTATTGTGCCTGCTTGTATGAATTGTTGGAGTGTGATTTTAGTTTGTAAAATTGTATTGCATGTGAGATATAAATGTTGTTCAGTCTCATCAGCTCCTGACCTACAGAGTGGACAGCCTATTCTTGCCCCTCAGTCTTTATAATTTCTTGATGAGACTGGTGTTGTATTGTAAATTAGTCTGTATGTTATTTCTTTTTCTTTATTTGGTATTTCTTTGATATGTGTATTTTTAAAAGTTTCCTCAGTGTTTGTAATTCCATAAACTTGTGTCCATTTAATTCTATTGTTCAGAGGTGTTGCTTGTCTTTTTATTAAATGTGTATATATTTCTTTGGTTGTTTTGTGTAATACTTCTTCATTACCTTTTATTGCTTTGATGCATGCTGTATGAAATTGTGATTGATTTCTACCCATGTAATGTGCAGTGCTGTTATCAATTGCTATTAAATGTCCTATTCTGATTCCTAAGTAATAATGTGTGAATGTATTTTCTGATCTTTTTTTAATGGCTTGTCCTATAAATTTTATTCTGAGTGCTTGTATTTTTGTTTGTATGTCTTGCAAGTTTAATCCTCCATTCAGCTTAGATTGTATTAGTGTTGTATGTTTGATATTGTGTATTGTTCCTTGGAATATGTATTTAGTTATGTGTGAGTTAATTTCTTTTAATATTATTGGTGGCGGTTCCCTTATTGTTCCTGTATATATTGTTTTGGGGATGACATATGTGTTTATAATTGTGCTCCTTCCAAAAAATGTCTGTGCTGTGTATTTGTTTCTGTCAATAATGTGTTTAATTGATAGTTCAATATTCCTCCATATTTCAATGTTTGTCTGTGTTTGAATATTGGAATAAAAGATCCCATAAATTCTAAGACTCTCCTTCCTAATTATGCCTAAGGGGAAATCTAGTCTATCTTGCCACTTACCTATCCCCATAATTTCAGATTTGTTTACATTAATCTTGGACCCACTACCTTTTCCAAAATCTTGAAAAATTGAAATTATTTTGTGAATTGACCTATCATTTGTGGGGAAAAATACTGTGTCATCTGCATAAGCAATCACTTTAATATCTCTTGCTCCAGGAATCCCTATTCCTGTAATGTTTTTCTCCATTCTGATTTTCTCTAGCAGTGGTTCAAAGGATAGAATATATAGATAAGGGGATAAAGGACACCCTTGTCTAACTGATCTTTTAATTGCAATGTTTTTTGAAATTATATTATTTATTATCAGATTGCACTTGTTACATAACACACCAGCTAAATTGAACTACTAAAATAATATAGGATATGGATTAGTTTTTAAATTGGATAATTTAATGTCCTAGTTTGCATTATATGTAAATAAATGGAAATTAAAATCTGTTTGTTTACATAAATACATAATTTTTATAAATCGATTTTATAACATAAAATTCAATATTTCTGCTTAAACAACTTACAAATAAATTGTCTCATAAAACTTTTAATTATATTTTAATATAATTTTAGACTAAATAATTATAATTTTTAAATAAATATTGCACTTTAATTTTCTTAAAAATTACATTAACATCGGTGCTGTATCGGTGCAGCGCTGACAAGAAATATTATTTTAATGCATGTCTAATATGATAACATGACGTCATTAAAAAAATGTATTGCTTTTCATTGACTGGAAAAATATATTCTTCATTGATATGATATTATGAGGTGCAATGTTTGGAAAGACATCGGCTAACATGACCTTCTATTTCTCTCTGTTGGTATCTGTTTCAAGGAAGACGTTAATGCTTACACTTTTGTTTGTTGACCATTCAGTCACGGCTCTGCACATATGTTGTTTTCTGTCTTCATCTGTCTCCCCTAAAATATATCTTTCAAAGATAAAGATAGCTTCCTATTAAATATTTCTTATATACACTGATATAATTTCATTTTTCCCCTCACTATAATTAGTATCATTGATCTTGGGGCATATGCTGTTCTTAACAACTCAGTATTTGTTTTCTTTTCCTTTGATGACATAGTCATAAAGCTTCTTATAAACGAAACTTCTATATGTATGCACTGTTTTCCTTGCTTCTTTGTCTATTGTCCAACATTCAACCCCCTAATAGAAGATCATACCAAAGATATCTTTTCAATATGCGCATTTTGATACATTTTTATATGTTCCTGATTTTTATGGCACTGAATATTCATAGGAAACTGTCTTTAGCTATTGCATTTCTTCTCTTTATTTCTTTGTTTCATCTGTCTTCCTGTGTTATTGTAAACACTAGAGATTAAACTCAATTGACTTGTTGTTTTCGTCTTCACCCCTGAGGATCTGTTGTCTTATAGATTACCATTACTTATGTTTTACTGAGATTGAGCGTTTGCTATTACGATAGTATTTCCAATTCTCTATTATTTTTGGCTGAGAGAAAACAAAAATTGGAAAAAAATGTTGAATTGTTGAGACATGAGCATGACAAAAGTGATAAACAAATTGAATGACTATGGTCATTAAATTTTTTATTTTATTGTTCTAACTATACACGGTGGTTGAGTGTCATGCGCGCTCGGCTTGCGTACCGATGGCCACGGGGATTTCTTCCCGTGGCCAAGGTGTCCCTGAGACCACCGAGCATCGGTTGCGTACCCAACACTAGTTAGGGAAACAAAATAAAAAATATGATTCTGAGATTAATAAAAATATATTTGTTACACATGCTCAGCTAAGCATTTGTTTTCAGATTTACAATCTATTTAATTGTTTTTACCTACAATTTATCACATTATGTAAGTTTCTATTAGTGTTGATTAAATAGATCAACACGTGACAAAACATTATCTTTCTTCTAGTAAATGTATTAAGCTGTCGTTAACTTTCCATATATTATATCTCGAGTCTCATTGTCATGTAGTAGATGGAGATGTATGTGTTAAACTGAATATATGGATATGTGTGTATTGTCTCATGATGTTAGTAAGTGTGATACTCCGGGATAAATTACATTGCTATGTACACATTCTAGAATTGAATTGGTTAATGGAATATTTGAAATACATACTCATAAATACGTGCTGCCACATTGTTTACAATAAATAAATGAAATTTTGGGTCTAAAAGTACAATTGGGCTTCTTAACTTAATATATAATACATTTAAATAATAAATTATGTCTGCATGTTTTATCAAATTAAATACTAGCAGACCCGACGTGCGTGCAACGATCTAGTAAAATAGATTCCAAGAAACAAATTAGAGGTACGTTTTAAAAACAAGTATGCCAGAAACCAATTAAGATCGTTGATAATTAAAAGTGGAATAACATCTTCAACTTTTATGAAAAAAAAACATTGTTGGGTCCCCAGCCCTGAAGAAATGGACACTGTAATGTCAGTGCCCTGTAGTATTTTAATATGGGCTACCAGAGTTTTGTATGCAAAATTTGGTTAAGATCTATTCATTTACTCAGTAGCTAACGCATAAACTTTTTGTATATAGCTCACAGAAGCAAAAAACGTCATTAATGGCCACAGGGCCCAATTCAATTCAATATATAAAGTTCACAACACCTGTTAACTTCAGTCTGTATAATAATGGATATATTTGTCATTATTTGTCAAGATCGTGAATACTTGAATGGGAAATATAAACTTATACGCTTAAGAAAGATGTCATTGTGCCCCCCCCCAGCCCCCAGGAAAGGCCAATAGGAGTTTAATGCCCCATATTATTTTAATATTGGCTATTAAGTTTTAATATACAAGATTTGGTTAAGATCCTTCATTTTACCCAGTAGCAAACGCTTAAAATAATTTTTATATAGCTCTTATTAGCAAAAAATGAAATTTTGGGCCCCCGGCGCCCAATGAGTGTTAAATATAGAAGAACATACGTTGCCAGTTACCATCCCGGGAGTGTACTCAACAATCTCTAAAGGTTTCATGCTGATTGGATGAATGGTTTAGTCAGCTATAAAGGACAAACAAACATACATACATACATACATATATATACATACATACATACATACATACATACATACATAAATACATACATACATACATACTACATACATACATACATACATACATACATACATACATGCATACATGCATACATGCATACATACATACATACATACATACATACATACATACATACATACATACATACATACATACATACATACATACATACATACATACATACATACATACATACATACATACATACATACATACAAACATACATACAAACATACATACATACATACATACATACATACATACATACATACATACATACATACATACATACATACATACATACATACATACATGCATACATACATACATACATACATACATACATACATACATACATACATACATACATACATACATACATACATACATACATACATACATACATACAAACATACATACATACATACATACATACATACATACATACATACATACATACATACATACATACATACATACATACATACATACATACATACATACATACATACATACATACATACATACATACATACATACATACTTACATACATACATACATACATACATACATACATACATACATACATACATACATACATACATACATACATACATACATACATACATACATACATACATACATACATACATACATACATACATACATACATACATACATACATACATACATACATACATACACATACATACATACATACATACATACATACATACATACATACATACATACATACATACATACATACATACATACATACATACTTTGATTTATATATATAGATATCAATGACATTTAAGCGTGAAACTATTTTTAATTGGTTAAAAAATTGTCATTCAAAATTGAATTAAATGAAAACAAAATTATGAATGCGTCCGTATTAAAATATTAGTTTATTTATATATATGTTGAAAATATCGTGTTCATTGTATCAGCAATAATGTGTTTTTTATACTCTATATAACGAAACAGAACTTTAAAAAAAGGTTTTCACCACTTAGTCAAGAATAAAAAAGAGTTGAATTCGGAAGGCAGACATTTTCATTTGAGAAAAACGTGTTCCATATTTACGCTTTACGAATCTCAAGAGTTTTAAATAAACTTTATTTGCAATACAACACAATTTCATTTATTGACCTGATTCGGAATTTCACATTGCATTCTTGTTAAATGATCAGAAAACAAAAAAGCATTAATAATTTAATCTAACAATTGGCATGCTACCAGCTACATACATAGGAATATTTAGAGAACTTTAATATCTAGACCGAAATACACCCCACAAAATATTGCTACCCATTAACACAAACAACTTTTAAAAAATTTAAATGAAATACAACAATCCACACGATCGGGACATAGAAGAGACAGCGGCTTTATTTTAACATGGAAAATGTTCTGTTCAGTGCATCATATCTTTATTTTAACATGGTAAATGTTCCGTTCATTATATCATAGCTTTATTTTAACATGGAAAATGTTCTGTTCATTGTATCATAGCTTTATTTTAACATGGTAAATGTTCTGTTCATTGTATCATAGCTTTATTTTAACATGGAAAATGTTCTGTTCATTTTATCATAGCTTTATTTTAACATGGAAAATGTTCTGTTCATTTTATCATAGCTTTATTTTAACATGGAAAATGTTCTGTTCATTGAATCATAGCTTTATTTTAACATGGAAAATGTTCTGTTCATTGTATCATAGCTTTATTTTAACATGGAAAATGTTCTGTTCATTGTATCATAGCTTTATTTTAACATGGAAAATGTTCTGTTCATTTTATCATACCTTTATTTTAACATGGAAAATGTTCTGTTCATTTTATCAATGCTTTATTTTAACATGGAAAATGTTCTGTTCAGTGCATCATATCTTTATTTTAACATGGTAAATGTTCGGTTCATTGTATCATAGCTTTATTTTAACATGGAAAATGTTCTGTTCATTGTATCATAGCTTTATTTTAACATGGAAAATTTTCTGTTAATTGTATCATAGCTTTATTTTAACATGGAAAATGTTCTGTTCATTTTATCATAGCTTTATTTTAACATGGAAAATGTTCTGTTCATTGTATCATAGCTTTATTTTAACATGGTAAATGTTCTGTTCATTGTATCATAGCTTTATTTTAACATGGAAAATGTTCTGTTCATTTTATCATAGCTTTATTTTAACATGGTAAATGTTCTTTTCATTGTATCATATGCTAATTTGCGCAATATACCAACATGTATAACAGTACTCTCATTAAATATTTTGTCAATTGATATGATTTGCCTGTGAATGATTTAATGAACGTTTATATAGCAATGAATTTATCGTATTATTATAAGTTATACAGGGTACAAATGAAATCTTACGAAGTTTCACTTCATCTCAGAAATGTAATAGTAAAAAGTATGTAACATTCATTTAGTGTATTGGGAAGAAAGAAGTCGACTACCACAATGATGTGTCGAGGGTACAACGCATCACACCTGTACGAGACATTTTCAAGCTCTCTTTTTTTATCTATGTAATATATTTTAAAATTTGTTTCCAGACCTTCGTTTTCAAGATTTTTAAAAAAATTCAATGTTTGTTTTAAAAGCAAGCATATTTGACAGAGTATTGAATTTGTATTTAGAAAATCTTTTTGTCAAATTGTGTGATAAAGACATTACCTAAAATAATATTTTTAATATTATCAATGCTAAATGTTGTTATTTCCCTTGGTTAATCTAAAAGAAAGGCACAGTTGCTCCAGTGTTTCCTTGTGGAGCAGCTCGCAACAAAAAAATAAATACAAATATTTAAAAAACACTTTTTAAAAACTAGTCTTATATTCGAAATGCACTAAAAACTACAAAATAAATTTAAAATTTGAAATTTACAGCCAGAAGAGACCTTTAGTTCCAAATTTATGACAATGTAAAAGTTTAAATAAGACAGGAACGTTAAATCGTAGGTGAAATCGTTTATCTCATTTTTCGCCATGTCTATAAGACTAGGATACTTGAAAAGTTATGCAAAGATATTCACCTGAGCAACCTAGTCTTATAGTCATAGCGAAAAACGAGATCATTGATTTCACTTACGATTTAACGTTCTTGTCACATTTTAAACTATTATGTTGTGGTATATCATGGAACTAAAAGTCTCTGCGGACTGTCAATTTCAAATTTTAAATTTGTTTTCTACTTTTTAGTGAATTTCGAATATAAGACTAGTTTTTAAAAGTGTTTTTTTAAATATATTTTTATTTTCTACTTTTTAGTCTACGCATTTTACAGTAAGTGCAAAGCCATTTTACCTTTTGACTATAAATCCCTTATATATGAGACATAACTAACAGTAGTGATTATGTCCATACACGATGTTTACAGACTGAAACACAATTATCTCCCCTGGTTTTAAAACATGGCGTAGGGACGGTAAGGGGTTTGAACATACACGGTCGTCGTCAACGCGTGAACTATCCACGTGAAAGAATTGTAAACAAATATTCGGATAGCCTGATCGCTGAAACTTACAAAGCGAATTAATATAAGACTAGTAAAAAAAAAGTAAAATTGGAACATGTAGAGTTTCTCACCGTAATATTTCAATTCGTAACGTCATTACTTAAAGATATATTAGTGTGTGATAAAGTAATAAATATTTTGTTTCATTGCAAATAAGATGGTTCAATTTTATTTTTTGTAGTGTTGCTTACTTTGGAATACATGTATTTTTACAGATATCTGGGACAAGAGTGAAACCAGATCAATAAGAAGTTCGTTACATCCCTTTAGGTGTTATATAAATTTTTTTTAAAATGATTAGAAATGAGCCTGGTCCAGTACATACAGGCTTATAACACTGTAAGAATGCTATAGATTTTTTAAAAATATATAAAACCGAGCAAGCCTGTTTCATTTAATTGGGTAAAACTAAATGTGTCAAAAAGAAAAGGTGCGGCAAACTGTATTATTTGTAAGTAGAAATTGATTTGTGGAAAAACGGATAACTCATTTTCTACTTCTTGACTTCTTAAATATATTTTAAAAACTGTGTAAAACATGTTAACATTGATAACTGTATTTATGTTGCTTCAATATTACGTGCGATTGTTTAGGAGAGATTTCTTTCATCAATTGTCACGAAGGAAAATATGGGTTAAAAAGAACTCAACGGGGCTTTTTAAGAAAATGGATTATGGATAGGAATAATATGCACTCGGTAACAGTGAGGGTAATTGGTGGCACATTTATAAGTATATCGAGGGGCATATTTATAAGTATATAGAGGGGCACATTTATAAGTATATAGAGGGGCACATTTATAAGTATATAGAGGGGCACATTTATAAGTATATAGAGGGGCACATCTATAGGTATATAGAGGGCACATTTATAAGTATATAGAGGGGCACATTTTTAAGTATATAGAGGGCATATTTATAAGTATATAGAGGGGCAGATTTATAAGTATATAGAGGGACACATTTATAAGTATATAGAGGGCGCATTTATAAATATATAGAGGGGCACATTTATAAGTATATAGAGGGTCACATTTATAAGTATATAGAGGGCACATTTATAAATTTATATAGTGACCCATTATAGGTTACTTTTTATTTGTAGGGGCAGGCGTTAATAATATCGCCCAAACTTTGGTTGCACTAACTCTATTTTAGCCACTGTTAATATGTTTTTGCCAAAAGTTAAACTAATCACATAGGTTAGATTTTAAGTCCAATCATTGTGAGTCTGTTTTTGGAATCATGTAAAAAGTGTCTTAAGGACAGACAATCAAACTTAAATCTTAATATAAGATTTGGTAAACTTTGCGAGTCAAACTAAGAAAATGTTTTTTTTATAAATTTAAACCAGGTGGGCTCTTGAAAATAATATAGAAAAATACAGTAGTACCTGCATTCGATGCGTACAGCAAAAGATTAGTGATTGAAACAGCTGAAAATTTTAGTTAGTTTGGCGATTCATTTACCTTTAATAGTACACGCAGTTGTTTAGACTGTCCGGAAGAAAAACATGGATTTCAAAGAAATTATCGAAGTTTTCAAAGATTAAAAAGATTACAAACAGGAGAATTAAGAACTTGGAGAGAAGTAAACTATTAAAAGTAAATTTAAATATAAGAGCAGTAACACATTTTGTGAACATTAATATTGTTGTCATCATGAGAGAATACTACAATGAGAAGAAATTGTACAGTAATATACACAACATAGACAATTTAAATATGCATTTTTTTCACACATGAACGTACTAATTGTATTAACGTTCTATAACTTATAATTAATATGGAAAATGAAGACTATGTGTATGGAGTGTGTGGAAATCATTTAACAAGGTATCCCAAATAAAGGGATCGAAATCAAGGGGCAAGCCACTTGGATAAAATAGAACGCTTTGTGCCACAACGAAAATGTTGGGCGAAAGATCATTGAATAATAAACAGGCAGGTATATTTTAGTATTAAATAAATTTTATGTTTTTAAAATTTAAAAATTAAATGCAATTTTTAAAATTAATCATTTCTTTTAACTTTATTTTACAATTGAATTTTTTAAAATACTTTTAATGAAACTTTTACCAAACACATAATATATTTGTTATATTTATTAGATTTAAAATTACATTTTAATGGATTTCTTAAATGTATGCTATTCTCTTTTAGTTTAGTTAGCACAAACCCAGAATTAATACGTCAGCACCGGTGCTTTGTAGTGCGTTAAATGCGGGGAAAACAATATCAATGCACGTCCAAAATGATTAAATTGTAAATTGTGTAGTATTGCACACAAAGTAGATGCTGTGCAACTTTGCTCACGACTTTTTTCTTAATTGACCATGACATAACACGAGGGCTAGACTAGTGACCACTAAAGGACGAGTGCTGGCGAGAGCTATGGGAAAGATAAATAAATGGAGCGGGGAGAGATAATATAGGCAACTTTATTAAGGGCAATGACGCCACGTGACATTTTTACTTTACGGTTACATCTGATCGGCATAAGTGGGAGGGGGTGTCTGGATAAGGGCGGGAAGGGCTTTCTACCGACGCTTTTAGGTGACTTATAAAAGTGGAACATTGATGATCAGGTAAGGTGGACGTACCAATAGTTTGATTAGTCGAAGGTCTCCCAAATGTTTCATTCATTAGTTTTTGCTCGTCAAAGATAGAAGTAAGGTGGGCGCACCAATAGTTTTACTAGTTGAAGGCCAGTACAGATTGTAAACATTGTAACATTTTAAATTTATTTTATATATCTTAAAAGTTTTTTCCCCCAACATCACATGCATTTTTATATCTATAAAACTTGTATAATCAATACCCGAGTATCTTGCTTACAAACATCGTAGTACAATTGATATATACAGACGTTTGCAAATATACAACAACAAAAATAACAAACAGTAAGTTTACATGTATACTCGAGATATTATGTATACAAGCTTGCTGTAGACAGACACATGTATATAATATTGACTAACACAAAGATTACATTTATTATATCATCATTACTTTCTACGACGTATTGACTAACACAAAGATTACATTCATTATCTCATCATTACTTTCTACGACGCATTGACTAACACAAAGATTAGATTTATTATCTCATCATTACTTTCTACGACGCATTGACTAACACAAAGATTACATTTATTATCTAATCATTACTTTCTACGACGTATTGACTAACATAAAGATTACATTTATTATCTAATCATTACTTTCTACGACGTATTGACTAACACAAAGATTACATTTATTATCTAATCATTACTTTCTACGACGTATTGACTAACACAAAGATTACATTTATTATCTCATCATTACTTTCTACGACGTATTGACTAACACAAAGATTACATTTATTATCTAATCATTACTTTTTACGACGTATTGACTAACACAAAGATTACATTTATTATCTCTTCATTACTTTATACGACGTATTGACTAACACAAAGATTACATTTATTATCTTATCATTACTTTCTAAGACGTATCGTAATCTGTGGTAAGTGTTATTAGAAGTAATAACTTGGTTGATGAAATTAAATATAATCTTGTGAATATTTTGTGTCTTACACTAACGGGTCACTTTAAAAAGAAAATATATTATGTATTTTTTTTTATTTTGAAAAATAAAATCCGTCCTCAGTACCAATAACGTTATCTGCAACTGCTAAATAAAAAAAATGTATAATACAAATAATAAGAACAATCATTAGCGGTCTTGAAATACGATTTCCTCTCAGACAGGAAGGTATTCAATGTTAATTAATAATTAAGAAAATATTGTGCCAAGTGTTCAGTATCTGGTAGTGATAATCCACTCATTACCACGTTTTTATTAACTTCCTTTCGTTCCTGTCTGTCCGCAATTTTCAAATTTGCCAACGTAAAATTAAACTATTTTTGATGGTCATAGAGATCTCAAAATTTTACCACAAATAGATCTTGGATGACAATGCATTCCATCAAAATTTCAGATCGATCGAATGTACCGTAATTAAATTAATGCATTTTTAGTTTATCTATATATAGCATATTTATTATCCGTCTGCTGTGACAAATAAATCACATTGAACACAAATATTGATGTAATGCATTAGTTGTATATTGTAGAAACAAAAATGTCCTATAACACAATTATTGATGTACTGCATTAGTTGTATGATGTACAAACAAAAATGTCCTATAACACAATTATTGATGTACTGCATTAGTTGTATGATGTACAAACAAAAATGTCCTATAACACAATTATTGATGTACTGCATTAGTTGTATGTTTACAAACAAAAATGTCCTATAACACAATTATTGATGTAGTAATTCCAATACCTGACGCCATGAGTAACTAATTGTCACGGTCTGATCATGTAGATATTTTGGTGATGAGATAGCTTGAGTTGTCATTTGTAGAGTTCGGGCTGTTCCAGGTGTACACCATGTCTTGAGAATATAAATATAACTAGCGTATCACCCGTCAAAAATGACGAAAGTTTTCAGCTGAAATCTATTTATTTTATAAAAATTTCACTTTTTTAAGGCGCCTACGGCGCCGACCTTTTTCAAAAGCCCAACTAACTTTTCCTTGTTTGATAAATACGAAATATTAAACTTTCTGAAATGTACACAAAGTATTTTATAATAAGGGTTGCAGGCTACGGCGCCCATTTTGTTTTTTTTTATTTTATAATTAACCATCATCAACTCCTCTTTTTAAATCCTTTATATTAACTCGTGGTGTCTGCGGCCGACCGACCGACCTTGCTTGCTTGCTTGCTTGCTTGCTTGTCGCCAAAACTTTTGATCGATTTTTAACCCACTTGCTCGCAAGATAGCGAGCTGAAATTTTGCAGGCAGTTTCGTACCGATGATAAAAACAATGTATCAAAATTTCAGATCGATCGCATGTACCGTAATTAAATTATTGATTTTTTAGATTATTTTTTTTAATCCTATGTATCATGCTATTTTTTTGAGATAGAGCGTCGCGGTGCGTATTATATTGAACAACCTTTCTGTCGCGCAATAAGGTGCGTATTTTATTGACAGCTCTTTTTATAAACATATTCCTGATCGGTGCGTATTATATTAAACATGTTTTACGACACAACTTCAATTTTGTATTTCTGGATGGTCTGGCGCTGCGTATTATAATGAACATTCTTTTAGTTACTTCTCGTACATAAAGGATTTATAGTCAAAAACTTGGTTTTTTACGGGTTTTTCTTATTAAATCCTTTATATTAACTCGTGGTGTCTGCGGCCGACCGACCGACCTTGCTTGCTTGCTTGCTTGCTTGCTTGTCGCCAAAACTTTTGATCGATTTTTAACCCACTTGCTCGCAAGATAGCGAGCTGAAATTTTGCAGGCAGTTTCGTACCAATGATAAAAACAATGTATCAAAATTTCAGATCGATCGCATGTACCGTAATTAAATTATTGATTTTTTAGATTATTTTATTTATTCCTATGTATCATGCTATTTTTTGAGATAGAGCGTCGCGGTGCGTATTATATTGAACAACCTTTCTGTCGCGCAATAAGGTGCGTATTTTATTGACAGCTCTTTTTATAAACATATTCCTGATCGGTGCGCATTATATTAAACATGTTTTACGACACAACTGCAATTTTGTATTTCTGGATGGTCTGGCGCTGCGTATTATAATGAACATTCTTTTAATTACTTCTCGTACATAAAGGATTTATAGTCAAAAACTTGGTTTTTTACGGGTTTTTCTTATTAAATCCTTTATATTAACTCGTGGAGTCTGCGGCGGACCTTGCTTGCTTGCTTGCTTGCTTGCTTGTCGCCACAACTTTTGATCGATTTTTAACCCACTTGCTCGCAAGATAGCGAGCTGAAATTTTGCAGGCAGTTTTGTACCGATGATAAAAACAATGTATCAAAATTTCAGATCGATCGCATGTACCGTAATTAAATTATTGATTTTTTAGATTATTTTTTTTATTCCTATGTATCATGCTATTTTTTGAGATAGAGCGTCGCGGTGCGTATTATATTGAACAACCTTTCTGTCGCGCAATAAGGTGCGTATTTTATTGACAGCTCTTTTTATAAACATATTCCTGATCGGTGCGTATTATATTAAACACGTTTTACGACACAACTTCAATTTTGTATTTCTGGATGGTCTGGCGCTGCGTATTATAATGAACATTCTTTTAGTTACTTCTCGTACATAAAGGATTTATAGTCAAAAACTTGGTTTTTTACGGGTTGTTTTTATTACATTGATCCCTTTTCCAAAATTAAAATACATGTATGATCGAAAACAATGACGTCATCATATAATATTTTTTACAGCGCATCTTTAATGTGCACACCTTTTGATGTATTGGTGCAGTAAATTGGTTTTCCCTGCTTTCTAAAATGAATATCGTCAGGACTGACAGACACTACTTGCGTGACAATTGCAAATTATATTGTTTAATAATATTACTTGAGTATGAACGTATTTTATGTTAGTTGCACTGATGAAGGCATTAGCCCAAACGTTTACAGTTGTCATAGTTTCATAATAAACCTCAAATTTATTGTATTCATGACACAATTTTTACGTGTATTTTTTAAAAATCCTTTATATTTATTAACTCGTGTTGTCTGCTTGCTTGCTTGAGGTAGGCGGGCGGTACCGAAAATCTTTGGATCGATTTTTAACCCACTCTCTCGTAAGCTAGTGAGCTGAAATTTTGCAGGCAGACTCGTGCCGATGATAAAAATAAAGTATCAAAATTTCAGGTAAGGGGCCGTCCATAACTACGTTACGCTCCAGAGGGGGAGGGGTGTAAGAAAATGTGACAGTTTGTGACAGGGGAGGGGGGTCCAGGCATGTGTGACGTCATGGTGTTTTATATTAAATTGTATTTATTTTGTTAATAAAAAAACAACATTTTCCTTTTAAAGTGTGATGTACTTTAGGGGGGGGGGTTCCGAGATTTGTGACAGTTTGTGACAAGGGGGAGGGGGGAGTTAAAAATGGTAAAAAATAGAGTGACGTACTTTATGGACGGCCCCTAAATCAAATGTATTTTAATTAAATTAATGAATTTTTAGATTATCTTTATTTATCTCTATATAAAATTTTAACTTTTTTTTGCTTTAGTGTCGTAGTACGTATTATGTTGAACAACATTTCATGTCACGCATTAAGGTGCGTATTTTATTGACAATACTTTTTATAAACATATTCGTGATCGGTGCGCATTATATTAAAGAAGTTTTACGACACAACTACAATTTTGTATTTCTGGATTGTCTTGCGCTGCGTATTATAATAAACATTCTTTTAGTTATGTCTCGTACATAAAGATTTATAGTCAAAAACTAGGTTTTTACTGTTTTTTTTTAAATTTATTTTATTTAAAAGCTTTATCGCAGCCATATTCTATGTGATATATGAATTTTGTAATTATATTTAGTTAGGGTTAAATCTAGGTAAATTGATAGATATTTATCATATGTAACTGGAAAGTATATTACAACAAGGGTTGAGAAATATAGAATGTTTCTGATTGTCGTTTTATTTTAATTTGTAGATAAAAACTTGAAAATTTTAATTTGCTATTTTACCAGATATAATGTCATAAGCAAACTATTATTGTTAAATAAGACATAAGGATATGAAGTTATGCCTTCTGTCAGTGTGAGTTTAACCGCAGCTGTAAAGAAATGTCAGGAAACTTTGTTTAAAGTGCCTTAAATGAATGTAAGCAATTTCTCAAAAGTCATACTTGTGGAATAATATGGAAGAATGGGGTATTTATATTATGATTTATGTAAGAAAAAATCATTTCAATGACATCAGGCTGTTTGTATTTACTAAAATATCATAAAAAACAAGGATAAAATCGCTGGCATGTCTTTTAATTGATGCAGTCTACGTAAGCTGTCAACTCTTGTTAGTGTTGCTTTTTAATGGATAATTGTGTGAAATTTCTTATAAAATACAACCATGAAATGTTCAACATTTTAAATGTACTAACAAGTTAGCGTTTTCAAATAACTATATATAAATACGCACATGCAACTATAAACTATGAGAAATAGGCATATTATGGAGAGAACACGTTATGATTTTAAATTAATTTCATCCTTTTGAACGTGCATTGATATTGTGTTTCCCGTTAATGACGCACTACAAAGCACCGCTTCCGATGTATTTCTCATGAGTTTGTGCTCACAAAACTAAAAGAGAAAATTAATGTGATATGTTAACTTCACATTCATTTAAATCCATTTACATGTAATTTTAAATCTAAGAAACTTAACATAAATATTTTGTGTTTTGTACATGTTTCATTGAAGGTAATTTGAAAATTTGCAATGTAAAATATAGTTAAAAGAAACTATTAATCTTAAAAATCAAATTTAATTTTTAAATTTTAAAAAATTGAAATTTATTTAATAACTAAAGTATATTTGTTTCTTTAATTTTCATTGACGTTGCACCCTGGTCCCCATCTGTGATTAAAAGAGTTATATTTTATACAAGTGGCTTGCCACTTGAATTCGATCCCTTTAGTTAGGGATACATTGTTAAAATGAATTGCAAGCATTCACTTAACATAGTCTTCATGTTCTAGATTAATTATAAGTAGGGCTGCGGAAATTAACTATTAATTTCTCGATTAATCGTTTAAAAATTGTATCGATTAAATTTTTTTAACGATTAATCGACCCACCACTTATAAATGTACTGGAAGTCAAAAATTAACATATTTCAGCCAAAAATATAGACTAATGTCCGGACGATTACACGAACATTTCGGTTTTAAACTATTGACTGACGTGAATGTTCAAAATGTTGATAAAGGTTATTGTGTCCATTGAGTGAAATCGTTTGCCCACCATGCCATGTTCCCTCTAAGTCTAAGATTCGTTGGTCTGAATGCAAAGTTTAAAAAAAAACAACTCCTGTGAAAAGTTATACAGCGTCAATGTTTGTGTGCAATATTTTACAAAATTCGCTGCGCGGTGATTCTAAACTCCTGCGTGGAGTCGGTCAAATATCAGCCAAGCAGCGCTGATTAAAGGGAACATTGATACCATTTTTCTAACAATTCGCTATCATATTACCTGCAAACCAAACATGCACTACAGTATCACAAACTTCAGCTGAGACTATCTAAAGCTATATGAATGATTGTTGAGCTCGGATGGTTATTGTAAATTATTGTAAATATTGTAAAATATTGTAAAATATTGTAAAATATTGTAAATTATTGTAAATTATTGTAAATATTGTAAAATATTGAAAATTAGACGATATCATCAACACGCTCATCACTTATGTCATCACAAATAATGTCAACACACTTGGTTTGTCTTTTTGCGTAGTTGGTTAAAAGATGACATATAAAGGAGACATTCCAGTGTTATTTTAATTTTCAAAAAGAACGTTTAATAAGTGTTACTTATGACGTCATAATTTTAATCGAAATTAACGATAAATTAATCGTTAATTTTTCAAAAGTTAACGATTATATTTAAATTAATCGTTATCAGCCCTAATTATAAGTAATAGAACGTTAATACAATCAATAATTGTATGGGAGGAAAAAAATGCGTTTGTATATTGTATATGTTGTGTTTTATAAATGTTTCCCTCTATATACTTATAAATGTAACCCTCTATATACTTATAACTGTTTCCCTCTATATACTTATAAAGGTGCCCCTCTATATAATTATACATATACCATACTGTATACTTATAAATGTGACATACCGTAAACTTATAAATGTGCCATACTGTATACTTATAAATGTGTCCTTCTATATACTTATAAATGTGTCATTCTATATATTAATAAATGTGTCCTTCTATGTACTTATAAATGTGCCCTTTTATATACTTATGAATGTGTCATTCTATATACTTATAAAGGTGCCCCTCTATATAATTATAAATATACCATACTGTACGCTTATAAATGTGTTCATCTATATACTTGTAATTGTGCCCCTCTGTATAGTTATAAATGTGCCGTACTGTATACTTATAAATGTGTCCTTCTCAATACTTATAAATGTGTCATTCTATATACTAATACATTTGTCCTTCTATTTACTTATAAATGTGACCTTTTATAAACATATAAATGTGTCATTCTATATAATTGTAATTGTGCCCCTCTGTATAGTTATAAATGTGCCATACTGTATACTTATAAATGTGTCCTTCTATATACTTATAAATGTGTCATTATATATACTATTAAATTTGTCCTTCTATTTACTTATAAATGTGCCCTTTTATATACATATAAATGTGTCATTCTATATACTTGTAATTGTGCCCCTCTGTATAATTATAAATGTGCCATACTGTATACTAATAAATGTGTCATTCTATATCCTAATAAATTTGTCCTTTTATTTACTTATAATTGTGCCCTTTTATATACTTATAAATGAGTCATTCTATATACTTATAAATGTGTCCTCTATTTACTTATAAATGTGCACCTCTATATACTTATAAATGTGCCCCTCTATATACTTATAAATATGCCCCTCTATATACTTATAAATGTGTCATTCTATATACTATCAATGTGTCCTTCTATATACTTATAAATGTGCCCTTTTATATACTTATAAATGTGTCCTTCTATATACTAATAAATGTGTCACTCTATATACTCATAAATTTGTCTTCTATTTACATATAAATGTGCCCATCTATATACATGTAAAATTGCCTCTCTATATACTTATAAATGTGCCCTTTTATATACTTATAAATGTGTCATTCTATATACTTGTAATTGTGCCCCTCTGTATAGTTATAAATGTGCCATACTGTATACTTATAAATGTGTCCTTCTATATACTTATAAATGTGTCATTCTATATACTAATAAATTTGTCCTTCTATTTACTTATAAGTGTGCCCTTGTATATACTTTTTAATGTGTCCTTCTATATACTTATAAATGTGTCATTCTATATATTAATAAATGTGTCCTTCTATGTACTTATAAATGTGCCCTTTTATATACTTATGAATGTGTCATTCTATATACTTATAAAGGTGCCCCTCTATATAATTATAAATATACCATACTGTACGCTTATAAATGTGTTCATCTATATACTTGTAATTGTGCCCCTCTGTATAGTTATAAATGTGCCATACTGTATACTTATAAATGTGTCCTTCTCAATACTTATAAATGTGTCATTCTATATACTAATACATTTGTCTTTCTATTTACTTATAAATGTGACCTTTTATAAACATATAAATGTGTCATTCTATATAATTGTAATTGTGCCCCTCTGTATAGTTATAAATGTGCCATACTGTATACTTATAAATGTGTCCTTCTATATACTTATAAATGTGTCATTCTATATACTATTAAATTTGTCCTTCTATTTACTTATAAATGTGCCCTTTTATATACATATAAATGTGTCATTCTATATACTTGTAATGGTGCCCCTCTGTATAGTTATAAATGTGCCATACTGTATACTTATAAATGTGTCCTTCTATATACTTATAAATGTGTCCTTCTATATACTTATAAATGCGTCATTCTATATACTAATAAATTTGTCCTTCTATTTACTTATAAATGTGCGCTTTTATATACTTATAAATGTGTCATTCTATATACTTGTAATTGTGCCCCTCTGTATAATTATAAATGTGCCATACTGTATACTAATAAATGTGTCATTCTATATCCTAATAAATTTGTCCTTTTATTTACTTATAATTGTGCCCTTTTATATACTTATAAATGAGTCATTCTATATACTTATAAATGTGTCCTCTATTTACTTATAAATGTGCACCTCTATATACTTATAAATGTGCCCCTCTATATACTTATAAATGTGCCCCTCTATATACTTATATATGTGCCATTCTATAAACTTATAAATGTGTCCTCTATATACATATACATGTGCCCCTCTATATACTTATAAATATGCCCCTCTATATATTTATAAATGTGCCCCTCTATAAACTCTTAAATGTGCCCACCTATATACATATAAATGTGCCCATCTATATACATGTAAAATTGCCTCTCAATATACTTATAAATGTGCCCTTTTATATACTTATAAATGTGTCATTATATATACTTGGAATTGTGCCCCTCTATATAGTTATAAATGTGCCATACTGTATACTTATAAATGTGTCCTTCTATATACTTATAAATGTGTCATTCTATATACTAATAAATTAGTCCTTCTATTTACTTATAAGTGTGCCCTTTTATATACTTGTTAATGTGTCATTCTATATACTTGTAATTGTGCCCCTCTGTATAGTTATAAATGTGCCATATTGTAAACTTATAAATGTGTCCTTCTATATAATTATAAATGTGTCATTTTATATACTAATAACATTGTCTTTCTATTTACTTATAAATGTGCCCTTTTATATACTTATAAATGTGTCATTCTATATACTTATAAATGTGTCCTCTATATACTTATAAATGTGCCCCTCTATATACTTATAAATGTGCCCCTCTATAAACTCATAAATGTGCCCATCTATATACATAAAAATGTGCCCGTCTATATACATATAAATGTGCCCCTCTATATACTTATAAATGTGCCCTTTTATATACTTATAAATGTGTCATTCTTTATACTTGTAATTGTGCCCTTCTGTATAGTTATAAATGTGCCATACTGTATTCTAATAAATGTGTCATTCTATATACTAATAAATATGTCCTTCTATTTACTTATAAATGTGCCCTTTTATATACTTATAAATGAGTCATTCTATATACTTGTAATTGTGCCCCTCTGTATAGATATAATTGTGCCATACTGTATTCTAATAAATGTGTCAATCTATATACTATTAAATGTGTCCTTCTATTTACTTATAAATGTGCCCTTTTATATACTTATAAATGTGCCCCTCTATATACTTATAAATGTGCCCCTCTATATACTTATAAATGTGTCATTATATAAACTTATAAATGTGTCCTCTATATACTTATAAATGTGCCCCTCTATATACTTATAAATGTGCCCCTCTATATACTTATAAATGTGCCCCTCTATAAACTCATAAATGTGCCCATCTATTTACATATAAATGTGCCCATCTATATACATATAAATGTGCCCCTCTATATACTTATAAATTTGCCCTTTTATATACTTATAAATGTGTCATTCTATATACTTGTAATTGTGCCCCTCTGTATAGTTGTAAATGTGCCATACTGTAATCTTATAAATGTGTTCTTCTATATACTTATAAATGTGTTATTCTATATACTAATAAATTTGTCCTTCTATTTACTTATAAATGTGCCCTTTTATATACTTATTAATATGTCATTCTATATACTTGTAATTGTGCCCCTCTGTATAGTTATAAATGTGCCATACTGTATACTTATAAATGTGTCATTCTATATACTAATCAATGTGTCCTTCTATTTACTTATAAATGTGCCCTTTTATATACTTATAAATGTGTCCTTCTATATACTAATAAATGTGTCATTCTATATACTAATAAATTTGTCTTCTATTTACTTATAAATGTGCCCTTTTATATACTTATAAATGTGTCATTCTATATACTTATAAATGTGTCCTCTATTTACTTATAAATGTGCCCCTCTATATACTTATAAATGTGCCCCNCAGTGGCGTAGCTAGGGGGGTGCAGGGGGGACATATGTCCCCGGGCGCCACGTTAGGGGGCGCCAAAATGAGTATTAAAATTAATTATTTAAATTAATTTTGATGTAAACTTATGTATTTCAAGTACGTTTGCAAGATTGAAATTTGGAGCTCCACAAATATCTTCTTTACAAACCAGTAGGCAAGCATGATTTTGGCGCCCCCATTGAGCATTAAGGGGCGCCATGTGGATTTTTAAACTAAAAAAAGTAACCATTAAAGTATCAATTTTAGGTTTTGTTCAGATACATTCCAAAGGCGCAGCAAGCCTTGAAAGGGTTATCGTAGAGAAAATGAAATTTGATAACATACCTCTAGCCAACTGTCGGTCACAATAACATAACAATGCTTATGTAATGACTGGGGATATATCCGCCCTTCAACGGCGAATATGTGCCAGAAATCACAGAGCATTGTTTGCAAACTGTGACAACCACAGCTTAAACTCAGCTAAACATAATATTGCCAGACGTCCGGCAGAAGGAGGTGCATGTCCTCCTTTTTAGCTCCATTTTCTCCGTCTGGTAGGCAAAGCTAAGATCGTTTAAAATGTCGGGCTTCTCTTACATTTTATATTATAATTTTTATGTATCGTTTATAAAACTATTACATCGTATGTTAACTTCAAATAAAAATAGTTTCTGGCTATTTTTAAAACTGATAACACGGGCCAAGGTCGAAAAATGTAGTTTAAGGTTAAAAAAAATATCGCAGTCATTGAAAATGAAATGGAAGAAACAGCAGTATTGGAGGTTATGAGCCGTCTTCACACAACCTTGTAAGTTTTGAAAAATAGATTGGAGGAGACATTTATTTCACTGAAAGTCAGGGAGATGTTGAGAAGACTAAAGGAAAGAGGTCAAGAAGAAGAGTTTGGAAAATGCTAATTTGGTGTATGAAGAATGCATTAGTTACTTATAAAAGTGGTTGAAAACTTTTGATGAAAAATTGCAATGCTTTAATTGGATGTACTTAGATAATATCATGTAAACTTGATGAACTTTTGGCGAGGTTATTGTATTTGAAAGACAAGGGTATTGTAGATGATGTGCAATTGTTTGACCAATACAGCAATCTTAAATCATTTTTACAAGACAAAAATGAACAGTTTTTTAAGACTCTTGCATGAACAATGGCAGCTATTACAATAAAACTAGACGCCCCGCGGCGTAGCATACGCCGCAGATTTGCTCATAGATAGTGCAAGAAAAAAAGGGGAGGGGGAGAACGGACACAAACAGTAGCACGAACAAATGGGAACAACGCGAGTGAACGTTTGGGGACCACCGAAGAATTTTTGGTAAGTATTTCGGACATCGCCGCAATATATAAACAAATATTACAGCCATGAAGCCAAGTTGGAGAGCAACAACTTCGTCCATGCACCAAATATGCGACCAATAGAAACAGACAGGTACCTGGTTAGGGAATTGATATAACATTGAACTAAGCTTTTTTCCGTGACATGCGAAGCGGTGTTTATGTTTGCTAAGAAAGGGGGGAAAAGAACAGGCATTAGCATTTTTAAAAATTTAAAAAAAAACATATGTTGCCGCTTGGGCTTGAACCTAAGACCTTCAGCATGTCAGGCGGATGTAATAACCAATACACTACGAAATACATACACACTGAGCAGGAACATCAAAAGTGAATGTAAAAAACATTGCTGCTCTCAAGACATGCCCCACTCCACCACTACATTTGCTTGCCAAACGTTAACTGTGTTTAGTTGACCCGAGCGAGGGTCATTCGTCATGCTCGGTTGCACATATTTTTGCTGCTTACTTGCCTGGCATGGTCCCATGAAGAGAATTATATATATAGATTGTACTAACTTTAAGTTTAATCCGGGACGACTCAAATGAAATATTCAAAATGTTTTCCAATGGCGTCCTTCTAATTGTTTTATTATGCCCTCCTTTTGGTGTCCACGTATCTGGCAACCCAAGCTAAACAGGATCCAGTTGTTATCACTTTTTTTTTGGAACAGTTGAAAGTATATATTTGTTTTTCTCTCGTTCAACAACTCGTTGGGAAGAATTAAAAAGAATTGTGCCAATCACAGTGAAGAGGGAGTCTAAAACATGCTGGAGTGCACGATCAGAAGCTGTTAAAGCTATTTATGAAGGACTATATGAACTAGTAGGGCTGTTGGAAAAAGTATCAGAAGATGCAATAGAAGTAGAAGTGACTCAGAAACTTTACTGGCAGGTATATTTAACTTAAACTTCCTAGTTTTGATACATTTCTGGAACATCATTATTATACTTTGGAAAATTGATCATGTCAAGAGACGGTTGCAGAATCCTACTATGAATTTCAAGGAAGCAGCATCTGATCTTGAATCGCTGGTGCAAGAACTTGTCAACATTCGTGATAATTTTATCCTAGTTGCGATAGACAATGGAAAAACAATATGCACAACTTGGGGAATTGAGGTTAACAGAAGGATTAGACGACATCGGAGGATACCTGGAGAATTAGCAAGAGATGCAGGACTTTCGGCAGAAGAAGAAATTGCACGTGTTATGAATTGCGTAATTGATAGACTCTAACAGGAGATATCAATACGGTTTTTGTATAAAAATCTTAAACACCGAATTTGGATTTTTAATAAACGTCAAAACTCTTCTCGCTGAGACAAATGTCGATACAATTTGTCGAAATTGCTTAGATTTTGGAAATTTCTACGACACTGACGTCAATTGTCACAAATTGTGAACAGAAATCGGAGGCTACAAAATGCTGTTCAGTTCCCAGACTGAAGTTCTACCGGAAACTCCTTTGGAGCGTCTTGGTTTTATTGTTTCATATGGAGATGACGTATTTCCAAATATGTGCATTCCACTGCAAATACTTCTAACAATTGCTGTTTCAATTTCAAGCTGTGAGTGTCCCTTCAGCAAACTTAAACTTATTTTGTCTTATTTACATGCTTCAATGGGACAAGATCATCTTAGTGATCTTGCACTCCTTAGCATTGAAAGAGAAACACTTGAGAATATTAATTTTGACAATGTGATTGACGAGTTTGCGACAGTCAAATCAAGGAGGATCGATTTGTTGTAGACTATGTCTATTCCAGTCATGTATAATTAGTAGAGTTTTTTTTCTTCAAATAAATTGTTTACAATCGCATAGAGAATTATTAGTTTGTATTCTACTTCATTAAAATACTAGATGCTTCGAAAATGAACCATATAAACCGTACAATTTCAAAAAATTTCTTGGGGGCTCGATGAGCCCCCAGAATCTATCGGTCCGAGAAGGGGCGCAGAATTTCTGTCATGTCCCCGGGCGCAGATGACCCTAGCTACGCCACTGGTATTGGGTGCGTACATGCGTGAGCGCTTCATCTGCCACCATAAGCAAACCCGCGGTTTGGCGTTATGGTAATCATGACCCACAAACTATTTGACATTCCACGGCTAATGAAGCAATCAGAGGCGTCGCTGGGGGGTGCGGGAGGTGCGGACCACAACGATATGACACCATCACTAGGAGTGATCCCAAATTGTAAAATTCAGTATATTCCCTTTATAGGACACTAATAGAATCGTAGGGAGTCTATGGGGTAAGTCGTGAGGGGGGTGACACCATGAGCTGCCGCACCGGGTGACACCAGCCCTAGTGACGACTGTGGGTGAAATGGTTAGTTAAGGGTAATCCTACCTGAAGGTTTTCATGAAGTTCTTGAGCCAGTCGGCATTGGGTTTGGCCAGCACCACGCCCATGTTGATGACCTCTGGCCACTCCCCCCTCCTGGCCCAGTCCACGCACGCCACTGCCGGGTAGCGTCGGATGACGTCAGGGAGCTTGCTGACCCAGATGACGTCTCGTTCCTGTGGCAGAGTCAGCGCAACGGTGACAATACGTTTCTTAATGTCAATCACGTACAATCATGGAAATACAATCATGGACATACAATCACGAGCATACAATCATGGATACAATGACGGGCATACAGTCAAGGAATACAATAATGGACATACAATCATGACAAAAAATCATGGACATACAATCATAGACATACAATCATGGACATACAATTATGGACATACAATTATGAATATACAATCATGAACATACAATCATGGACATACAATCATGGACATACAATCATGGACATACAATCATGTAACACAATCATGGACCTAGGAAATTTACATAACATCTTGAGAATATAAACATGGACAAATAGTCATGGATATACATAAAATAAAGCGCAAACATAAACATACAATCATGCAGCTTTTTTGTTGTTGTGAAGTTAATATTTGTGTATATTTATTGACACTTTCACCCTACGCCTACGCATGCATTCAACACTGTTAAAATTTAACAAATAGTTAAGGATGACGTTGACGACGCAGACCTACTCACAATTATTTATTGTCTATTATTATCCTCACATTCAATGAAGCAGTCAAACACCTATAGATTAACATGTCCTTGCGTTTCACTTGCATTGCCATCTACACGTTAATTTTTACAGTCCATAATTGAAATTATCCCCTAATACAGACATTCGTTTTAATTAAATACTCCGTCTTCTTTACCTCCAATCCTCCTAAGAAAGGAAAACCGAGTGCCTTAATTTGGCATTTTTCAACACGGTTTACATCGTCTCTTTCTAAAAGTGATAATCGCAAGGTCGAAAGTAGAAGACCTTAAATTTGATGAGACTAAAGTAATTAGGAGATGGATTGGACACACCCTTAGGAAAGATAACAGCAGGGCTAGGCAGGCCTTAGATCGGAACCCTCAGGGCAAACGATAACGAGGAAGACCCAAGCGTACATGGAGACGGAGCATGTTGGACGAGGCTGGAAGGACTGGGAATAGAGCTGGGAAGAATTGAAACGACTGGCAAGGGACCGTGTAGAGTGGCGAGCTTTGGCAGAGGCCCTATGTTCCACAAGGAACTCAAAGGACAAATGATGAAGTTGAAAGTAATGAGATCGTCTTCACGTTTCTACGTCCTATAGACTATAGAGTAAACTATGAAACCATGACACGCATGAGCTAAGTTCGTGATGTGATCATAAATAACGCCACCGAAATTTATTGCGTTGATTTATCGTATGTTTTTACAACAGCGAAGGTCTATTCCAAGACCTGGACAATAAAACGTGTTTATAAAAAAAACATTAACTAAACTACTATGCATTTGGGGAGCTATTATGGTTTCTTGTTATTACAAATATATTTCTCGTGTTTATTGAAAGGACTTAAAGAACTATTCCAAGACCTGAACAATAAAACGTGTTTATAAAAAGATTTTTTTTATACACGACCGTGCATTTAGGGAGTAATCATTGTTTTTTTTTAAATTTTAATTAAAAATGTTTGTTTCATGTTTATTGAAAGTACTTCAAGGACTATTCCAAGACCTGAACAATAAACGTGTTTATTAAACAAAAACGAAAACAAAAAAACACGACTATACATTTGGGGAGTTATTATTGTTTTTTTTAAAAAAAATTTTATAACAAATGAATCTTTTATGTTTATTTAAAGAAACTCATCGGGTCAAGTGGATAGTTTTGGACCAGTTTAAGGGCGGTGGCAGGGGGATTTGTGGTCCCTTCATAATTCAGTGTCGTTCTGATCCGTTATAAAAATGCCATTTGGTTTTACGACTTAAGTACCTTGAGTCAATGGTCCTGAAATGTGTTTACAAATTTGAGATGTAGTATTCTCAAGAAGTATATGAGGCATGGTTGGAGTGGGGTGGGGGTTGTGGTGGGTGATATCAAGGACACAACGGGATAAAACAAACCCGTAAAAACAAAGTTTTTGACTATAAATCCCTTATATATGAGAAAGAACTTAAAGTATTTA
Source organism: Ampullaceana balthica (assembly GCA_944989445.1). Classification (NCBI taxonomy): domain Eukaryota; kingdom Metazoa; phylum Mollusca; class Gastropoda; family Lymnaeidae; genus Ampullaceana; species Ampullaceana balthica. Next base: position 19,126 of record CALYLW010001486.1, on the reverse strand, counting down.
CAAATATCTACAGACTGAATCTGTCTTTACTCCCCTTTGCTTTTAACCCAAAAAGGGTGGGGTGGGGGTGGGAGAGGGGAAAGGTCTTGTCACCGATCGCTGGGGAAAGTTCACCGTGAAACGCCAAATGTAAACAAAAGCACGCCGCTTTACCTGGTTTAAGCACGAGACGTGTTCACACCGGTGGCTGGCCTGAAGTCAAGTGACCCGTAAAATGTCAACGATAGTGACCTCTACATATAGTTTATATAGATAAACTAAAAATGCATTAATTTAATTACGGTACGTTCGATCGATCTGAAATTTTGATACGATGCATTGTTACGTTAGACGGGTCCGTGTGCCAAATTTCAGTTCGATCGGATCATGGGAAGTGGGTCATTTTTGACTTCTGTTTTTCCGCCCGCTGAGCCCAAGACAGAGAGAGAGAGAGAGAGAGACGGCCGCGAAGTTAATATAAGGGATTTAATAAAACAAACCCGTAAAAAACGAACCCGTAAAAACAAAGTTTTTGACTATAAATCCCTTATATATGAGACATAACTAACAGTATTGATTATTTTCAAACATTTACAGACTGACACCGAGTGATGTCCCTTGTCTTTAATAAATGGGGGTGGGATGTGAGGGGGTGTCGGCACGACGGTCGTCGTCAACACGACGGTCGGCGTCAACTCAAACTCACGTGAAACTGGCAGAAAAAAAACAATAACAAAACAGTGAATTTTGAATTACATACCTCATATAAGGATAAACTAAAAATGCATTAATTTAATTACGGTACGTTCGATCGATCTGAAATTTTGATACGATGCATTGTTAGGTCAGACGGGTCCGTGTGCCAAATTTCAGTTCGATCGGATCATGGGAAGTGGGTCATTTTTGACTTCTGTTTTTCCGCCCGCCCGCCCGCCGAGCCCAGAGACAGAGACGGCCGCGAAGTTAATATAAGGGATTTAATAAAACAAACCCGTAAAAACAAAGTTTTTGACTATAAATCCCTTATATATGAGACATAACTAACAGTATTGATTATTTTCAAACATTTACAGACTGAATCTGTCTTAACTCAACTTTGCATCATAACCCTAGTGGGGGGGAGGGAGGGGTGGGTGGGGGGAGGGGTGGGTGGGGGGGAGAGGGGAAAAGTCTGGTCACCGATTCGCTTGACCGAGCTCAGAGTGACACGTAAAATGTAAACAAAAGCGCCCGTCGCTTCGTTGGGTCGCCTCAATGCGTCAGCTCAAAATTTCACGTGGCAAAAAAACAATAACAAACCGTGAATTTAAATTACATACCTCATATAAGGATAAACTAAAAATGCATTAATTTAATTACGGTACGTTCGATCGATCTGAAATTTTGATACGATGCATTGTTAGGTCAGACGGGTCCGTGTGCCAAATTTCAGTTCGATCGGATCATGGGAAGTGGGTCATTTTTGACTTCTGTTTTTCCGCCCGCCGAGCCCAAGACAGAGAGAGAGAGATGATGAGAGAGACGCCGGTGAAGTTAATATAAGGGATTTAATAAAACAAACCCGTAAAAACAAAGTTTTTGACTATAAATCCCTTATATATGAGACATAACTAACAGTATTGATTATTTTCAAACATTTACAGACTGAATCTGTCTTAACTCAACTTTGCATCATAACCCTAGTGGGGGGAGGGGTGGGGGGGAGGGGGAGAGGGGAAAAGTCTGGTCACCGATTCGCTTGACCGAGCTCAGAGTGACACGTAAAATGTAAACAAAAGCGCACCGTCGTTTCGTTGGGTCGCCTCAATGCTCAAACTTTCACGTGGCAAAAAAACAATAACAAATCGTGATTTTAAATTACATACCTCATATAAGGATAAACTAAAAATGCATTAATTTAATTACGGTACGTTCGATCGATCTGAAATTTTGATACGATGCATTGTTAGGTAAGACGGGTCCGTGTGCCAAATTTCAGTTCGATCGGATCATTGGAAGTGGGTCATTTTTGACTTCTGTTTTTCCGCCCGCCGAGCCCATGAGATGATGAGAGAGAGACAGACAGAGAGAGAGACAGAGACGGCGGTGAAGTTAATATAAGGGATTTAATTAAACAACCCCGTAAAAACAAAGTTTTTGACTATAAATCCCTTATAGATGAGACATAACTAAAAGTATTGATTATATTTAAACATTTACAGACTGAATCTGTCTTAACTCAACTTTGCATCATAACCCTAGTGGGGGGGGGGAGGGGTGGGTGGGGGGGAGAGGGGAAAAGTCTGGTCACCGATTCGCTTGACCGAGCTCAGAGTGACACGTAAAATGTAAACAAAAGCGCACCGTCGTTTCGTTGGGTCGCCTCAATGCTCAAACTTTCACGTGGCAAAAAAACAATAACAAATCGTGAATTAAAATTACATACCTCATATAAGGATAAACTAAAAATGCATTAATTTAATTACGGTACGTTCGATCGATCTGAAATTTTGATACGATGCATTGTTAGGTAAGACGGGTCCGTGTGCCAAATTTCAGTTCGATCGGATCATTGGAAGTGGGTCATTTTCGACTTTTGTTTTTCCGCCCGCCGAGCCCATGAGATGTTGAGAGAGAGACAGAGAGAGAGACAGACAGACAGAGAGAGACGGCGGTGAAGTTAATATAAGGGATTTAAAAAATAAGTGTGGCTGTGGAAGGTGAGGCGCACCCCTTTCCACCCCCCGATATTGCGAACACTCACATGCGTTGAGTTCTTGGGTGTTACACGACCAAAATACGACCGCATTTGTTAATAAAAAAAAACCCCACAATTTCTTGTTTAAGGCAATACACAGTTTGGCTACAAGGGTTGTGACGCTGCTATATAATGGAGGAAAAAAGTCGCGCCTTGGCCGAGAGCTATCTTCACAAACCACGTCATACAAAATAGAAAGAAATATCTAGGAACACTTCATACAAGACATAAAGAAATATCTACAACCACTTCATACAAAACAGAAAGAAATATCTAGGACGGCTTCATACAAGACAAAAATAAATTTTTATGGCATATTTTTCTTAATAATAACTCCTCTTTGATAATTCAAATTCTAAAGCAGTTTTAAACCAACATATCTGCTAGTTTTTACCGTATGTGTGTTCGTTCGTCCGTCGATACCGTATATTATTAGAATGATAGCAGAACTTTTATTATTTTTATTAAATCAATGAGTTCACCTGTCCTATAATCTCTTCTATTATATATAGCTAGCATGTATCTTTTAGGCGTAAGATACAAGTTGGTATCCTGAAAGAAAAGACGCCTCTAGCCGGCTTAAGATAAGTCATCTATTCTATTATTGGGTTCCCGTCAGTCTGAGGTGCACGTGTTTCATAACCGTTTATTTTTTATAAAATTCTTTTTTAACGCTTTCCACCTTGAAGTCTCTTTAAAGGAAAAGCTTTGAGATCCTGATTTGTCTTCCTTTTTAAATCCCTTATATTAACTTCACGGCCGTCTCTCTCTGTCTCTCTCTCATCATCTCATGGGCTCGGCGGGCGGAAAAACAAAAGTCGAAAATGACCCACTTCCAATGATCCGATCGAACTGAAATTTGGCACACGGACCCGTCTTACCTAACAATGCATCGTATCAAAATTTCAGATCGATCGAACGTACCGTAATTAAATTAATGCATTTTTAGTTTATCCTTATATGAGGTATGTAATTTAAATTCACGGTTTGTTATTGTTTTTTTGCCACGTGAAATTTTGAGCTGACGCATTGAGGCGACCCAACGAAGCGACGGGCGCTTTTGTTTACATTTTACGTGTCACTCTGAGCTCGGTCAAGCGAATCGGTGACCAGACTTTTCCCCTCTCCCCCCCACCCACCCCTCCCCCCCCCCACTAGGGTTATGATGCAAAGTTGAGTTAAGACAGATTCAGTCTGTAAATGTTTGAAAATAATCAATACTGTTAGTTATGTCTCATATATAAGGGATTTATAGTCAAAAACTTTGTTTTTACGGGTTTGTTTTATTAAATCCCTTATATTAACTTCACCGGCGTCTCTCTCTCTCTCTCTCGCTCCTCTCTCTCTCTCATCTCTCTCTCTCTCTCGTCTGTCTTGGGCTCGGCGGGCGGAAAAACAGAAGTCAAAAATGACCCACTTCCCATGATCCGATCGAACTGAAATTTGGCACACGGACCCGTCTGACCTAACAATGCATCGTATCAAAATTTCAGATCGATCGAACGTACCGTAATTAAATTAATGCATTTTTAGTTTATCCTTATATGAGGTATGTAATTTAAATTCACGGTTTGTTATTGTTTTTTTGCCACGTGAAATTTTGAGCTGACGCATTGAGGCGACCCAACGAAGCGACGGGCGCTTTTGTTTACATTTTACGTGTCACTCTGAGCTCGGTCAAGCGAATCGGTGACCAGACTTTTCCCCTCTCCCCCCCCACCCCACCCCCCTCCCCCCCCCACTAGGGTTATGATGCAAAGTTGAGTTAAGACAGATTCAGTCTGTAAATGTTTGAAAATAATCAATACTGTTAGTTATGTCTCATATATAAGGGATTTATAGTCAAAAACTTTGTTTTTACGGGTTTGTTTTATTAAATCCCTTATATTAACTTCACCGGCGTCTCTCTCTCTCTCTCTCTCTCTCTCTCTCTGTCTGTCTGTCTTGGGCTCGGCGGGCGGAAAAACAGAAGTCAAAAATGACCCACTTCCCATGATCCGATCGAACTGAAATTTGGCACACGGACCCGTCTGACCTAACAATGCATCGTATCAAAATTTCAGATCGATCGAACGTACCGTAATTAAATTAATGCATTTTTAGTTTATCCTTATATGAGGTATGTAATTTTAATTCACGGTTTGTTATTGTTTTTTTGCCACGTGAAATTTTGAGCTGACGCGTTGAGGCGACCCAACGAAGCGACGGGCGCTTTTGTTTACATTTTACGTGTCACTCTGAGCTCGGTCAAGCGAATCGGTGACCAGACTTTTCCCCTCTCCCCCCCCCACCCACCCCCCCCCACCCACTAGGGTTATGATGCAAAGTTGAGTTAAGACAGATTCAGTCTGTAAATGTTTGAAAATAATCAATACTGTTAGTTATGTCTCATATATAAGGGATTTATAGTCAAAAACTTTGTTTTTACGGGTTTGTTTTATTAAATCCCTTATATTAACTTCACCGCCGTCTCTCTCTGTCTTGGGCGCGGGCGGAAAAACAGAAGTCAAAAATGACCCACTTCCCAATAATCCGATCGAACTGAAATTTGGCACACGGACCCGTCTTACCTAACAATGCATCGTATCAAAATTTCAGATCGATCGAACGTACCGTAATTAAATTAATGCATTTTTAGTTTATCCTTATATGAGGTATGTAATTTAAATTCACTGTTTGTTATTGTTTTTTTCCCACGTGAAATTTTGAGCTGACGCATTGAGGCGACCCAACGAAGCGACGGGCGCTTTTGTTTACATTTTACGTGTCACTCTGAGCTCGGTCAAGCGAATCGGTGACCAGAATTTTCCCCTCTGTGTCTATTCTATCAGGGAGGGACAGTAAGTGACATAGGTGTCTCTTCTATCAGAGATAGTACGCTACATAGGTATCTCTTCTTCCAAAGAAAGTACGGTACACAGGTGTCTCTCCTATCAGAGAAAGTACGGTACACAGGTGTCTCTCCTATCAGAGACAGTACGGTACAAAGGTGTCTCTTCTATCAGAGATAGTACGCTACATAGGTATCTCTTCTGTCAAAGAAAGTACGGTACGTAGGTGTCTCTCCTATCAGAGACAGTACGGTACATAGTTGCCTCTTCTGCCAATGAAAGTAAGGTGCAGGGATGTCTGTAGTCCCTACACCCTTTCACCTCCAATTCGTGCCCCTTACTTTGATGATCCAAAACTGTATTTACCAAATTAAACAGTCCCAAAATCGATAGGCGATCGATATCGAAGGATTATTTTAAAGAATCCTTATCTGCAGCTGCGTGTTCTTACTTATTGGCTAAATATTGCTGTCAACAGCTTGTTTTTTGTGGATTGGTAAAGTGGGTCATTGGGGGCGGGGGATGGATTGGTCTCTAAGGTTAGGTCTTCAACTTATTAATATATCTCAAATCTCAATAAACTTCTATTATTTGCCGTTCCTTTTACGAAAACAAGAAATTTGTAGCAATTAACCGAAAATGAAATGATTCCTACATACCCCAAACACGACTCTCCCATGCATACGCTTCTCGCACATTGACTCGTCGGAATAATCTTACTCCCTCTGCGCTCCATACCCATTGTTTAGATTGGTCAGAAGGAGCAATAATTAGTTAACGTTCATAAAGCTATATATTCTTATTTTAATTTGGACGCCCTCGTGGTATAGAATCCGATAAAGCATACTGTCAACCAGTGACCGGGAAACAGTACAGAAGATCGAATGACAAGAATTTTCGTGAACAAAATAACGAAAATTGATCAGCATTCAGTGACCGGGGTATAATAACAAAGACTTTGGAGCACAAAAAGCAGTTCCACGAGACTGAATGACGCAACCAAGCGTACCATGACGCCCCCCCTCTTCCCAAACCGAATGATAAACACTTATGCTGTCTTTGTCTTTGTTCACCCAGTGGTGACATTCAAACGAGGTGACCTGGAACAGGACGTGCCTTACTTAAGTCAATATCCGATTACACGCCAGTAATTTAAGATAGATTGGGGTTAATACATTTTTTACAATTGATTTCTCTTTCTTCTTGTAATTGGTTTATTTTCAATAGCATTTACCTCATTGTTTCTATAGTTATAGGTATTATCAGTATTTATTGTTGAAATTCCCCAGACAGGAAGAATCTATATTTATAATTCTCTTCGTGGGACCATGCGAGACACCACGCAAGTATGTGCAACCGAGCATGACGAATGACCCTCGCTGGGGTCGACCAATGTATCTAGACCAACAATAGTCCTTGCGTTTCACTTGAATTGTTCCTTCACATAAAACGTGAGATTCGTAGTGTACTGGTTATCACGTCCGCTTCATACGGGGAATGCCCTTGGTTCAAGCCCCAGCGAAAACATTGTGTTTTTTTAATTTATAAAATGTCTGTTTGTGCCCGTTCTTTTACCCCTTAATTGACAACTTTAGCTGACCCGCGGTGTAGCATACGCCGCTAATGATTTAGTGACGGGTGAAGACTTCCTGAAAGACACAGTTGTCAAAATGGGGTGGGTTTGGGCAAACCACTGTGAGTGAATGAAAAGAAGGAACTCTGGAGAGATCCGCGGCATAGAATACGCTGCAGACTTGTTCATCATAGACAGTGCAAAGAACGGTTGTTGAGAGTCCAGACACAAAAAGCAGCACTAAGTAAATAAAAAATAGCGAGGCGAGTAAACGTGAAGACATGCATACTGAGGTTGTTGTTACCCGCATCCGATTTAATACTATCATCCCTTAAACACAAACTGTGATTGGCCGACCCTAGCGAGGGTTAGTCATATTTAGGGTTGTTAATTGCGTGTTTTGTTGTTTGAAAACCGATTATCGAGTATGTAACTCCGATTTCCAACCGATTATCGTTTTATAGCTGACTTCATGGAAGTTAGCGGTGTACCGATTTTCGCCTGCAAATGTCTCGAAACCAACAATGAGTTGGCAGTCCCCCCCTCCCCCCAAAACCGACGTTCACTTGCGTTGTTTTGATTTCTCCGTGCTGTAGTTTGTGTATGTTCTTTCTCCACTTTCTTTGCACTCTCCATGAGCAAATCTGCGGCGTATGCTACGCCGCGGGGCGTCTATTTTTAACTAAAACAAGTCGAGAAGAGTCGTTGAGCTCAATGATGTAAGAGTGCGTTGTCGTCACGTGTTTACCTGATAGGCGCCCCCATGTTTTAACAACGTGTGCAGACGCAGGACACCGGACTCGTGGGACAGGCCGGACAGCTCTTGTTGAAACACGCTCTCTGGTCGCTGGACCTGGGAAGAAAACGTTAACGCTTAGCTCCTTATTTATTTTAATTGGGGTCATTTTACTCAGTCAGTACTCACTGTGATAAATATCATTTCTTAGACAGGAAAACGTCATGTCATACCTCTCCCGACGACGTCATATCATACCTCTCCCGACAACGTCATATCATACCTCTCCCGACAACGTCATATCGTACCTCTCTCGACAACGTCATATCATACCTCTCCCGACCACGTCAAAACATACCTCTCCCAACAACGTCATATTATACCTCTCCCGACAACGTCATATCATACCTATCATGACAACGTCATATCATACCACTCCCGACAATGTCATATCATACCTCTCCCGACAACGTCATGTCATACCTCTCCCGACAACGTCATATCATACCTCTCTCGACAGCGTCATATCATACCTCTCCCGACAACGTCATTTCATACTTTCCCGACAACGTCATATCATACCTCTCCCGACAACGTAATATTATACCTCTCCCGACAACGTCATATCATACCTATCATGACAACGTCATATCATACCTCTCCCGACAACGTCATATCATACCTATCATGACAACGTCATATCATACCTCTCCCGACATTGTCATATCATACCTCTCCCGAAAACGTCACATCATACCTCTCCCGACAACGTCATATCATACCTCTCCCGACAACGTCATATCATACCTCTCCCGACAAAGTCATATCTTACCTCTCCCGAAAACGTCATATCATACCTCTCCCGACAACGTCATATCTTACCTCTCCCGAAAACGTCATATCATACCTCTCCCGACAACGTCATATCATACCTATCGTGACAACGTCATATCATACCTCTCCCAACAACATCATATCATACCTCTCCCGACAACGTCATATCATACCTCTCCCGACATTGTCATATCATACCTCTCCCGAAAACGTCATATCATACCTCTCCCGACAACGTCATATCATACCTCTCCCGACAACGTCATATCATACCTCTCCCGACAACGTCATATCATACCTCTCCCGACATTGTCATATCATACCTCTCCCGACATCGTCATATCATACCTCTCCCGACAACGTCATATCATACCTCTCTCGACAACGTCATATCATACCTCTCCCGACAACGTCATATCATACCTCTCCCGACAACGTCATATCATACCTCTCCCGACAACGCCATATCATACTTCTCCCGACAACGTCATATCATACCTCTCCCGACATCGTCATATCATACCCCTCCGACAACGTCATATCATACCTCTCCCGACATCGTCATATCATACCTCTCCGACAACGTCATATCATACCTCTCCCGACAACGTCATATCATACCTCTCCCGACAACGTTATATCATACCTCTCCCGACATCGTCATATCATACCTCTCCCAGCAACGACATTTTTGGAGGAAACTCTTCAGAGAATAAATCCCACCGTTCACGCGAAAGGACTCCAATATTTTACCGTTAATAGTTTGTACAGGATACCAGCATTGTTTTGTGGTTTTGTTATGGCATAGTTGTTTAAGTCAATCCTCCGGAGGTTGAAGGGGGGGGCAAGTGGAATCTCCTCAACCCGTACCCAGTGCCCGTTCTGGCGTTTTTTAATGTATTTACTTTTTACCTTTTTTACCATAAAAACTAATTACTAATTTGCTACCCTTTTATCTTTTCTCTTCAAATCGTCAAAGTTTATGACCTCATATCTATACCTAATTAGACGAAATAAAATCTTTGAAACAAGTCAACCTGATCACCTTCCCGTCTACGACTATTACCTTGACGAAGGTGACGTTCTCCTGTTGCAGCCGGTCCCACCAGTGACCCGAGGGCTCCACCTCACCGTGAACAAACACCCACTTGAACCCTGCGACGTGCAGAGCCGAGACGACGCTGAGGTAATGCAGAAACTGGAACTCCGAGGGATTCGCCACGTCATCCGACCCGACCCAAACCATGTGGGATATCAGTGGAATAAGGTCCTCGTTCTCCGGACCAGGGTGCACCTCCAGACGGGATCTTTTCCCATAGAAAAGCCAGCGCGCCAGCTCTGCAAACCGGGATGTACCGTTCCATATGTCTCTTGGATACATCGACTCTACAAGGACGACGCATGGTTTTAACGTGGGTCCGAAAGTGAGTTTCGCCGCTTCGTTGTATTCTTCCGCAGTGTAACAGCCGTTAGTGGACGTCGCAATTTCGTTGACCTTGCCTTCTAGCGAATCCTCTGAGAACCCCGACCTACTGAAGACCACGCCCTGTGACACGTCATGCGAGAGATCGACGCGACGGAAGTTGAAGTAGGAGAACTCCCGCGAGAACACGTCTCTGGGAAAGCGGGTGAGCACGGTGCGCTCTCCCCACGTAGATCCCACCCTCTGCGGCAAGCTGCATCAGGCCGAAGGCGAGTACCTCGCGAGAGCCGCACCGCGGGGCGAGGTTCGTGTGCCGCAGCACCAGATTGGGAACGGATTGCTTGAGCTCCTGAAACCACGTGTGGTACCAATCCTCGTCGACGTACGGTAGAGCGTGGTAGTGGAAAACGAGCTTCTGGGGGCGTAGCACCCGAACGATGCTAAGCAGCCCCAGGTAATCCTCAAATCTGAAGATCTTCTCGCCGCACCAGTAGTAGTGAACAAAGTACGGGAATTCCCCCGGTGCGCTGCCGTTGGCCTCGACCCCAGGCCACGAGTCTTGGGTGAAGAGATCTTTGTAGAGGAACAACCTGTCCTCGTCCGGGCCTTCGAAAAATGAAGGTATCGCCCTCGGGACGTCTGTTATAGAGAGGAGCAGAAATATCAGGATGGTTCCCCAGAGGCAGCAGAAGACGATGACGCCTTTCTCCTTGTGCTGGCGAAGGGCAAAGGTCATCTTGTCAACAGGCGTCTTCATTCTGTAGAAAGTATAGTAAAATATGAGACCAGTTTGTCAAATACGCTTTAATAGGGCTGTATTACAATAATCTCTTTGATTGTCTGGGCAAGATATTGAGCTTTCACTGTAAAACTATCTGGAAATAAAAAATAATTAGTAAAGAGGTTATTCAAGTAACTTAAATTGTAATGCTTCAAAATAAATAACTAAATATTGAACTTTATTAATATATTGTATCATATTTATTGATGATTCCTTTATTGTGACGTGTCTTGTTTGGGCATGAGTGCTTTTATCAATAAAACACCGTTTGATGAATAACAAAAAATTAACAGAAGGCTTTCGCCTTAAGTCCGGACACAGAAATATGATCACCAAATTATCGATTAGTGGGGCGTTTACTCAACAAAAATTGAGGCCAACAGAGCAGCTGTTGCAGAAGAAAAAAAAAGACAAGTCAGAATTGTTGACTTTATACCTGGCGGCATCCAATTAGTCCCCCATCGGCACTTTAAAAGATTGTTTGGCGCTAGACTCGGACCCATCAGCCATCTGCGCATCTATATAGGCATTGTTACTTCATGGCAGAAATCTTTACATAGAAATATCCGTTGTATTCTATTTAATCAATCCTTTAAGATATTAATCAGGGTTTATTGTTACAACTTATCTAAGCAGATAGTTGTTGAATCTGTGTTAATTTGAGTTGTTGAGCCCGTGTTAATTTGAGTTGTTGAATCTGTGTTAATTTGAGTTGTTGAATCTGTGTTAATTTGAGTTGTTGAGCCCGTGTTAATTTGAGTTGTTGAATCTGTGTTAATTTGAGTTGTTGAATCTGTGTTAATTTGAGTTGTTGAGCCCGTGTTAATTTGAGTTGTTGAACCTGTGTTAATTTGAGTTGTTGAACCAATGTTAATTTGAGTTGTTGAACCTGTGTTTATTTGAGTTGTTGAACCAATGTTAATTTGAGTTGTTGAATCTGTGTTAATTTGAGTTGTTGAGCCTGTGTTAATTTGAGTTGTTGAGCCTGTGTTAATTTGAGTTGTTGAATCTGTGTTAATTTGAGTTGTTGAGCCCGTGTTAATTTGAGTTGTTGAACCTGTGTTAATTTGAGTTGTTGAAACTGTGTTTATTTGAGTTGTTGAATCTGTGTTAATTTGAGTTGTTGAACCAATGTTAATTTGAGTTGTTGAACCAATGTTAATTTGAGTTGTTGAGCCTGTGTTAATTTGAGTTGTTGAAACAATGTTAATTTGAGTTGTTGAATCTGTGTTAATTTGAGTTGTTGAGCCTGTGTTAATTTGAGTTGTTGAACCTGTGTTAATTTGAGTTGTTGAAACTGTGTTAATTTGAGTTGTTGAACCTGTGTTAATTTGAGTTGTTGAACCAATGTTAATTTGAGTTGTTGAATCTGTGTTAATTTGAGTTGTTGAGCCTGTGTTAATTTGAGTTGTTGAGCCTGTGTTAATTTGAGTTGTTGAATCTGTGTTAATTTGAGTTGTTGAAACAATGTTAATTTGAGTTGTTGAATCTGTGTTAATTTGAGTTGTTGAGCCTGTGTTAATTTGAGTTGTTGAACCTGTGTTAATTTGAGTTGTTGAAACTGTGTTAATTTGAGTTGTTGAACCTGTGTTAATTTGAGTTGTTGAACCAATGTTAATTTGAGTTGTTGAATCTGTGTTAATTTGAGTTGTTGAGCCTGTGTTAATTTGAGTTGTTGAGCCTGTGTTAATTTGAGTTGTTGAATCTGTGTTAATTTGAGTTGTTGAACCAATGTTAATTTGAGTTGTTGAACCAATGTTAATTTGAGTTGTTGAACCTGTGTTAATTTGAGTTGTTGAACCAATGTTAATTTGAGTTGTTGAACCTGTGTTTATTTGAGTTGTTGAACCTGTGTTAATTTGAGTTATTGAACCTGTGTTTATTTGAGTTGTTGAACCAATGTTAATTTGAGTTGTTGAACCAATGTTAATTTGAGTTGTTGAACCTGTGTTAATTTGAGTTGTTGAACCAATGTTAATTTGAGTTGTTGAACCTGTGTTTATTTGAGTTGTTGAACCAATGTTAATTTGAGTTGTTGAACCAATGTTAATTTGAGTTGTTGAACCTGTGTTAATTTGAGTTGTTGAACCAATGTTAATTTGAGTTGTTGAACCTGTGTTTATTTGAGTTGTTGAACCTGTGTTAATTTGAGTTGTTGAGCCTGTGTTTATTTGAGTTGTTGAACCTGTGTTAATTTGAGTTGTTGAAACTGTGTTAATTTGAGTTGTTGAACCTGTGTTAATTTGAGTTGTTGAACCAATGTTAATTTGAGTTGTTGAATCTGTGTTAATTTGAGTTGTTGAGCCTGTGTTAATTTGAGTTGTTGAACCAATGTTAATTTGAGTTGTTGAATCTGTGTTAATTTGAGTTGTTGAACCTGTGTTTATTTGAGTTGTTGAACCAATGTTAATTTGAGTTGTTGAACCAATGTTAATTTGAGTTGTTGAACCAATGTTAATTTGAGTTGTTGAACCAATGTTAATTTGAGTTGTTGAACCAATGTTAATTTGAGTTGTTGAACCAATGTTAATTTGAGTTGTTGAGCCTGTGTTAATTTGAGTTGTTGAATCTGTGTTAATTTGAGTTGTTGAACCTGTGTTAATTTGAGTTGTTGAACCTGTGTTTATTTGAGTTGTTGAACCAATGTTAATTTGAGTTGTTGAACCTGTGTTAATTTGAGTTGTTGAACCAATGTTAATTTGAGTTGTTGAATCTGTGTTAATTTGAGTTGTTGAGCCTGTGTTAATTTGAGTTGTTGAATCTGTGTTAATTTGAGTTGTTGAGCCTGTGTTAATTTGAGTTGTTGAACCAATGTTAATTTGAGTTGTTGAATCTGTGTTAATTTGAGTTGTTGAACCAATGTTAATTTGAGTTGTTGAACCAATGTTAATTTGAGTTGTTGAACCAATGTTAATTTGAGTTGTTGAACCAATGTTAATTTGAGTTGTTGAACCAATGTTAATTTGAGTTGTTGAGCCTGTGTTAATTTGAGTTGTTGAATCTGTGTTAATTTGAGTTGTTGAACCTGTGTTAATTTGAGTTGTTGAACCTGTGTTTATTTGAGTTGTTGAACCAATGTTAATTTGAGTTGTTGAACCTGTGTTTATTTGAGTTGTTGAACCAATGTTAATTTGAGTTGTTGAATCTGTGTTAATTTGAGTTGTTGAGCCTGTGTTAATTTGAGTTGTTGAATCTGTGTTAATTTGAGTTGTTGAGCCTGTGTTAATTTGAGTTGTTGAACCAATGTTAATTTGAGTTGTTGAATCTGTGTTAATTTGAGTTGTTGAGCCTGTGTTAATTTGAGTTGTTGAATCTGTGTTAATTTGAGTTGTTGAACCTGTGTTAATTTGAGTTGTTGAGCCTGTGTTAATTTGAGTTGTTGAGCCCGTGTTAATTTGAGTTGTTGAGCCCGTGTTAATTTGAGTTGTTGAACCTGTGTTAATTTGAGTTGTTGAGCCCGTGTTAATTTGAGTTGTTGAACCTGTGTTAATTTGAGTTGTTGAGCCTGTGTTAATTTGAGTTGTTGAATCTGTGTTAATTTGAGTTGTTGAACCTGTGTTAATTTGAGTTGTTGAACCTGTGTTTATTTGAGTTGTTGAACCAATGTTAATTTGAGTTGTTGAATCTGTGTTAATTTGAGTTGTTGAGCCCGTGTTAATTTGAGTTGTTGAACCTGTGTTAATTTGAGTTGTTGAACCTGTGTTTTTTTGAGTTGTTGAATCTGTGTTAATTTGAGTTGTTGAACCAATGTTAATTTGAGTTGTTGAATCTGTGTTAATTTGAGTTGTTGAGCCTGTGTTAATTTGAGTTGTTGAACCTGTGTTAATTTGAGTTGTTGAAACTGTGTTAATTTGAGTTGTTGAACCTGTGTTAATTTGAGTTGTTGAACCAATGTTAATTTGAGTTGTTGAATCTGTGTTAATTTGAGTTGTTGAGCCTGTGTTAATTTGAGTTTTTGAGCCTGTGTTAATTTGAGTTGTTGAATCTGTGTTAATTTGAGTTGTTGAACCTGTGTTAATTTGAGTTGTTGAACCTGTGTTTATTTGAGTTGTTGAACCAATGTTAATTTGAGTTGTTGAACCAATGTTAATTTGAGTTGTTGAACCAATGTTAATTTGAGTTGTTGAACCAATGTTAATTTGAGTTGTTGAACCAATGTTAATTTGAGTTGTTGAGCCTGTGTTAATTTGAGTTGTTGAATCTGTGTTAATTTGAGTTGTTGAACCTGTGTTAATTTGAGTTGTTGAACCTGTGTTTATTTGAGTTGTTGAACCAATGTTAATTTGAGTTGTTGAACCTGTGTTTATTTGAGTTGTTGAACCAATGTTAATTTGAGTTGTTGAATCTGTGTTAATTTGAGTTGTTGAGCCTGTGTTAATTTGAGTTGTTGAATCTGTGTTAATTTGAGTTGTTGAGCCTGTGTTAATTTGAGTTGTTGAACCAATGTTAATTTGAGTTGTTGAATCTGTGTTAATTTGAGTTGTTGAGCCTGTGTTAATTTGAGTTGTTGAATCTGTGTTAATTTGAGTTGTTGAACCTGTGTTAATTTGAGTTGTTGAGCCTGTGTTAATTTGAGTTGTTGAGCCCGTGTTAATTTGAGTTGTTGAGCCCGTGTTAATTTGAGTTGTTGAACCTGTGTTAATTTGAGTTGTTGAGCCCGTGTTAATTTGAGTTGTTGAACCTGTGTTAATTTGAGTTGTTGAGCCTGTGTTAATTTGAGTTGTTGAATCTGTGTTAATTTGAGTTGTTGAACCTGTGTTAATTTGAGTTGTTGAACCTGTGTTTATTTGAGTTGTTGAACCAATGTTAATTTGAGTTGTTGAATCTGTGTTAATTTGAGTTGTTGAGCCCGTGTTAATTTGAGTTGTTGAACCTGTGTTAATTTGAGTTGTTGAACCTGTGTTTTTTTGAGTTGTTGAGCCTGTGTTAATTTGAGTTGTTGAATCTGTGTTAATTTGAGTTGTTGAACCTGTGTTAATTTGAGTTGTTGAGCCTGTGTTAATTTGAGTTGTTGAGCCCGTGTTAATTTGAGTTGTTGAGCCCGTGTTAATTTGAGTTGTTGAACCTGTGTTAATTTGAGTTGTTGAGCCCGTGTTAATTTGAGTTGTTGAACCTGTGTTTATTTGAGTTGTTGAACCTGTGTTAATTTGAGTTGTTGAGCCTGTGTTAATTTGAGTTGTTGAGCCCGTGTTAATTTGAGTTTTTGAACCTGTGTTAATTTGAGTTGTTGAACCTGTGTTTATTTGAGTTGTTGAATCTGTGTTAATTTGAGTTGTTGAACCTGTGTTAATTTGAGTTGTTGAAACTGTGTTAATTTGAGTTGTTGAACCTGTGTTAATTTGAGTTGTTGAGCCTGTATTAATTTGAGTTGTTGAATCTGAGTTAGTTTGAGTTGTTGAACCCGTGTTAATTTGAGTTGTTGAATCTGTGTTAATTTGAGTTGTTGAATCGTTGTTAATTTGAGTTGTTGAATCTGTGTTAATTTGAGTTGTTGAACCCGTGTTAATTTGAGTTGTTGAACCTGTGTTAATTTGAGTTGTTGAACCTGTGTTTATTTGAGTTGTTGAATCTGTGTTAATTTGAGTTGTTGAACCTGTGTTAATTTGAGTTGTTGAAACTGTGTTAATTTGAGTTGTTGAACCTGTGTTAATTTGAGTTGTTGAGCCTGTGTTAATTTGAGTTGTTGAATCTGTGTTAATTTGAGTTGTTGAACCTGTGTTAATTTGAGTTGTTGAACCTGTGTTTATTTGAGTTGTTGAACCAATGTTAATTTGAGTTGTTGAATCTGTGTTAATTTGAGTTGTTGAGCCTGTGTTAATTTGAGTTGTTGAACCTGTGTTAATTTGAGTTGTTGAAACTGTGTTAATTTGAGTTGTTGAACCTGTGTTAATTTGAGTTGTTGAACCAATGTTAATTTGAGTTGTTGAATCTGTGTTAATTTGCGTTGTTGAGCCTGTGTTAATTTGAGTTGTTGAGCCTGTGTTAATTTGAGTTGTTGAATCTGTGTTAATTTGAGTTGTTGAACCTGTGTTAATTTGAGTTGTTGAACCTGTGTTTATTTGAGTTGTTGAACCAATGTTAATTTGAGTTGTTGAACCAATGTTAATTTGAGTTGTTGAGCCTGTGTTAATTTGAGTTGTTGAATCTGTGTTAATTTGAGTTGTTGAACCTGTGTTAATTTGAGTTGTTGAACCTGTGTTTATTTGAGTTGTTGAACCAATGTTAATTTGAGTTGTTGAACCAATGTTAATTTGAGTTGTTGAACCTGTGTTAATTTTAGTTGTTGAATCTGTGTTAATTTGAGTTGTTGAACCTGTGTTAATTTGAGTTGTTGAGCCTGTGTTAATTTGAGTTGTTGAGCCCGTGTTAATTTGAGTTGTTGAGCCCGTGTTAATTTGAGTTGTTGAACCTGTGTTAATTTGAGTTGTTGAGCCCGTGTTAATTTGAGTTGTTGAACCTGTGTTAATTTGAGTTGTTGAATCTGTGTTAATTTGAGTTGTTGAGCCTGTGTTAATTTGAGTTGTTGAGCCTGTGTTAATTTGAGTTGTTGAACCTGTGTTTATTTGAGTTGTTGAGCCTGTGTTTATTTGAGTTGTTGAACCTGTGTTAATTTGAGTTGTTGAACCTGTGTTAATTTGAGTTGTTGAACCTGTGTTTATTTGAGTTGTTAAACCTGTGTTAATTTGAGTTGTTGAACCTGTGTTAATTTGAGTTGTTGAACCTGTGTTAATTTGAGTTGTTGAACCTGTGTTAATTTGAGTTGTTGAGCCTGTGTTAATTTGAGTTGTTGAAACTGTGTTAATTTGAGTTGTTGAAACTTTGTTAATTTGAGTTGTTGAATCTGAGTTAGTTTGAGTTGTTGAACCCGTGTTAATTTGAGTTGTTGAATCTGTGTTAATTTGAGTTGTTGAAACTGTGTTAATTTGAGTTGTTGAATCTGTGTTAATTTGAGTTGTTGAACCCGTGTTAATTTGAGTTGTTGAAACTGTGTTAATTTGAGTTGTTGAACCTGTGTTAATTTGAGTTGTTGAACCCGTGTTAATTTGAGTTGTTGAGCCTGTGTTAATTTGAGTTGTTGAACCTGTGTTAATTTGAGTTGTTGAACCTGTGTTAATTTGAGTTGTTGAACCTGTGTTAATTTGAGTCGGCCTATTAGATCTGACTAAGACTAAACTTGTTGATAACTTAATTATAATTTTAAGAACGATTCAAACGTCTTGTTGCTTCTATATCCATGCTGAAAAGAATGTTTATATGACAATACTACCTAAAAATAGTAACATTATATAAAAAAAATACGACTCGAAACGACCGAGAGATGACAAACCCAAAATTATCGTGTGTTTTTTTTTCCGATTTTTCTTCTGACGCTCTAAATGAGAGTTTGTCACCTAATATCATATACTTCATGTTTTGAAGTGAATAAGATACACCCAAACGAATTCATGACATTATCAGAGATATATTAGAAATAAGTTTGTTTTTTTTACATGTTATTATATAGATGATTTATACTCTCTCAAAATCCCCCCCCCCACCTTTTTCCGTCCCCATTAATCAACTATTTGCTCCACGCTCTGACTTTGAAAACACGTATCTGGTGTCTGCTGAAGACGCTCTTCAATCCCCAAAGCGTCTCTTCTCTTCTTTATTTGTTTACGATGATGTTTTACCTTTCCTCTGTCAACTTATGTCAGAAACTAATAATTTAACAAAGTGGTGGGCAACTTTTCGGTGAGGGGCCTGCATCGGTGGACCGTGAAACGTCAGACTACCGAAACCCTAAATAAATCGTGCGGCCTCAGCACGTCGACTTCAAAATAGCTAATTTCACTTTTTGGTATAATTAACTGCAGGCCTTGGCAGACCGCATAGATTCAATGGAGGGCTGCTTTTGTCCCGCGGACCGCAGTTTTCACACCTATCAACATACATAATTTGCAATGTATGTCCCGTACGTCCGCCCCCTACTTCCGTTCCGTCCGTGACGCTACTAATTTTAGAAAGCAGCGCACCAAATTACTGCACCAAAAAATAACTCTTTTCGAACGTGACGTTCCACATAAAATTGTGCAATTTGAAAATAAATGAATAAAATAAAAATATATAAAATAAATGAAAGTTCTGTACTACATTATTTTTTATTCTGTGTTTTTTTTCAAAATAAATAGATTTCAGGAGAAATGTATTTTTTTTATAATTCCGTCATTTTTGATGGGTAATACACTAGTA
>CALYLW010001485.1:108397-135093 GCA_944989445.1 Ampullaceana balthica | reverse complement strand
TTCTAAAAATCTTTCTATATCGTTCTGAAAATTCTAATTTCATGTCTCTTTTCATTGAAATATTATCATTGACCCATTTATATTTCAATTTCCCTAACAACGACTTCTTTGATTGGCTCGGTCATTTTGGGAATTTGGCGTGGGACCTTTTTATGAGTCTCCCAACTTTTGAGCTCTTCTTAATTAACTTGGGATTCCATAAATTAAAACTAAAACTTAAACGATGAAAAGTAGAATTTAGAAAATAAATTCATTTTCATTTCGTCATCAGATTATTTCTGCCCCTAACACTTTGCAGCAAATACAGTAGTCATTTCATTTCTTGGCCCTGCGTGTCAATGTCAGGTACACATTCTATACTCTAGCATCAATACAGCACCACTACAGTAAGTGTTACTATGGCACTGTAATGGTACGTACAATATAGCTGTTTTAGGGCAAAGGAATTATTACAGTAATAGTACTACTCAGAGCCGTCTTTACACCATTTTGGCCCCCAGGGCAAAGAAATAGTGTTGGGCCCCCGGGCAAAGTAATAGTGTTTGGCCCCTGGGCAAAGAAAGAGTGAGTCCCCCCTCCCGCAGGAATAAAAAATAAATATACATAAAATATATAAATTGACATATTCCCATGGGGCCGCTATGCTCGTGGGCCCCCGGGCAAATGCCCAACGGACCTATGCGTTAAGGCGGCCCTGGTACTACTCTTCGAAAGACACGCGTATGTATTCTCTGTGTTCCTAAGACACACACTAAAACATTTGGCGAACGGTCTTTCTCTTTTTGTGCCGCCAAAACAATGGTGCTCTCTACCATTACACACTGGCAATATTCCAAAAAAAAATAAGGCCTTCAAGACTGCACTAAAGACACATCGCTTCAAATTTCCCTTTAAAAATTAATTAAATAACGTTTCTTCTAACGATTAACTTGGCGTTTGTGTACCGCACTGTCATTTCTGTGGCTGTTAGGATATGAATGTTTATTGACTGCATTAATACTGTATGTTATTATTTTTATGTAAATTGTCGTGAGCCCAATTCTTCACTGGGGTACAGCGCTATATAAATTCATTGTTACTTTAAGTTACTTTAGTGATACTGTAACTTCACTAAATTAGAACTGGAAGTAGAGTTACTCTGTTAGTGTGAAGTAGCTACAGCAGAACTGTTAGTAGTGTTGCTGTAGTGAAACTATAAAAATACTACAGTAAAGCTGTTTTGCTCCAGTGATACTGTAATTTTACTACAGCAGCACAGTAATTAGTGTTACGCTGGTAACGTATTGTGCTCTTTGAACTGGTACAGTGGCTCAACTCAAGCAACTCTATAGTAATGCGGCAGTTCTGAAATTGTACTGAAGTGCTTATCAAAAATAGTTAATAAAGTAATGGGGGTGAGACTGCAATCAGGCTTTTAAAAAGGTAAATGCATAAAATAAGAACAGGGTATTAGTAGGCCTGACAGGACGTAACACAACAGCGAACGTTTCGGCAAAGAGCCTTCTTCAACGGACAAATAGTACACAAATGAAACGAATAAAACGAAATAATAGAAAAAAACACTTAGCTGCGGTGAAATCCAAGTAGTCCAGTCCAGACTGGACTACTTGGATTTCACCGCAGCTAAGTGTTTTTTTCTATTATTTCGTTTTATTCGTTTCATTTGTGTACTATTTGTCCGTTGAAGAAGGCTCTTTGCCGAAACGTTCGCTGTTGTGTTACGTCCTGTCAGGCCTACTAATACCCTGTTCTTATTTTATGCATTTACCTTTTCAAAAATAGTTCCCTTTTGCTGATGCTTAAGTGGTTCTGTACATTCATTTTCTTGCAAATTTAATTTCTTATACCTAACCTCACTCATGTTTTTATCTGTATCGATTCTGAAATTTTGGATCTACTTTACAGGACTTAAAGTTATTTTTTTTGTAATCAATTTTTTTCCAGATAATGTTTCTGCATAATACACTAATCATTAAAAACATGATTTTTGATAATTTGATTTATTCACTTAATTGATATGTTTGATCTAAAATAATATGTTTTTCTCTTGGAGTTTAAAAAAATCCTAATAATTGTTTGGATTGCAACAAAATATCTTTTTTTCAAATAGACAAAAACTTATAACAAAATAATGTATTGTAGTTCTTCAACTAAAATTAAAAAAACATGTTACATATGCCTCAATATTAATTACGTCTTTGAATTGGTTCCAATGCCGCTATGTAAGATGAAGCAAGCTTGTGAGTTTTTAATTATTTCTTCATTTTCACCACACAAATAAACGGAAAAAATATTGATACGTGTCTTGTAGGGATCGATTTCAACAGATTGGAAGTTTTTTTTAATAGGATAATAAAATGCTATAAACAATTTTAGAAGTATGTTTTTAAGGACCAGGTTAGTCTAATTATGAGAGTTAATCAGGTATTTTCTATGGTACATTACAACTATTTTCTTCACCCGAGCTCATGTAAGTTTGATCCAACATAAAATGACAACATAGAAGAGATCATATTCGCCTCACCCTCATATTCCCTCTAAGTTTAGAATTACCGCGCAGCAAATTTTGTCAAATGTTGTACAAAAAATGGGTGCTGTCCAAGTTTGCACACGTTTTTCTGTACTTTTCACAAGGACCAACGAACCTAAAAGGGGACATTGCTCATCTCTCGAAACATTTGAATGATATGTAAAAATAAAACATATTGGAGCTTTGGTTCGCCCTTGCTTTATGTAAATTTGATGCACTTCAAATCTCTTGAACAGTTAAAAGAAATGTGTGGCCTTGCCCAATTCGATGCTGAGATTTCGTGCCACAAGCACTTGAGTGTATCAGAACACATCAAGTACATGTCTTCATGAATCTATAAACTCATCCTCATAGCTTTGCGTGCCCCTCTCCCTTTCCGATCCCCCCATTACACCCTTCATAAAAGAGCAATTTAAAATATAAAAAAAATTAAATTTTAAATCACCGTGCAAAAAAAATCAGTTTGGCGTGTTTAAAGCTTCATATATTCAAAAGAAAAAGAGCGACACCTATTTACAGACGTCACAACCATACCACGTTTCTTTGTTAGCTTACCTGGCCACTGATATGATCACCAGAAGGTTGCCCGTTAGGCCGACCACGAGCGTCAGGCCGTAGCCCAAGGCGTTGGGAATGAGCTCCCCTAGAGGAAGTTGGTCGACGGAGTCATTGTAGTTGTAGTCGTACATGTAGTCCTCAGACTCTTCGTTGGTGAGGGCCCCACCGCTGTCAACGACGTTGTAGTCATTTCTATGGATGACACCCATCGACAGGACGAGACTTTCGTTGAGAACCACTCCCCCAGAAGCGTTGGACGACTGTGGTTTTGGTATATTCCAATTCTGACCAGAAGGGCTGTTGAAAAATTGCATACTGCGCGCGCCTGTCCACTGCGCAGTGTCGGGGAAATGACCTCGTTTGTCAGGTCAAACACATTATTAAGCTGAAAATATTCATTGTTAAATTTTAAATATATCCTCGGATGTCACAGAAAGATGTAGTTCAATTTGCATGCACAATCCACCTGACATAGAATATCATTTACTCGTTTTTTTTGTACATAAGATTATGTCAATTTTCCTTGAATGCAGACATTATTATTGAGATGAGTAAATATGTCCGATTCAATTATTGTTGTCTAGGTATAGTATTACCAGTAACAATGCGAATAGTTGTCACGGCTTTTTGTTTATTACTTAAGTGATTGTTGATATCTGGCCCACGATAGTTTGTTTAAATTTTTTGTAAAATGAATTTTCAAATACATACATGTAGTCCTTGTAACGGTCTGTTAATCAAGTTATATTGTCCTTATGTTAATAATTGTTTGTAATTGAATAGATAAACACGACACTTCCTACATGTACACATAAGATGAACTCATCATTTTATGATTATTTATAGGATGGTATGTCAACACATTAAATGACCCCATTTCCAGTCCATGACGGACTATGGGGCAAGTGATGTAGCGTTCACAAGTTTTTAGCCACCACTAACGAGCAGGGGAATGTGCGGCCAGCACGTCAATAAATTACCAATTTTTTTATTTTAAAAAAACTCTTTAAAAAAATAATATTAGTTTTTCTATCAGGTTTAATTTTCTACAATGTATCTTCATAATAACTAAAAACTTTGATGACAGAAAAGATGTTGTATCCACTCCTACGAGAGAGTTTAAACTAAGCAGGATTTTCCTTCCAACTTGTTTGATAATAAAATGCAGTATGTGTATATAATTATTGCTGATTCTAATATCGTTATTTACTGACATATCATTAGGCGACGAAACATTTTTTAAAGATATTTTTCTGCTCGATTTATCCACTGAAACTGAAATAGTATAAATTATTCATGTTTATACATTCATTAAAAACTTAACTACATATTTTTTTTTCTTTTCGAATAACTTCATTTTTGATAACTACCGCTAAACTCTAAATCTAAACCCCCAGCGCGTAAATGTAGCTTGGAGAATTGGTGCCACAGACTTAAAGACACCGAGTAGTAAAAAAACAAACAAAAAAAACATCAAAATTTCCAGGCATAGAAGTCACAGTGTTAACAACAAAAACACCGGTTTTTGGTCCAATCTCTGGTGTCATTGACACCCAACAGCAGCACGGGGTTATTACAAACTCATTCGGACCAGTTCAGTAAATCAATGGGTCTAAATATAGAAACTTCTCCAAACGGGAAATAAAAATCACATTTTTTTTCCGGTGAGAATTTATTGCCAAGTCCCTCAAATAGTTCTATTATTTAACTGCCTTTCCTGATAGAAGTTTTCCTTGCAAAAAATTACTTCGACGTCACGATCCTCGTAGAAACTATTCTTGTGGTCTTTATCCTTAACATGATTTTTTTTCCTTAACTTTCTTTATATGAATTTTTCACGTAACAATCTTTGTAGTGACTCTCCCCGTAGAATCTTGTTTGTAACTTTCCTTCACAACAGCTTTCCTTGAAATAAAAATCCCCTGGCGTAACTTTTCTTGAGGTAACTTCCCTTTAGTACCTTTCCTTGTAGTACTTTTTTTTTATTGTAGTAACTTTCCTTTTTGCAAATTTTTGAGTGGAAAGTCTCCGTGAATTAATCGTCGATCACTTCCACAGTTTATCGGGCAATAGCTTCCAGGACGGTTAAATAGACGTTTAATCAATGGCTCCGTCAATCGGTCGGCTCATTACATTGAATCCAAACAACGGAACAGCCACCAGCGGCGAGCGTGAACGGCGCAACGCCAAACACAAGACGTCACTACCGGGGACCACAGCTACTAAGCACAATCAATCCAAGTCAATGCTGTAAGATAGACCTACTACAACTAAACACAATCAATCCAAGTCAATGCTGTCAGACAGACCTACTACAACTAAACACAATCAATCCAAGTCAATGCTGTCCGATAGACCTACTACAACTAAACACAATCAATCCAAGTCAATGCTGTCAGATAGACCTACTACAACTAAACACAATCAATCCAAGTCAATGCTGTCCGATGGACCTACTACAACTAAACACAATCAATCCAAGTCAATGCTGTCAGACATA
Organism: Ampullaceana balthica; assembly: GCA_944989445.1. Taxonomy (NCBI): domain Eukaryota; kingdom Metazoa; phylum Mollusca; class Gastropoda; family Lymnaeidae; genus Ampullaceana; species Ampullaceana balthica. Next base: position 129,505 of record CALYLW010001485.1, on the reverse strand, counting down.
CCTACTACAACTAAACACAATCAATCCAAGTCAATGCTGTCCGATAGACCTACTACAACTAAACACAATCAATCCAAGTCAATGCTATCAGACAGACCTACTACAACTAAACACAATCAATCCAAGTCTTCGCTGTCAGATAGACCTACTACAACTAAACATAATCAAGTTTATCAAGTCAATGCTGTCAGACAGACCTACTACTACTACTACTAAAACACAATTCACGGTTTTAATTTTTCTTAACACCATAATTTACCTTTGGAGTTTCCGTATTTTCAATGGGTGATGTTTTTGTTGGGTTTTTTTCTTCTTCAATATTTTCATTATTAATTGCTTTTTTTATATTAAATACACATCGTAATCAAGTCCTAAGCCTAAGGTAGCAGCTAATTTAACTTTTTCAATTGGCGGAGTGAATTTCCATTGTTCACATTATAATTACACTAATATTGAATATATTCTAATTCAAAGTTTATTCACAAAAAATAAATAAATAACTTTTTAAAAACAAATAAATAAACCGAAATAAAATAATTAATAATGTCTGTTAAAAATTAGCATCCAATGCAAATCGTAAAAAAATCTGTGTTAGATTTAAAGTAATTAATTAAAGGATGTAAAAAATTACAAAACAAGAAATTGAAAACTATCCACCAACGAAAACAACTTATTAAACTTTGATCTTAAAAACTCAAAAAACTTGTCGGACTTAAACTGAGACTTATAAAGTTACGACAGTAATGCTAAAACTCTTTGAAACCCTGCAAGCTTAGAAAATGTTCGAATACATCGCGTGAGAGAGAAGTCGAATCATTGGCGGATGCAGTTAAAAAGGGACAGCGAAATTTTAAAATTAACTTTTATGTCATAAAACCTTACATACTGTTGAACAATGATGTAAAATCGATCGAAAAAAATAAAAATTAATGTAATTAAATTACTCATGTAGACTTCATCGTTCTTATCCAAGAAAAGAAAATAAGTTCCGAGATGTGTGTGTGTGTGTTGCGGCTTAGCCATCGGCGGAGTAAGGCAAGATGCCTTCCCGTGTGAGTTTAACTGTGTGAGGCTGGGATAGCTCGTTGGGATACCCTTGTGGGCGAGTGTGTGGGGAGCTGGCGAGAGAGTCTGGTTGGTGTGTGGGTGGCCGGCGTGTGGGCTGTGGGAGGGGTGGTGGGGTTGTCGGGGAAAAAATCTTTTGATTTATTTAATATTTTATAAGCAAAAGAAAATGGCAGTTATAAGTAAACTACACTAGAGAAGTATGTACAAGTCACTTAAGTCGTTGGTGAAATAACGAGGGGAAAATAAACGGTATAAAAAGGTAAGAAATAGCCCCGAAGATTCCCTTCGGTAGGTGAGTAAATGATGCATTGGGTAGAGGCGAGTTGTGAGTGAATCAATGAAGGAGTGACGAAATCAGGAAATGGTGAGCGGATGGTTAAATGGGTTAGTGAGAGTGAAACGTCTTGAAGTAGCGAGTGAGTTATGAATGAATGAAGGAAGGAAGGAAGGAGGTTGTCAACTAGCGGGTTAGGGAGTGAGGTGAGACGGATCGAAAGAATGAGTGAGTGAGTGAAAGGGAAGGGAAGGGGAGAGTAAAGATGGTGAGTTGCAGTGGGAATAAAAATAAAATGCAGAGGAAATAGGACTCTTACAGAAAATGGGTTTGAGAGTCAAGACTTCAATGAGTTGAGAGAAACGGGAAAGATGGTTTGGGGGGCTATAGAGAATATTTAAAGAGAAGTATCTACAAGGAGGGAGTTGTGTAAAGCTTGAAGTGAAATGATGTGACAATACAAAGAGAACGCTCGAGCCAACTGCCTTCTTGGGGAAACAAAAAGAGAAAAACAAAGAGCCAAAGGCATATAAATTATTTTTTTTAAACGTGTGTATTGTTCATTGTTCAATGATGGAGCACATAATTGATGAAGGGCTAACAATGTTGAAGTTAGGCCCCTTTATTTACTAGTCTTCATATTGTTTGTATTATTTTAATTTTATATGTAACTTAATTCAATAATCTTTAATTGACCAGGGATCACGAGTTGTTCTTCATCTTCATTTTCTCATTAGCGTTATGAAAATTAAAGACGGCACAATTCTTTTGAAAGTAAATCAAAGAATGTAATTGTATGTTGTTTGATTAACATGCCTTTGAGTTGGCTTTACAGTTTATGAATGACTAATTTCTCCGGGCGGGCTTCGCCCTTGACACGATTCGTTTGAAACTATGATGTTGTGTTGTGTTGTGTTGTTCGTCTGTCGTGGTCGACGAGGACCGTCTCATCACATTAGCCATGTGCTCTGGCAGCTTGGTGTGCCTAGGACCAATCTCACCACATTAGCTATGTGCTGTGGCAGCTTGGTGTGACTAGGACCATTCTCACAACATTAGCTATGTGCTGTGGCAGCTTGGTGTGACTAGGACCAATCTCACCACATTAGCCATGTGCTGTGGCAGCTTGGTGTGACTAGGACCAATCTCACCACATTAGCCATGTGCTATGGCAGCTTGGTGTGACTAGGACCAATCTCACCACATTAGCCATGTGCTGTGGCAGCTTGGTGTGACTAGGACCATTCTCATCATACTAGCTATGTGCTGTGGCAGCTTGGTGTGACTAGGACCATTCTCATCATACTAGCTATGTGCTGTGGCAGCTTGGTGTGACTAGGACCATTCTCATCATACTAGCTATGTGCTGTGGCAGCTTGGTGTGACTAGGACCATTCTCATCATACTAGCTATGTGCTGTGGCAGCTTGGTGTGACTAGGACCATTCTCATCATACTAGCTATGTGCTGTGGCAGCTTGGTGTGACTAGGACCATTCTCATCATACTAGCTATGTGCTGTGGCAGCTTGGTGTGACTAGGACCATTCTCATCATACTAGCTATGTGCTGTGGCAGCTTGGTGTGACTAGGACCATTCTCATCATACTAGCTATGTGCTGTGGCAGCTGGTGTGACTAGGACCATTCTCATCATACTAGCTATGTGCTGTGGCAGCTTGGTGTGACTAGGACCATTCTCATCATACTAGCTATGTGCTGTGGCAGCTTGGTGTGACTAGGACCATTCTCATCATACTAGCTATGTGCTGTGGCAGCTTGGTGTGACTAGGACCATTCTCATCATACTAGCTATGTGCTGTGGCAGCTTGGTGTGACTAGGACCATTCTCATCATACTAGCTATGTGCTGTGGCAGCTTGGTGTGACTAGGACCATTCTCATCATACTAGCTATGTGCTGTGGCAGCTTGGTGTGACTAGGACCATTCTCATCATACTAGCTATGTGCTGTGACAGCTTGGTGTGACTAGGACCATTCTCATCATACTAGCTATGTGCTGTGACAGCTTGGTGTGACTAGGACCATTCTCATCATACTAGCTATGTGCTGTGACAGCTTGGTGTGACTAGGACCATTCTCATCATACTAGCTATGTGCTGTGACAGCTTGGTGTGACTAGGACCATTCTCATCATACTAGCTATGTGCTGTGGCAGCTAGGTGTGACTAGGACCATTCTCATCATACTAGCTATGTGCTGTGACAGCTTGGTGTGACTAGGACCATTCTCATCATACTAGCTATGTGCTGTGACAGCTTGGTGTGACTAGGACCATTCTCATCATACTAGCTATGTGCTGTGACAGCTTGGTGTGACTAGGACCATTCTCATCATACTAGCTATGTGCTGTGGCAGCTTGGTGTGACTAGGACCATTCTCATCATACTAGCTATGTGCTGTGGCAGCTTGGTGTGACTAGGACCATTCTCATCATACTAGCTATGTGCTGTGACAGCTTGGTGTGACTAGGACCATTCTCATCATACTAGCTATGTGCTGTGACAGCTAGGTGTGACTAGGACCATTCTCATCATACTAGCTATGTGCTGTGACAGCTTGGTGTGACTAGGACCATTCTCATCATACTAGCTATGTGCTGTGACAGCTTGGTGTGACTAGGACCATTCTCATCATACTAGCTATGTGCTGTGGCAGCTTGGTGTGACTAGGACCATTCTCATCATACTAGCTATGTGCTGTGACAGCTTGGTGTGACTAGGACCATTCTCATCATACTAGCTATGTGCTGTGGCAGCTTGGTGTGACTAGGACCATTCTCATCATACTAGCTATGTGCTGTGGCAGCTTGGTGTGACTAGGACCATTCTCATCATACTAGCTATGTGCTGTGGCAGCTTGGTGTGACTAGGACCATTCTCATCATACTAGCTATGTGCTGTGGCAGCTTGGTGTGACTAGGACCATTCTCATCATACTAGCTATGTGCTGTGGCAGCTTGGTGTGACTAGGACCATTCTCATCATACTAGCTATGTGCTGTGGCAGCTTGGTGTGACTAGGACCATTCTCATCATACTAGCTATGTGCTGTGCAGCTTGGTGTGACTAGGACCATTCTCATCATACTAGCTATGTGCTGTGGCAGCTATGGTGTGACTAGGACCATTCTCATCATACTAGCTATGTGCTGTGGCAGCTTGGTGTGATAGGACCATTCTCATCATACTAGCTATGTGCTGTGACAGTTGGTGTGACTAGGACCATTCTCATCATACTAGCTATGTGCTGTGTCAGCTTGGTGTGACTAGGACCATTTCTCATCATACTAGCTATGTGCTGTGGCAGCTTGGTGTGACTAGGACCATTCTCATCATACTAGCTATGTGCTGTGGCAGCTTGGTGTGACTAGGTCCAATCTCACGACATTAGCTATGTGCTGTGGCAGCTTGGTGTGACTAGGACCAATCTCACCACATTAGCCATGTGCTTTGGCAGCTCGGAAAAGAGATGCTCGGAATGTCATCTTTAGTGTTTCGAGCACGATTCTTCCTGGCCTGTCGTCTTGACTTGACAGTCTTTTCTCTGTCTGCCTCACAGACTGCTGCGCCGTTCTGTATCATAAGGTGCCAGGAGGCTCCGTTGATGTCTGCTGCGTCCTAGGAGTCATGCTCAATGCCGTAAGCCGGCAATGCGGCTTGAGCGTAGCTTCGTGGCTCTGTAAGCCTGTCACGAAAGAGCTTCTTTTTGGGAGCCGGTGGTCTGGCATGCGAACGACGTGCCCCGCCCGGAGTAGTTGGGACTGCATAAGGTTTCTGTAGATACTTGAGAGTCCTACCCTGACGAGTACTTCTTTAACTTTTTCTTTATGTTGAGAATTTTCCTCAGGATTTTGGTGTGAAAGTGGTTTAGCAACCTCGCGTGTCTTTGATACACGGCCCATCTTTCAATTCTTAAAGCAGAGTATACTCATAAGGTAATCTGTATGATCTTATTTTGGGTTTGATATGCTGATTGCCCGTCTGTTACAGGTACTGTCATACTGTCTGCTAAATGTTGCACTGGCTTCCGAGATACGCACGTTCACCTCATCATCAATTTTGGCACTCTGAGATAATGTATTGCCAAGGAAAGTGAAGCGGGGTTACTGCGTTGATATTGTAGCCATTGATGATTGTTGGATAAAACACATGAAGATTTATTAAATCCTGAACTCATGCTAGACTGTTTAGACATGCACTAACAAATTTTAACCGACTGCATTCGGAACCATCACTGATTACTTCCTTCTTGTTGAACTGACATAAATTATGACAGAGGGAGAATTGCTATTGATTCTAACTTGGAAATGAACATTAAGATAATGGCTAGAGAAAGAGAAAGTTTTGCAAGGTCAACACTTTACGTCTGATGGGATCATTCAGAAGAGAAGATAAACATCTCTTCCTAATGGACTGGGGAGAAAAAAAACTTGCTAGCTAATCTATTGGCTGACGACAAGCCGAAGCTTGAGTCTAATCCGTTACAATGTCTGGGTCAGGGGAAAATTTTCTTGTCTTGTATAAAAGACGATATTTTTCCTCCCTTTCAAAGATGTGACATTTTTAAAGATACGTTTCCTCTTTGGTTACTCTTTACGTTTGTTTGTTTGTTTAGTTTTGTTGGTGTCCTCGTGATTCTCAGTTTTGACACACCTCTTTATCCCCCATTTGTGCTGAAACTTTTGTGCACTCACCCACCCCCTTTGACGATACAGCCCTTCATAAACAGCCGGCCACCGTCGACCAGGGTGACAATTGCGGTTTAAAAAATTGTATTTAAATTCATAGCAACGTCTTAATCACGGAATGAGTTAACATTTTGGCATAGTCTAAAATATTAAAATAATATCAAGATATATATTTTTGAAAAATAATTTTAAAAATAAAATTCGATTTTAAAAAAACAAAACAAATTAACCAATGAATAAATACAACAGCCTACATCCCCACAAAAACAAAAAATAAAAATAAAATAAAAAACTTGATAGACTTTTTTACCTGAGACAGAGTTGCGTTTCTATTTTCATAAATTATAATACTCTTTTCGTTGCTGCTTTTTAAAAATCACTTGTTTATTTTATTTTACTTTACCCCTTCACTTTTATAGTATTCATTTATAATATGGCGTATCTTTTTTCATATATTAAATTTTTTTATTAATAATTTATTTGTTTGCAACCAGCGTCAACGGATACCATGCGTCATCTGTCGTTTAGATTTGTGACGATCTGTTATTGCCTCTCACGTTAAAGATATGAATTGTGTAAACAAGACAAGATCGTTACGGCGTGTCATGTGATATGGATGTCACTGGACACGATTGATTTCCCATCTGTCACTCAGTGACATTTGATCCGCAAGTCTCATTTGGAATTCATCAATATTTGTAAATCACTTGAATTCATTTTACTTGATATATCACTTGAATTCATTTTACTTGATATATCACTTGAATTCATTTTACTTGATATATCACTTGAATTCATTTTACTTGATATATCACTTGAATTCATTTTACTTGATATATCACTTGAATTCATTTTACTGGATATGTCACTTGAATTCATTTTACTTGATATGTCACTTGAATTCATTTTACTTGATATATCACTTGAATTCATGCAACTTGCTGAATCAATTGAATGCATCTAAATTGGTGAAACACTTTGACAGTTAACACAACTCAACCCTGTTACGTCGTCCACTGATTTAGAAACTTACTTATTGTTGCTTTATTGAAATTTCGTGTAACCTTGATTCCTATTATGACAAAAACGTAGTTGTTTTTGTTCTTGTTGTTCGTTTATGTAATGTTATTTTTAATGCTATTTAAAATTTAAAACGATATTTGCAATACGCGTGGGAACGATGCATCGGTTTCGCAGCAGGCTGTTTGCGCCACATTATCACAGAATAATGACGCGTTTCCTGGCATTTTTAATATTGCTCAGTGTGTACTGGCAACAAAAACCGTGAAGTGCAGCTAAGCACATTATTTTTAAACGCATAAATCATGGGGAAAGCACTTTAAAATTATATTTATAACTAGAATTTTATCACCCGTCAAAAATGACGGAAGTTTTCAAAATAAATACACATCAGATTAAAAAAGAACGTAATACAGAACTCTCATTTATTTTATTTTATTTATTTTTATTTGATTCATTTATTATCATATTGAACACTTTTATGCGGAACGTTCGAAAAGTGTTCGTTTTGGTGCAGCACTATAAAACATTACATCCATTCGCAGCGCCACCTAACAGCATTACATCCATTCTCAGCGCCACCTAACAGCATTATACCATACAGACGACGGGAATGATGTATATTGATTTACTGAAATTTAATTTTAATAGAATGCACACACAAATTTTTTTATAAATATTTTTTTTTAAATAGTTCATATTGATTTTTGTATAGCTAAGATACTACTTTTTTACAAATACAAAACACTCTGTTGTGAAATTGATTAAAAGCTTTCTGGAAAATAGGGAACTTCGCAAGACGGAGACCGGAAGTGTAACCATGGAGACGCTGAGATGCTCATCCACGGTAACGGAACTTGAGAACGTAAAAATAAAGATCATCAATTTCCTCCTCGACTAATTTATAAATGCACCAACCAAAACTGAAACCGGCTGTAATAAGGTTTCTTTTTTTTTAAAACGTAAAATAGAAACCACGCGTGATCATGTCAACACATAGTGTGTCACTGACAACTCAACACATAGTGTATCACTGAGAACTCAACACATAGTGTGTCACTGACAACTCAACACATAGTGTGTCACTGACAACTCAACACATAGTGTGTCACTGACAACTCAACACATAGTGTGTCACTGACAACTCAACACATAGTGTGTCACTGACAACTCAACACATAGTGTGTCACTGACAACTCAACACATAGTGTGTCACTGACAACTCAACACATAGTGTGTCACTGACTACTCAACACATAGTGTGTCACTGACAACTCAACACATAGTGTGTCACTGACAACTCAACACATAGTGTGTCACTGACAACTCAACACATAGTGTGTCACTGACAACTCAACGAGTTTATCAAAATGCACACACGTGAAAGGCATATTATTCTAAACATTTTGGTGAAAATCTGAATTAAGTTGAATTAGCCAACAATAAAACTGTTACATATTTTTCAACTTAAAATTGTAAGAGTGGATTAACTTTACTTCTTTTTTTTTCATTTTCTCAACAAAAAAAATATATATTTAGGTAAGCCGTAAATTAAAAATAATAAATAAACAAAAAATGTTTTTGATAGTGATAAAAGCAAAGTGGTAAATGACGAATGAATACATTTTTAAATTAAACATTTATTCTAATTCTAATTACGGAAAATATCTTCACTCGAATATATTATTATGTTAACACTAAAATGTATTTTTTAATTTAAAATGTTTACGCCAACGGTAACCAAACCGCGGTTCGCGAGCCGCATACGGGTCTTTTACGTTCACATTGCGACTCGCGCACAATTTATGAAAGATATTATGTTAAAAGGATTGCTGGCAGATTTCCCAGCCAGGTTTAATGCCCATATTACTTCAATAAGGCTCTCGACATTTTTTTAAATAAAAATATTTTTAAATGGCTCTCAGTTACTACAGGAGGGACCATCCCTTGTTTACGCCTTTATCATTAGCTCTCAACATTATCAAAAAATAATTAGTGTATTTGATGGACTCGGTGTATGTTGAGATACGGAACTTTGGATGCTTTCGATATGTTTTCTCTATTAATGTTACGATCATAGTTCTATTTCATTTTTTACCAGGCATCTGTCGATTTTACTGATGGAAGCCCCTCCCATCCGCCGGTTAAATTGTTTTAAAACGGTATAGGCATAAGGAGCCGTCCATAAATGACGTCACGCACCTAGAGGGGGGAGGGGGTTGAAGAAATGTGACGTCACATCAAAGGGTAACTTTAAATAAAACTTCCACTGAAATATTTGGTCGCTTACAATTTATTTAATGACTAAATCAGTGCTTCTCAATGTGCCGGTCGGTAGGCCATCAGACGCTAGTTGGCGTAAGAAATCAAGACACGAAAATTAAATCTAATTATAATCCTTAAGTTTGAGAAACAGAAGATAACCTAAGAAATTGTTACCCTGCGTCGTTTGATGTTGACATCAAAGCATTTGTGATGTAACCGCAGCTCCGTTTGGTTCTCTCACAGCAGGAGTCGGCGAACTTTTTTGCCCGTTACCCCAAAATATACAAGTTTATGTGTGCGTTACCCCCCCCCCACCCAACCCCCAGACTCTAGGCCCTGCTCACATGACTCAGGGATTTGGGGGAGCGTCGTTTTCCCCTTCCCCGAAAATGTTACTGTTGAGTTTTACAAGCATGACAAGTGTCTAAAAATGATCTGAATGGGATTATGTGTAGATATTTTAAGTCCAAACGACACGGAATATCTTTTTTCTTTAAATGGGGGAGGAGGGAATCTATTTGATAGAATTATAAACGTTATAAGTTTGATATAATTGTTCGATTGGTTTTTGGTCAAATGCTTCTGGCAGTTCTAGATATAATGATAAATGAGCCCATTTAAATTTAGTCAAGTATTCATTAACTTTATTTAATGCATCAAATGATTGACATCGCAATTCGAGAGGAGGACAAAACAACTTTTCTTCTTGGCTCAGTTTTTAAGGCATTTATTTTAAATATCACAAAAAGGATACTTGATACAGTCATGTGGATTAAGATTATTGTCACTCGTGTCAATATAAATGAAAGTAGGGTTGATTTAGGTGTCTTCATATAGTACGTAGGTAAGAAATGTACGTAGTTGTCAAATTTTAAAAAATGCATTTTCTGGAAGGAACTGGTTCAATAATGGACATATGTTCCAATTGTACAAGTACACTTGACGTATTTTAACATATATAGTGCAGGGGTCGGGAAACTTTTTGTCTCAGAGAGCCATAAACACCGCATATTTTGAAAAGTAATTCTGTGAGAGCCATACATTATGTTTAAAACTAAAGATTCAAGTAAATGTGTGCATTTAGTGTAATTTAAACACTATAAGTACAATAATTAGGTATCTGAATTCTTTTAATAACATTTTATGCTGTTTTTAAATTTATATACAATTATAATGTAGATCAAAGGATTCTGATTTCTTTAAAAAATAATAATAATCGAACATTTGTCTGAGAGACAGAAGCAGCCATCAATAGAGCCACATCTGGCTCGCAAGCTGTGGTTTCCCGATCCCTGATCTAGTGGATTGTAGTGGATATTATATGTCCCAAATGAGTCTGCATTACCCCCAAGAATTCCCTTTTTGACCCCAGATGAGGTTATTTACCACTGTTCGCCGACCTCTTTCTTACGGGATGCCCGACAGTCAATTGAGGGATTTTAAAAATACATTTTAAAAAACATAATTTTTTAATAATTTTTTTTCTTAACAAAGACGCTAACCATGATGATTAATAGTCAATGTTTAATTTGTATGCAATAAAATAAAATATAATCTAAGAATGTTAACACAGCTCGTTTTCTGAAGGCCGGTTAAACGTTTTTAAAAATTGCTTCACTCGGGTTTCGATATTACAATGTACACCAGGGGTGGCCAGACCTGTAGTAACTGAGAGCCATTTTAAAGTATAGATACATTTTTGACAGCCGCATTAAAGCACTGTTTGTTATTAAACCTGGCTAGGAAATCTTCCAGTAATCCTTGTAATATATCTTTCATAAATTGTTTGCGAGCCGCATTGTGAACACAGAAGAGCCGCAGTTTGGCCACCGTTGATGTAGACCTTTACTAAATAAATAATAAATACTTCAATGACAATAAAAGTGATTTGAAACATACATATTTTCAAATAGAAAATAAGTTTGTTTTTTTGTTTTTTTGGAGGGGGGGTGTCAAACTTTGTGACGTATTTTTAGAGGTGGGGTCTAACTTTTTGTGACGAGGGGGAGGGAGGGGGTCAAAAATCGGCCAAAATCGCGTGACGTCATTTATGGACGCCCCTAAGCTTACCTTGAACTTTGACTTTTAGCAACAAAAAAATCATAATAATAACATCTCCATGATTCAATCAGGCTGTAACTACAAGCGGCTTTAATAAGAACCTGGTCTACTTCTTGACCGAGTCCGTCCTCTTCACTAATTATAGATTTTAATCCGTGTAATTTCGGCCCCCACCAACGTTGTTTTTTTTTCTTTCCTCTTCCGTGCTTTTAATTCCTATCAGCCTAATGGAAAGACATCGAAAGATACTGTGGCTAATTGCCCGTCAATCAATACACACATCAATGTCAAGATACTGAGTGTCATACATCACAGCATCACATTATGGACTGTGAACATCAGTCAGCACCGCCCACGTGTTTGGGATACATTTAGTCTTAATCCGGCTTCTATCATTGTAAAATGTATTATATATATTTATATTAATTTTTTTAGGACGTGGATGTCAGTCAAACAGACTCTCTTCCATCAAATATATAACTAAACTAGAGTATTACCCGTTAAAAATGACGGAAGTTTTCAAAATTAATATATACTTCAGCTGAAATCAATTAATTTAGAAAAATTACACATCAGAATAAAAAAATAATGTAAGACAGAACTTTCATTTATTTTAATTCAACAATTCCTTAATGACATCATTTTTTTGTATATATTCTCATTTCCATATTGAACAATTTTATGCGGACATTTGAAAAGAGTTATTTTTGGTGCAGTAATTTTGTTCAAGGCCTTTTTTTTAAGGGTTCGCTTTCTAAAATCTTTTATTGCATAGCATTACGCACGAACGAAAATACATAGCAAAATATTTATATTGAAAAAAAACTGTGTTCACAGTTATAAAAAAGGTGACATTTAAAAGAAAAATACGGTAAAGTATACCTTCACCTATTCGTGGTTCCCCATTCGTGGCCCCGCATATCTGCAGGTTAGGCTCTTAACCAATGTTCTCTCTAAGGTTCTATGGTCCGTGTGCAACGTAAGAAAACTCGTGTGCAAGGTTGCACAGTATTCATTTTTTTGTTCAATATTTTACAAAATTTGCTGCGCGGTGCTTCTGAACTGCTGGGCGGGGTCTGTCAGATATCTGAGCAGCCGCGCAGCTTAAAGGGGAAATTGCTCTTAACACTATCGCAACGCACCGTACAGGACTTTATAATATTTACTGAAATGTGCGTAGTGTATTTATCTGTCTAAGTTTGCCGCTAAATTTGTTCAATTTCCTGTCAATTCGATTACATGTGTTGTATGGATAAAAAATTACCTTACGGTACAGTAATACAGTATGGGTAACAATGATATGCGGTATTACAGTCCTGCTGTACTAACAATTCTTTTTTTAAATTAAAATATTTGTGCATCAAAAAATTTAAATGTTTTTACATTATCATGACCACATTACGGAAATGCATTGGTGACATACTTGGCTACATGCAATATTACTAAATTTTTACTGTATTAATGATTAAGAAAGTCTTTAGAAAGTGTTTGGGAAGCATTAATTACTACATATAATCTCTGTTATAGGCGTTTTAAAACTGAATTTAATATTCACGGTTTTTCTCCATTTGCGAAAAAAAAGGGGGGGGGGTATAAAGCGTAAACCCTGTGAATAGCGAGGGAATACTCTTTAAGTAGAGTAGCGGCGTAAATCCTCGGTCGCCTCCCCCCCCCCAAGGGGGGAGCACCTGAATACTTCACGGCGTATGACTGCTCACCTTGCTGCAACGTTAATCCGACTCTTAATAGGTGGGTAAGAGATATGGATTTACAGGTTTTTGCTATAATTGGAAGAAATTAATCGATGAAAAGTTCAAGGTAAAGAATATGTCAGTGTCTTTTCTCTTTTGTAATGAAATCCCGTGTCTACACCCGTAGATAACTGCCTTCTCTTTGTGTGGCGCATTCAGCCAAAGGATTAACACTCGGCACAAACAACCTTAAACGTACAATATAAAATACCCGTTACGTGACTTTCTTTACCATAAATCATTTTTCATGCCCGATGTTTGCTGTAATTAGTGACAGCGTGATATTGATTGTTTCAGTTTTTTGTTTGTTTTTTGTTGTTGTTTTTTTCTTTGGAGTATGTTGTTAAGGCGGTTCATTTTCACTTTTAAATTGAACTGCTAGTGTTGCTTTAACTTTATTCTCTCTATTTAAAAAATGGCAAATGAGTCAAATTGTTAGATTCGTAATTCTATGATGGCACACCAATACCCGGTGTCAGCTCAAATTATCGGGTCAGTTTAGCAACGTTTCACTCCCGTTAACGACAACAAAAAACACACCGTCGATCGCCCACACAAGTTTGCCATGAATAATTGAAAGGACAGCTTCCCATGAATTCTTCATGGTATTCACGACATTTGATTTCATATATGATTACATTTTGTTGTGCTTTGTTACCTGTATGACTGTATGTCCAGGAGTGAAAAGTGGATCTGTATGATGATGCCCTGATGTTTTATTAAAGTCATATTGAAAATCCTTGTGACTGTGTCTCATGCATAGTTGCCGGTTCTAGTGTTTATGTGTCCATATATAAGATTAAAGTGAGGTTCTTTGTTTGTTTGTTTGTTTGTTTGTTTGTTCGTTTGTTTTTTGTCAAGTACAGTAATCACCAAACGTTCTCAGGGAGAACCAGGTGGTTGAGAAAAAGACGAGTGCGGGCCGCACACAATTCTAGACGAAAAAACTAAGTTTAAGTTTAGACTTCCGTGTTAATTATGGGTCAGTGGAAGGCACTAATACAAAGGCAAACAGGAAAGTTAACCAGATATTAAGTTGTTTTTTTAAAGTTATGAAAGAAAGCAGCTTGGCAAAAAACGTTAGTTACATCAGACCTCGCGTGCACATATCCCGAACATCACAACAAAAACGTGTAGCAAAAGAAGTGAGTGAGATTGGTGAGACTGATATTTGGCTTTCAAGAAAGCGTCAATGTTTGGTTTCGAAATTCTGCCTCATATCAAGAGAAATGCTTTAAATTAATGCATTTAATCTCGTTTAAGGTGTTGACTTCATGTATTTCATTATTGAAAATTGCTTGCTCGCAGGCATAAGTTGTTTCAAACAGTAGAAAAAAACATCTTTTTTTTTAAAAAACCCCGCCATTCTCCTCGCGGAGCCTGAGAATAACAACATATTCTCCGCCCCACCCCTCATTTTATTCAGGAGGTACAAAAATCTGTGAGACCTGCTGTACATAGCCGCCTTTCTATTTCACCCTCCCATCTGGGTAATAAACCATCCGGCCGTAGTCGTTGCAAGACATGTCCTTTTGTTACTCAGACGGACCAGATTAAGATTAGGAATGGCTTTATTTGCACCAGCCGCAATGTGGTCTACACCATTGTGTATAAGCACTGCTCTTTGAAATACATAGGTGAGACGGGGAGGTTACTCTCCTGTCTTATCGCAGAGCATGTACGTGCGATTACACAAGAAAAACAGTGTCCTGTTTCCCGCTACTTCAATGGACGCGACCATATGGGGGTCGATGACCATCTGTCACCGCCATGTTCTCTTGCATGCTAGATAAGACTAATCCAAGAGTATGGGATCCCTTGCACCACATACCATGAATGTTTTGTTTGCGCCGACAACCTATATGATTCGCCACGCCCACTCTCCTTTCCTATATGAGCTCTTACTACTGTCTCTCCTTACTATTGATCTCTTTGGCTCTTGATTTCACCGCAGCTAAGTTTTAATTTCTTTATATTCGTTTTATTTGTTTACTAATTGTTCGTTGGAGAAAGCTATTTGCGGAAACGTTTATTGTTTTGTGAAGTCTTGTCAGGCTCACTCATACCCATGTTTACATGTTATCCATATACTAATCTAAAAGCCTGATTGCAGTCTCACCCACATTTTGTTCACTTCGAACAGTAGAACAATTCATTCAGTTTTAAAAAAACTCAGTATCAGGTAAGCAGCGGTAAACTTCAGCGGTTTTCCGTTTCTATGCTTCTCAACACGTCATTGGCCTGCAAATCAATGAGCTCCAACTGTGTTTTAAATGGCATATCAACACGTTGAAAATCAAACGAATTCTGGAATAAAAGAATTTAACTTTCAATTCTGTCAATGTCAGAAAATCAATTTAAATGTGATTTATTATGTCACGAATATTTTTTATTTAGGAAACACATTATGCGATTGTTGAATAAAGCTCTTTGAAACAATGAAAATGAGAAAAATGTTCTACTTCCAGTGGTGATTCAAACTATGACAGATTTCCCCGGAATCCTTTGATGCAGTCCGGTCTTAGTTGCGGGGCCCTATGCGGCTTAGTATGCGAAACGGTTTGCACGGTGCCCATATTTGGTAGCGATAAGGAATTAATAACGATAATAAGTGAAAATTAAGATAGGCGGGGCCTCTGAGAGCGTGGGGCCCACTGCGGCCGCAAAGGTAGCAGTGGCCTAAGAATAGCCCTGCTTTGATGATTATGTAGAGATCGCAGACAAGGTTATCCTTTCCCTGAAGTTTCCCGCTTAGTTAATTCGTGTTGGGATGTGATTAAGACCACAAATTTATACTTTGAGAGCCAAGTAAGAAATAACAGCTGTGGATAAGCTCTACCTTTTCAGAAATAAAAACATATTTTCTTTTCGGAGCTTGTAAAAACAAAACAGGACTATAGCACAGCCGAGGCACCTAACTCCTGTGTGATAAAGCAAATAACAGAATTCAGGGTAAATTTCTTCAAGTATAACGCACCTTTGATGTTTGAGTGCATGCAACCGAAAGAATTTCGCAGCAATAACTATAACTGTTTTCCGTAAACAACCAATATCCATGTCGAAGGGCTTGCTGGTGTAAGATCGAGTGTATGAACAGAGCGGCCTGAATTTTTAAAATTTTCAAATGAGTCCTGATCTGCCCCCCACACAGCCTTTCCGTACTCTAGCGATGTCTTTTTCCATTGATTGCTACCGTATTGACTCTACTCACGCTTGCAGTTCACTTACCTGACACAGTGAAACAAAGAAATTCTTGTTACTTATCTTTAAAATAGATGACAGGAAAAAAGAACAGCATATATCCGGAGATTCGAACTTGCTTTGACGGATGTATGCAGCTATTGAACTTGAAAAAATGCCGGTTAAGTGAATGTGAAGGTGAAGTCACAATGTAAGCTACCACAAATTGGGGAAGGACTATATATAGGAGTGGTCAGAAGTAAGCAAACATTATTATAAATAAAACAAAAAACAACTACAACAAAGAACTACATAAAATATTTGGGGGGGGGCGAAAACTGCACAAAGCAACCAGGATTTCTCAAAACGTGTGATGATCTTCTAGTATTCTAAATTTAATAGGGCTGTTATCAATTAATTTAAATTTAATCGTTAACTTTTGAAAATTATCGATTAATTAATCGATAATTTCGTTTAAAGCCAAAAATAGAAATTTATGACGTCATTAAACTGAACATTTCTCACGGACATTGAAAATAAGAATATTTTAAACTAAATTTTATGATAATGTGTTGCTACTTGATCGGATGTTTGTGCTGAAGGTGGTACGTCAGCGATGTATTTGATCCTTTAAAAGAGAAATGTTTATGGCAGTGAACACAGTAAACTTTTTCACCATCTTCGACTTTGCCATCCGCAGTTAGCTTAAAAACAAAATGTTTGCTCAACTTTCTAGTGATATAATGACATTTAACTGCGCTGATGATGTCAGCCATTTTTTAGTTGACGTCTGCCGGTCCACATAAAGTAATAAAATAAATTATAATATTACGCTAGAGAAGTTTGTACGTAAAAAAATATATAAATTATTATTAATTATTAATAATATATTATTTTTTAATAAAAAAATTTTAAAAATATTATAAATATTTTCTTTTATTTTAATCGCATTTTTATCGATTAAAATGATTTTAATCGATAAAACAAAATTAACGATTAATCGATAAATTAATCGTTAATTTCCGCAGCCCTAAAATTTAATTTTTGTTTATTTTTTCCCAAAATCTCTCTTCTGCTATATGTTCTATCAAGCACATTCATCGTACAATTTCCGTTGGCGGGACCGGATGAAATTGCGTCGCAGTTTGATGACCCCTGGACTAGTAGTATAGAAAATGATTGCAGAGTGTTAAATTATTTTTTTTAAAATGCATTTAAAAGATTATCAGAAAATGTTATCGTACCACAACGCTCAAATCGTGTCTAGCTTTGTGGTATTTGTATTTTTGTGTACCACCCGATTCTCTGTCTTTGAGAAATGTCGCGTTACCTGCAGTGGGCTGGGATTCTAAAATTAGTGTCCACAGCTTTGATGTGGAGACATAATATAGGCTGCTATATGGTGGGAATAAAGCTACGAGGTAACAGTGTTGGTTGGGGGAAGGAGAGTCCACTCTCCAAAAGGAAAATAATACAGTCGAACCTCGCTAAGTCGAACTTCCCTAAGTCGAAAAACTTCCTATATCGAATAATTGTTTGGTCCCGGCGAAATTCCATAAGACTAATGTAATTTAGATCTCCTTAAACTCGAAGATTTTTGGCTTCCAGCCTCCCTTAGTCGAATTTTCCAAGGCGTGCTGTGACTCTTTTTAAAAAGAAAAATGTTATTTCCCCCATCCCACTGTGGATGGAGTAAAGTGGGGGAGGGGATGGGAAGATGTCTCTTCTCGCAGGGCTTGTGTTTGGTATGTCAAAGCAAGTTGGCTTCCTTTCATGTGAAACATCAGACACTACCTCTCTTTCCTGTCCAGCATTCTAGCCAATATGGCTGTCTACCCCCCCCACCCCCTCTCAATATCAACATTGTCTTTCATTAATCTGCGCTTTAAGGCCATTTTCCCTAACTCGAAAACTCCGTAAGTCGATTTTTAAAAAAAATCTCTTATATTAACCTCACCGGCGTCTCTGTCGTCATCTCTGTCTTGGGCGGGCGGAAAAACAAAAGTCGTCTATGACCCACTTCACGTGATCCGATCGAGCTGAAATTTGGCACACAGACCCGCCTCACCTAACAATGCATCGTATCAAAATTTCAGATCGATCGATGTACGTAATTAAATTAATGCATTTTTAGTTTATCCTTATATAACGTATGTAATTCAAATTCACGGTTTGTTATTGTTTTTTTTCCCCACGTGAGAGTTTGAGTTGACGCTTTGACGTCGACCCATCGAAGTACCGGCGTGCTTTTGTTTACATTTTACGTGTCACGCTGAACTCGATCAGGGTTATGAAGCAAAGTTGAGTTAAGACAGATTCAGTCTGTAAATGCTTGTCGCGTTTGAAAATAATCAATACTTTTAGTTATGACTCATATATAAGGGATTTATAGTCAAAAACTTTGTTTTTACAGGTTTGTTTTTTTCTCCGGGTCCCTTTGAGTTCGACTTAGAGAGGTCCGACTGTACCTGTCTTGTCAAGGGGGTTAAATCAAATAATGTGTTGTGAAAATTTAAAACTGAAACAGATTTAGCTTGTCAATGTATTACAGTAAGTGTAAGATAATGTAACGAAGCAATTAAGATGTTTTAATTTTCATTATTTTTAAAAAATGAATAATGCATGAACCAATAAATATACCTTTTAAATTAAATTCTAACCATCTACCTGTGTCTCTAGTGTTTGTCCTTCTATCCATAAATCCTCTTTAATTACGTCTTGTTATATTACATATATTTGTACTCTTAAAACCTTATTTCATTTTAAATTATATTTATAATAATTGCATATTTTTTTGTTTGATTGTATATTCTCTTTTGCACAGTGATTTATTGCACGATTCAGAATATGGTTTTTGTTTGAGGGGGTGTGCGAATGTTTTTTCTTTGTTAAAAAATAACAACTGATTGAACTCTCTATTGTAGGATTGTTAAACTATTTCCTAAGAGATAAAGTTGGCTGTGCTGGCGGACTATTTATCTGGAAGGTGTCAATGCATTTTTATGATCGGAGGATAATTTGTAATAGGACTATTAGTACGTCGTACAGTTGTAAAGAGATAACCACAATAAAATAAATATTAAATATTTTTAGTGATAAAAAGAATACGATTTAAAATATGAGTTATATCCAAAACTTTTAAATTGAGAGAATATTACATTTGAATTTTATGTCTGCTCCGTCATGTGTAATATCATAACTTAGAGATGAGTTTAATTGGATAATGATAATGGTGAGTTGTGGCTTTTTGCAGTCTTCGTGTAATTGTTTTTTTAGATGAAGGGAGATAATCGGACATGATGTCAAAGTAGTTTGTAAGAACAGGTGTTATTCTCCGTAGTATTGAAAAATTCCTTTCAGATTTTTTGTTTACATAGGTTTCGCCAAAAACATTTTGCAAAGCTGAGCGTCGACAGATTATCACATCGACCATCCCCAAACATTGATATACATTTTTTTTAAAATTAAGGATTCATTACTACTTTAATTGAAACAATGACAATAAGTTAAATACTAGCAATATTATCAGGCATGGCTACTTACACAATCTCTTATCTGTTATTCTGAAACAACCTGACATTAGGTATTTTGAATTTTTTTAGTCGAAATGTTTAATTATTTTTTTAACTGAAACATGATTAATTCTTTAATGTATATAATTATATATATAAATAATGGCACACAATTTTATATCGTAATAAACCACCCACTGTTTTCTCTGCAGGCACCCCAACCCCACCCCAACCCCAAAAATGGCGTAGATTAGGGGCATGAGGGGGGCGGTATCCTCTGACACACAAAATTATGAGTTGAGGAGAGAAAAAATTGCAAAAGATGAAAACAGAAAAAGGAGATAAAACAATTGAAATACTCAGACGCCGATCAAAATCATCTCTTCTGGGACTTCACAAAGAAAGTAATACGCGAAAGCAATGTATATTGCATTTTGGGTAATGTGACCTATAAAAGATTTCCGTGTTGTCAAACACCACCAATAAATTATGATGCACTTAGGAAAACAAATTCCAATTGACGTAATGCTAGCGTGTAAAGCTAAGATTTCGAAACACCGATTTATACACGTCCTGAGCATTACAACGATATAATAGAAGCTTTTTAAGTGTTGTGAGAGACGGGAAGAACAATTGGGGTTATGTAGGAATTCTGCCACCTTGAATATTTTGGGTCAAACATTGTTATGATCAGATTTACCCGCAGCAACAAAGACCTGCACTTGATCAATGTGGGCAAAAGTTGCAGGCATGGGCTCAGTTTAGCCAGAAACAAGGGCAATGTTTGGCTCCTGCTTGCTTTCAAAGATGACAATTTACTGATTTATTTTGGATTTGAAAATGGATTCCAAAAATAAACCTGAACAGTTTTGTAGAAGACCTGAATGGCCAAACAACCACCAAACTCGGCCTGATGAAACCAAAATACTATTATAGCGTATACGCTTATACTTAAGTACAACCTGAGTCAGGGCGCTAGTCCACGGTATTGTAAGGCTTGGCGAATGATTACAGCATGCCCGTCCAATCCTTTGCCAGCAAGACGAAACTGAAAGGCTGGGTAGAATCTAGAACAAGGCACTGAGTAAACACTCCTTTTAGGCACTCTTAGAACGACACTCTCAGCAGCCTTGGTGGTCGTTGCAAACGTTGTCCCGTTATCAATCAGAAGGGAAACGGCAATTATTATGGTCCGCGGTTAAAACGGTCCTCCCTATGCACATCTCAAGGATGAATTTAATAGCATTTACTCGATATGGTACCAAGTCACGGT
>CALYLW010001485.1:5897-103397 GCA_944989445.1 Ampullaceana balthica | reverse complement strand
GTTAATACCAGACTCAAAGTCAGATGTGCAACATTGATTTACAGTAGTTAATACCAGACTCAAAGTCAGATGTGCAACATTGATTTACAGTAGTTAATACCAGACTCAAAGTCAGATGAGCAACATTGATTTACAGTAGTTAATACCAGACTCAAAGTCAGATGTGCAACATTGATTTACAGTAGTTAATACCAGACTCAAAGTCAGATGTGCAACATTGATTTACAGTAGTTAATACCAGACTCAAAGTCAGATGTGCAACATTGATTTACAGTAGTTAATACCAGACTCAAAGTCAGATGTGCAACATTGATTTACAGTAGTTAATACCAGACTCAAAGTCAGATGTGCAACATTGATTTACAGTAGTTAATACCAGACTCAAAGTCAGATGTGCAACATTGATTTACAGTAGTTAATACCAGACTCAAAGTCAGATGTGCAACATTGATTTACAGTAGTTAATACCAGACTCAAAGTCAGATGTGCAACATTGATTTACAGTAGTTAATACCAGACTCAAAGTCAGATGTGCAACATTGATTTACAGTAGTTAATACCAGACTCAAAGTCAGATGAGCAACATTGATTTACAGTAGTTAATACCAGACTCAAAGTCAGATGTGCAACATTGATTTACAGTAGTTAATACCAGACTCAAAGTCAGATGTGCAACATTGATTTACAGTAGTTAATACCAGACTCAAAGTCAGATGTGCAACATTGATTTACAGTAGTTAATACCAGACTCAAAGTCAGATGTGCAACATTGATTTACAGTAGTTAATACCAGACTCAAAGTCAGATGTGCAACATTGATTTACAGTAGTTAATACCAGACTCAAAGTCAGATGTGCAACATTGATTTACAGTAGTTAATACCAGACTCAAAGTCAGATGTGCAACATTGATTTACAGTAGTTAATACCAGACTCAAAGTCAGATGTGCAACATTGATTTACAGTAGTTACAGTAGTTTACACCATCGCAGCTACTGAGAGTAAAATAACTCATTCTCATACTCATTCACTATCACTCTCCGCCCCCCCCTCTCCCCCACGCCCCCAATATAATAGCCATAATTGTTTTATCACTAATCAAATAAATCAATGCGCTGATACATTGGCACATGTCAATACTTGTGAAATTATCCATAATTAAGAATGTCGGATCTACATGTTGTGCATAACATAATAACCGCTTATGACAAACATGCAATTTCAAATCAATTTCACCCCAAGCCCCAAGTAATCGTCCCCCCCCCACCTTGTTAGAAAAACTGTTTCTATGACAACGCGACAGCTTGACATAACTGGAGTGAAACATCACGTGTCACGGGTGTTGCCATATCGACGAGGCACGCTTGAGGTTATCCCACTTCTGCTGCCTCATAGCCACAGATATACCTTAACAGGTGAGTCGTTTAAGCTCTTTAGCTCTTTAAAAAAAAACACCTGAATACCTGACTTTTAAAAAAGTAACACTTGTTTTAGTACTTGAGTTACCTGAGAGGCACATATTTTTAATTATTAAACTGAACTACAAGAAATTACCTGATTTTCAGCGCTTTACCTTATTTTCAAAATTCATGTATTATTTGTTAATTTTTTTTTCCCGAATAACATCCAATGACAAAAATACCATTTAGTCCATTTATACCCTGATATATCTTGTTACACGCCATTGTATAAACCCGTGTTACAACACCTGAAAAATTGCATCTAAAAAATACAACTGTATATTAGGGTTTTTATTGCATTATCTAACACGTTATACGATAATTTACGTTATCGGTAGTTGATATAAATAATAAATAGTAAATGACTTTGATATCCCAATAATTATATTTAGCAGAGGCGACTTAGAAGTTAATTTCGGAAAGACAGCTAATTTCTTCAATTAATTTTTTTTTAAAGAAACATTTTTATAATGGTATTGGCCACAGGTCTAGGATTTATTGTTCACTAATTAGTTAACAACTGGCAAAACAATGTTCTCACGTCGTGAGCAAGACTTTCTTGCACGTTAGTTAGAACAGACGCGCTCATAATTGTTTAGCACCAATAAAAACTTGCATTGAAAGTTCAAGACCAACCTCTATTATTGTGATTTTTTTATAAATAATTTATTTATGGCCGCATATAAGAAGAAAAAGGCAAAAAGCCTCTTTTGGTCATCCCCCACAAACGGCCGAATTTCAAGAATACACAGCATGCTACATACAATTAATACAATAAAAATACATCGCAGAAAATATTCTGGTTGTTTGATAAGTCAAGATAAACATTTACAATTTTTTTAAAAAAAGTTTTTATTGATCGCCTGAATTTGTGGATATATTTTAACAAAGCTTTGAACATGTTCTTTGAGAAAATTAGATCATTCAAAGTGGTTCGGTGTCATTGTCACAAATTTGTGTGTGTGTTTGTTTGTGTGTGTGTGTAAGTGTGTGTGTGTGTGTGTAAGTGTGTGTGTGTATGTGTAAGTGTGTGTGTGTGTGTGTGTGTACGTGAGTGTGTGTGTGGTAAATTATCGTTTTTTGTTCATTAATTTATATAAGCACAAACTATGTATTAATTAAACCTTAGATGAAAGTTTTCAAACGTATGGCCTTGACCCATTCCCAATCTACCCCCCCCCCAATAAAAACAAGCTTTTTTTAAAATCTACAACCGTAAAAGTAATCCTTTTGGCAACCCACAAGCCAAACCTGGACCGAAAATTCCTACGTTTATATGTATAGTTAGTCAACTATTCGACCCAGTTAGTGCCATATGGTGCTTAATCCGTTTTTAATAAATCGAAACTATTTAATGTGATAGCGTATAGAGCCGTGTGTAGACATTTACACACACCGTAATGCTATATAAGGACAGGGTCAGCGTGACATGAGCAAGTATCTATAACAAGCTGAAACACAATCATTGCTATTGAAACACAATCATTGCTATTGAAACACAATCATTGCTATTGAAACACAATCATTGCTATTGAAACACAATCATTGCTATTGAAACACAATCATTGCTATTGAAACACAATCATTGCTATTGAAACACAATCATTGCTATTGAAACACAATCATTGCTATTGAAACACAATCATTGCTATTGAAACACAATCATTGCTATTGAAACACAATCATTGCTATTGAAACACAATCATTGCTATTGAAACACAATCATTGCTATTGAAACACAATCATTGCTATTGAAACACAATCATTGCTATTGAAACACAATCATTGCTATTGAAACACAATCATTGCTATTGAAACACAATCATTGCTATTGAAACACAATCATTGCTATTGAAACACAATCATTGCTATTGAAACACAATCATTGCTATTGAAACACAATCATTGCTATTGAAACACAATCATTGCTATTGAAACACAATCATTGCTATTGAAACACAATCATTGCTATTGAAACACAATCATTGCTATTGAAACACAATCATTGCTATTGAAACACAATCATTGCTATTGAAACCAAATAAACCAAACAAGCCTTTCGGGGGAAATCTGGACATATGCTCTCTTATTGTATTAATTTTAACAACAAAAAAGTTCAATTTAGAGTTTCTGTTATATTCACTGTTTGTCAGTAGCTGCATGTTGACTCGATGAAAACTGAAAAGTCCACGTGGTGTAGATATTAAATTGAACGACCACATTCATTCATATGCCGCCCATAAGGTATCAACCACACTGCATGCGCTAAAATAAGCTGTTACCCACAGCTGTGTGTGTATACCGGAATTAGTGACCTGAACATTGTTTCTTAATTTGTTACAAGCAGACACGTCAGTGGCGACAACAGATTGGCTGTTATATTGTTAAGGGGGGTTTATGTGTGTGTGTCACTCACGTTACACGCTTTCTCTTGCCACTCACCAAGTGCAATTGCTACTCACCACGTTTATTGCCACTCACTGTGTTTATTGTCACCAACAATAATGGGATGGGGTTCAATAACAATTTGTAGTGCGCTACACGATGGCTGGAAAATATTAATTATTTCTTTTGATGTTATTAAAAAATGTGCCCATGAGCGCAAACAGTTGCCGGGTAAGGTGGGGTCCGTTCCGGTGTGGGGGGGGGGATGTTAGGGGCAATTTGTTTTCTTCATTGGTATTGAAGGTTGTTTTTTGTTTGTTCAAAATTTTAAAGTTTTTATGTGAAACAGGAAATGGGAGATCTTATTCCTTCCGGGGTGGCTCTAAATCTAAATACCCCACTGCCCCGCTCCCAATGTAAACGCAATTACAGTTAGTCAGAGAGAGAGGCGGGGGGAGGAGAGATAGATAAAGAGAGAGAGAGAGAAAGAAAGAGAGAGAGAGAGAAATAAAGATACGGGAGAAGGAGAGACGGGGGAGGGGAGAGAGTGAGCGAGTGAGAAAGAAAGAGAGAGAATGAGAGACAGTGAGAAAGAGAAATGTATTAAAATTTTAATTTATTGATCAGTAACAATGTTTAATGATTTAGCAGTTTTCGTTTTGAGAAAAGAATAGGCAATTCAAAAAGTGTTTTGGTGGCTCTCAACTATTGGTGACCGTAACTAACTGTACCCGTAAAAGGGGGGGGGGCGATAAAGCCCCGGCTTAAATATTAGTTTTAACACAGAGTTAAAGCAAATATTTAAGTAAAATGAACCTAATGTCAACCCAAACAGCTCAAGAACTCAATCTAACATCAACCCCTCCATTACAAATGTAAATTACATTCCATGGCAATGTCTGCCATACCCATACACTTCATTAGTTGTATACACACCTTCCAATAAGCATTAATGGATTGTCTAGTAGAACAATGGCGCGACTGAATGAAGCACTTTAGCCAAGAACATCACACACACACACACACAGCACCGTCGTCCATGCCTCATTCTGAACTTTGTTGATTGAAGTTATCGACCTATCGATCGATCAATACAAGAATAGAAAACCAGATACCACTTTAATTGATCGCATTATTGTAAAGGGTAAGCCACTGAAGCCGATTTTTTTTTAAAGTGTTAACGAAGTGGGTGGACATTAGGGCATTTTTCGTGCAATATTTACATTTTGGAATTGAAAAAAGTCTATAGTCTATAGTCTATAGTCTATAGTCTGTACCTGGGACCCAGATCTTACTCGTACTACTGATAATCACGTTTCTTATTTGTTGATTTATTTTTCAAGCTCACACTGCGACACATTTTAATGCTATCTTTTAATAAATCGATTGTGTGACGTTAGTATGAGGGCATGCAACTACAAGTATTTGAGGCATTTTTTTTGTTTTAAGTTTAATTCAGGGCCATTAACAAGACATTCACACAAAAACAGGTGAATGCGGATTCATCCTCCGAAGAATCATTATGAATTTTACAATGCAACATCAGAGTTAAACAAGACTTTTTAAAAATGATTCTAATTGACAATGGGAGCTTACAATTGATATCAGTATATCAGTATATTTAATTTACTAAATTTATAAAATTTTAAAATAACTATCATACAATCATTTCATGGTAAATTGGTAAAGAAATAAAAATAACGAATATTAACCTAATTGATAGTCCAGAATGCATTCATTTTGAGCAGTAAATTGTTGTTGAGTATCAAATTTTAATAAATTAAATAAATTAAGTTAAATTAACTAAATAATTTAAATATCAACTTGTTTTTAAGTACATTATTTAGTTGTTGACAGTTTTTTTTTAAAGAGCGAATTAAGTTCAACCTTTCAAATATACATAAAATAAGAGGAACTCTTCAAAGCTGGGCAGGTTACAACACGTTGCCTTGGTAGCACTGTCAACAGTGAGAAATTGAAATGAGAACTCTCCTGTGTGTTGTGGGTTATTCTTAGTTTTAAGGACTGTTATTGTAAGGCAAGTGACTTTCTTTTCTGCTGTGAGTAAATTGTGTGAATTAAAATAGGGTTACGCAATGAAAATCTGCACTGAAAAAAATCCTTTTTAATTACCTGGATGTATGGGGCGATCAATATTTAAACCAAACTTATTACAAATAATTATAATAGCTCTCAAATTCAAATATGTCTAGTCCTAGTGGCTAGCAATGATTATGATACTATTCAATGATACTGCAGACTGCAGCACTGTGCTGGGAATATGTACAATTTGAGCTACCTGCTACTACTACTTAACTTATGTTCTAAGCACTAGGACTGAAATTAAAAGTTAAATTTAATTTACATTTAATAACTAATAGAGTTGCTTTAACTTTGATTTTTTCAAGACTTGCCTGGGTCACGTCACTCAGGGCTTACACTTACGGCTTACTTACATTTTCAATCGTGCTAGTCGGTCTAGTCTTTTGATTACTATTAGTATTAGTAATAGTAATAGTAGTTGTGAATTTTTTAAAAATAACTATTAGGCCGATACAAACATCAGAGGCATCACTAGGGGGTGTGAGGGGCAGGGGTGCGGACCGCACCGAGTGACTTCTTCATCACAAGGGGTGACACCAAAGGGTAAAATTCTGTATGTTGCCGTTATTTGGCACTGGCAGACTCGAAGGAGGTCTATGAGGTAAGTTGTGATGGGGTGACACCATGACCTACCGAACTGGGTGACACCAACCCTAGTGACGCCTCTGACAAAAATATTATTAATTTTATAAAGTTGCACTAATTTATTAATTTAATAAAATAAATGGATTAATTTTAGATTAAAAATTATTTCAACCAACATTTATTATTTTGTTTCTTACTTAAGAATTCATATTCAAAGTTTAACATATTTTAGTATTTTCTTCCAATCAAGTTGCCTATAAATAAATTGCAATCTTATGTTAAATGATAAATGATTACAATTTTATGCTTATTGCTATTTTGTATTTTTGTTTGCAAGTATACTATTTTAAGTTTAACATTTAAATAATAAAATACACGATATTCTCAATAATTATTATCTTTCATCATAATGAAGCCAGATATTATGCACAATGGCATTATCAGTTTCTTTGCAAGTTATGCTAGTGACGTATTGTAATACATGACATGTAGTTTATCCAGCTATCACCATATAGATAATACAAAGTAAGTATATGAAATAATTGCAGTATTAAAATTTCCCAAAAAAGTATTAGTAACTGTAATCAGTGTAAGCCTAAATAATTACACTTACACCTAATTATTTTTAAAAAGTAATTGTAAAATGCACAAATACTAAGAAACATAAACAGTTTATAAACATGATACATTTTTTAGCTTCTGTACTCATTGATGAGTCAGTTGCATTTGGTCAAATTCTTTGAGATTTTATCGGAAATCTGGCACATCGGAAATCAGGCAAATTTTAATACCCTCTAACCCGCGGAGAAACACCAGTCTATGATCATTCTTGTCAATATTTTCTTGTTACATTTACATTGTTGTAAATGTTGCATGCACCTTTTTAACGCAATTTCCTCGGGGGCCGTCCATTAATGACGTCACGCGATTTTGGCCAATTTTTCGACCCCCCCCCTCTTCACGCGTCGTCAAAAAAACTTCAACCCCCCTCCAATATAATGTCACAAAGCTTTGACATGAAAGCCCGTATTTTCTATTTGAACATGAGCGTGTTTTAAATCAATTTTTTGTCATTTAAGCATGTTTTGGAGTAAGGTTGCACTCTAATTCTAATATCGTTACACGCGTAAAGCCATGTAAAACGTCATTAAATAAATTGTAATAAATCAAATATTTAAGTAGAACTTTTATTTAAAGATGCGAGTTTTGATTTGACGTCACATTTCTTAAACTCCCCACTCCCCCTCGTCACACATCGTCACAAATGAGTGGACCCCCCCCCTCTCTCTCTCTCTCTCTCTCTCTCTCTCTCTCTCTCTCTCTCTCTCTCTCTCTCTCTCTCTAAGTTCGTGACGTCATTTATGGACGACCCCTTGTGAATTGCATTTATACATTTGAAATGTACACTGTTCGAGCTTGCACATGCAACTCCTCCTGAACCATACCAGATAGAGGGTTCGGGTCTTTTGCAAATATGCTAAGGAGGTCCCATAAATGTGCAACGGCCAAAAAAAATACCGAAAAGGTTTACTGGATTTCCTGGAAAATAAAACAAAAAAAACGAAAAAATATCAGTATTTTGTCAATTTCTCGCCAAACATGCCGTAACATCTATCAGGTTGAAACAAACACCACACATTAGCTAATAATATTTAGAACAATGTTGGAGAAGGAAAATTTGAAATATATATATACGTTTGACTCCCGTAATTTTAGTAGCAATTTGTAGAAAGCAATTAATGTTTTGCTTAGTTTCAGAATTATTGATTTGAAATGACTTTTAATGTCAACTAGAATAATAGTTAATGGGGTTTTCCAGCTTTGTGAATGCTAATGTTACACTGTTGTGTGGTGCGCATTATATTTACACACTCGTGTTGTGACGCAGTGTGATGGGATATAACGTCATATTTTGAGTTTTCTTTCAGAATTGCTTATTTGAATCGACTTTTAATGTAATCTATGATTTCCCTTGAATTAAAAAAATCGGAAATTCTTTGTTGGAAATTGCATTTAAATACTCATTTGAGTTTTTATTACTTGTTTTATTTTAAAATTCACAGTACCTAATTTGTGATTGGGCTTAGCATTGATTACCAAATCATAATTTCTTAATTTCCTTTTCTTTTAAATCTTTAATTTCCACACCTATACTTGATATCATAGCATCAGTGGCGTCACTAGGGGGGGCGGGGGCGGACCGCCCCGGGTGACACCCATCAGGGGGTGACACCCGAGCCTAAAATTTTACTGTGTACGATTTTATGTCATAAAACAAAAGATGAGAATTTTTTTAATCTATAAAGAAATTAAGAAATACAATGAAATACGTTAAACTCGAAAATTCTTATTAAAAAAATTTCGGCTAACTTGCAATAATAAAACAGTCCCAACACACGGACAACATTAAAACAAATTAGGAAAAAAAGAAAAGAAATAGTCGCAGCAGAGAGATCTTTACAAAAGGCTGGAATTAAAGAGGCAGTGTCGTCTGTTTTAAAAGATATAAAGCCAGTTGGGCTTGGACAAACCGACAGCATGAATGAATCCCACCTCACGACTCCCTCCACCACAGTGGGGTGGGGGGGAATACGATTTTTATCACCACCCGTGATCAAAAGATTGGTTTTCTTTCTTGATGATTTTCTTTAGGAAAATTATGATTTCAGTGTATTTGAGTTAATATTTTTTTATATATATTTATTAAAGGCGTGAAAGCATATATATGCATGTTTATATACAGGTTGCCCTCCGGTTAAGACGGTCCCATCCCGACTTACGCTGTTTAGTGCTTACGAACGCTCCCCCGTAAAGAATAGTATTACGCGTTATTCCGTATTTTTAAAATAAAATTTTCATGAGGTAACGAATTCTTTTCTCTATTTGAAATAACAAAAATTATTGAAAAATATGTATGATTATTATTTCAACCTACAACTTTCGTTTGCGAATTTTTCAAATGGCGAAGTTTTCAATCAAGTCATTAAAGCTGAGTAAGCTTACAAGTTCCTTTTCAATGCTCATTAGAGAGAGCATATTCAGCCTTTTTTCGTCCCATGCAAATTCTAACTCATTATATATTCGTTTCAACTTTGAAAAGGATCGCTCTCAGCTGCATTTTGATGTCATCATTGAAAGATAGATGCGAAGTGCGATGTGTACATTTGTAAAGGACTGTGTGAAATATAGCTCATTCAAAAGCAGCAACATTTTTAGCCTTGTGCACGCTTTTTTGAGTTTCAATTTGTGCTAATTCCTTTTCCTTACCCTGAGCCTGGGGCTGGACAATAACTTTTTAAAGAGTTCTGAAAATTGGACTAATTCTGAAGGTAAGCAGTCTTCGAAATCACTCATGAACCTACATGTGGAAGAAAATCAGAAGCCCCGAGCCTAGTGCTCTTTATGGGTCTTCCCGGAAGACCCCCTTAGCCATCTGGCCACCAAAGGGACGTAACAGCTGAGGAACCGCCTCCCCCCCCCCAAAAGCGGTCGCTTCTGAAGCGGCCACCTGGGCATCCAGGACATACAGTCGAAGATGCCTCCCACTAAGTTGCCCTCACAAGGAGGTGGTGGAATTTCCTACTACCACCCGCTACCACTTTAGCGCCATCCCGGCAAAGCACACGGGTCTCCATGGTTAGGACCGCCGCAGAACGGGGGATCATCAAAGACCTACCTAGGGTGCAACCCCCACTGGAAGGTTTCCTCAGAGCTGGCGTCCAATGCGTTCTTCGCGGTACTTTTTGCTACTGGCTCTCCTGGCCCTAAACCGGCACCGTTCGATGGCGTTGCAAGTAAATTGAGGGGAACGAAACGGTTGCTTCGGATTTACCCGACCCCTTCTTCGAAATCACTTGAATTTTCTTCCATTAACTTGGCTGCTGCCCATCGGGTGGCGAAAGTGCAGAGCTCAGTTAGGTTTGTAAGAAAGCCAAATTTCTCATGGATGTATTTATATGCACCTAACCAATGTTGTAGGGCTTAAGAAAGTTTGTCAATGATTACCAGAAATACCTCAATCTTGAATTTTTTTTCTCCAGGAGAATACTGTTTTGTTGATGCCCCTTTATCAAACTGACGATTTCTTTTTTGTTTGATAGTATTGAAGATTGTTTACACTGTTTTTAACACGGACTTTTCCTTTCCTTTGTCTTCATAGGAATAAAATTAAGAATGCTATTTTTTAACAAACTCAATGAGAGACTTACTTTCTAAAATTGTTTACCAAATTTCAAGTAAAATAGCGACTTCCAGTTGTTCAATTTCCTTTAGAAATCCTTCTTCTTCAAGTCGGCAGTCACATGGCAGATTTTCATTCGTTGCTAATTCTTCCAGTGCTGCGATATTCTCATGGTATTAGCTATTAACAGACCTTACAGCATAATGTCAGGCTGACAATCTTGTGTGAGACAAGGCTTTGTTAGCATGTATCAATTTCATATGTTTTTTTGAAGTACCTGTCAACGATGAGTAGATGCAACAAGTCGGGTATAAAGATTTTGCAGAAGACAACAAAATCTGACCGCAGTAGGACAACCTGCTGCTCTTTTCCCAACCAAATTAAAGGAATGAGCTGTGCACGGCACATAATGAGCTACAATGCACTTCTCACGAAGAATAGCCTGGTTTCCGTTATACTTCCTACTCATTTGCAGCATTGCCGTATGACTGTCCAAGGCATTTTCAGGGATTCGTACAAACATAATGGCCTGCATCTTTATTATACACTATAATTCATAAAAAGGGTGAAAAAAAGAGTTAAAACAAAACAGCTAAATCGCTACCAGGGTGAAGACGACATGTCTACTTGTGCCTCGGTACGTTCGATCGCATTAACGATCCGAGACACACCAGAACATGCTCCACTAGCCTCCTGTGTGCTGCAGCAGCTTGTGTGTTACGCTTGACTTATCATTTAGCCTAATAGTATTGCCCAGACTGTTAACGAATTCTGGAATTTGAGTTGTAAATCTTCAGTAAACATACGTCAATTGACACGAATTGTGATTTGTGAGTTATAAAGATTTTTTTAAAAATATGTGCAAATATACAAAATAATTATTGAAACGCACATAAATAATTAAAAGAAACGATTAGTTTTGTTTTGTAGATAGTAAAATTTTAATTAAATAAAATGTGTGTTGATGTCTTCATCGCCGGTAAAAGCTCATGGCTCTCAAAACCAGAAAACAAAAATCAAAACCTCATTATTAAAAGCTAGATGCATTTAGAGGTGGCGTTAGGTACGCGCCGAGGCCTGGTGCAACAATGATCCCGCCCAGATTAGATCAATTCTTGCGCAAACTCAGTAGTGCAATATCTGCCGGCTCTTTTGTTACTAAAATATAGTCTCAAGTCTGAAACGCGGGCGCCCCCCCCCCTAAGCGTGGGGCCTGGGGCGATTGCCCCAGCTGCCACCCCCAAAGTCCGCTCCTGGATGCATTGCTGCCCAGTTAGATGTAGTGACATCTAACGCTCCTTATGAGTAAAGATAACTCTTAAGTTATCACGTGGTTGTCAGCTTGTACAGTCCTCGAATCACTGAACTCATCTATGCGACATATAGCTCTCCATTTGTACAAGCTAACCATGTCCATCTGTGCAGATCGCATCAGCTCATTGTCCACTTTGACTGACCATTCATCCTGTTTTAATCTCATTACAAAATGCGGTTTCCCACCCTTAGATGTAATGAGGGTGTGTAACAGGTGGACACCATATATAACAAAGCACACACATTTTTTTGGAAAATGAAAACCTCCTACAAACTCATACAGAATGTTGTTTGACTTGACATCTCTTTGTGTGATTTTTTGGATTTTAGACAAGTTCGTGCCAAACGCTCCATTTTATATTTTTCTGCATGTATCGCTGTGAAACGTGATGCTTTTAAAGCGAATTATATGCTATACTTACAAAAGTGCTCATTGTGGTTTTATTGTAAGTTTAGATGATACACATAATATATGATGAATATTTACAGTGGCGTACAGTGACGCCAGGGTCAAGACTTATTCCCTCGCCTCGCCCCACTTTCCAACTCTGAGACCAGTAAGACGTTAATAATATATAACTAAAGTCCATTTTTGGGACTTTATTAATCAGGCAACCTTTTTATTATAATTGTTTTTCTAACTTATCTGTCTACTTCAGATACCCTTCTGAAAATCAACAATACACAATATGAGCGCAGCTAGTAATATAATTTATTAAAAGTGAAAAGCCTCCTTCGTTCTAATAAAATTAGTTGCTTATGTTTTTTTTTATCTTCATGCGCGAAAATCACGGTGCGCACATATGTATTTGGCAATACCTGGAAAGCTTTAACTAAGTAAGGCGTGCGTTTTCGAGTGCTACTTGTATTAGAGTCGATTCAGTTTGTTTAGGATGTGCGCTGCGTGGCTTTTTTCCAACATGCCCTACCCATCGGCCTGGTCCTTTTTGCAGCATAGAATAGTGATGGCGAAACTATGGCACGCGTGCCACAGTCGGCACGCAGAGCCTCATCAGCCGACACGTGACTAAAATATTACTTCCTTAATCAAACCAGCTAAGCCAAACCCCCATTTTCGGTTTTCACTGGAGTGTTGACACTTTGCTATAAATAAAGTCGGTTTTTTGTTAAATTTTGGGAACGCGCGACCCCAAAAAGGTTCGCCACCACTGTCATAGAACAATACAAACTAGAGATCATGTGACCAAACATGGTGATCAGTTTCCTGCAATATCGTAAAATAAATTGTCTTCTTTTTTTCTCAGAATCAAGTTTGATAACCCTTTTGGCATATTGCTGGAAAACATTTAACATGGCTGACATGACCAAGTTGAATGAAGAACTCAAGGCCAAGGCCAGAGCGACACGGGCACATTCCAGGGATCCACTGGAGTTAGTTCAAGCCCAATTTCTGGCAAGAGGTGCAAGTGGGATCAAGGGAGCTCAAATGTAAGTCTGAGTTAGTCATCAATTAATTAAATATAGAGACTTATTGTTTTAATTAAATCACTTAAATATTGAAATTAATCAGACATACCTGATGGCAACAAATTGTTTGCCTTATTTGTAATGTAAGTGGTGGTGAAATCATCAATACTTACATGAACTTGGACACCAAAATGTTAAAATATGTAATAGTTATGACTAAGTTTATGGATGGGGGGGGGGAACTAGCATTTTTCCAAATGAATGGAATCAATTATAATTTTTTATTGTGTAAAGGTTGTTTAATAAACAACTCAGATTGTTTGGTAAAGACAAACTTCCCTTTTCAATCCCATGGATTCATCTTCAGGGGACTTATTGTTCAAGAGCGGAAAAAACTACAAAAATAAAATGGATTCTGGGCTGAGAAGAAGTATCCAGAGATATATAATAGAAATATTTTTTTTAGTATTCATTTTATAATGAAAGAAAGGGCTATGGTGGTAAACAACAAAAATAAATTTGTTACTTGATTTCATTGTACAGTAATGTTTTGTAAACAATTGAATGCAACGGTGCAAGTTATTTAAAAATAGAAAAATAAATTGTGCTAATAAATTCTTACTTTCATTTTACAGGCGATTTCGAATTATGGATGATGATAGCAACAGAAAATTGTCTTTTGATGAGTTCTCCAAGGGAATCAGAGAGGTTGGAGCTGTGCTCCAAAAGGAACAGGAAATTGAGCTTTTTAGAACATTTGACAGGGATGGGGAGGGTACAATTAATTTTGATGAATTTCTCAGAGCTATTCAGGTAATTTTAAAGTGAAATCATTTTAAAGTGATAAGGATTTATCTATGTATTTTAATGCACAAATGATATGCATTGTTTGTAGTCATATACTCTGAACGTTTTTTTTAAAGCACTCAGATGACCAAAATATTTGTAAGGCATGCTCGAAGACATTTTAAATATTTAATGAGTTAAAAAATGTTACATTTTTATAGCTCTGCTAATATGCATGGGGTCCAGGTTTTTTAAAATAATGCTAAACAAATTATTTTCCTCCATCAGCTAAACTGATGTAGCTTAAAATACTGCAGCTTATATTTAAGCTTAATGTGACTTCTCTTGTGTTTTGTATCCTCAAGTTATCTATCATTTTAAAATAATTTTAAATAGTTTATTTAATGTACATAGGGTTATATTGAATTCATTTTTAATAACTAGAGACACAAGTTTCAAATTTCTTTTAGCAAATTATTACTCTTTTTCCTTTTCAATTCTTTAAAGCCAAAGATGAATGAGAGAAGGAGGAAGCTTGTTGAGGCAGCTTTTGTAAAAATGGACAAAACAGGTAAGATAATAATTTGAATTAATTCGAACCTAAATTAAGAAAAATCATCTATCACAAATAAATTTTTAAATGTGCAATGGACTCTTGATTCTATTGATGATTTTTAAAAAAAATAAACTTTATGTATTTGAATGAATTATTTTATTTATCCTATTAAATGTAATTTCTTAAACTAAAGGTGACGGTGTTGTGACAGTTAAAGATATTGCTAAAACATACAATGCAAGCAAACATCCCAAGTACATCAGTGGTGAATGGTCTGAAACAAAAGTGTATCAGGAATTCCTGAAGACATTTGAAGCTGAAGGACATGTTGATGGATTAGTAAGTCACAGATTTTATCGTGTTTTATTATGCTCTGTTGAAAATTGTTAAGTTCATGAGCCAAAAGCAGCTTTCACAGATCATCCTATAAAATAATAGGCAAATTTTCTGTCCGTTCTGTCCGGTCCTTGATAGCGATTGGTCCCTCAAACACATATGACTCCTACAGCCAATCATATTGAACACGTTTACACTGACGTTCAAAACGAGTTATTTTTGGTGCAGTTTTTCTTCTAAGACTTTATTTTGAGTTATGCGCGATGGGATAAATAGTCAAAAGCTCTGTTGTTACAAGTTATTTATTTTAACTATAATGAATAGTAAATTTTGACTTGATACACATGTATGCCAGTCGAGGCGACTGTTGGAGGGGAGTTACAACATGCCACCGAACGGTGGTGGAACGTCCTTGGACGGGCTTTGTTGCAGGTACTATTAAAATTGTGTTACAACTAAAATTGGCAAAGTTTCATTTTAATTAGGAAATAAAGCAAGTTAGTGAATCCTGGACACAATTCTTGAAATAATTATTTGGCTTGTTTTCTTGTTGAAAAATGATAAAGCCTAATTAACAAATATATTGTTATTTACAAAATTATGTCTTTAATTTGTTTCTGAATTCCAGCATTTGACACACACATTTTTGCATAAAATTAATTCATACTCTTTATTTTTTGTTCTTTTTGCTTTCCCTTTTTTAAACAGGTAACGTTAGAAGAATTTATGTCCTACTATGCATCAATCAGCTGCAGCATTGACAATGATGCATACTTTGATCTTATGATGCGCAACAGCTGGGGCAATGACCTCATGGTTTAATGTGGTGAGATGGAATGTTAATTGTTTCAAACTAGTGCTCTAAGTCTTTTAAGATTATCTAAAATGAAAAAGATAAATCATTATTTTGTGGCTATTCAAAAGTTTTCCTTGCGCTACTTTTAAATTGTTGCATAAGGTATATAATAAAAGTAAATTATAATTGTATAAAATACAGAAAATCATCTAATAAATTCTAATTCTTATAAAAAAAGGGTATTATTTTTATTATAATCTTTATAAAATATATATTTATTTTAAAAAAACTTTTATCACTTTGTTTCGCCATAAATATAATTTTTAAAAATGTTTATTATCTTTTTATTTCAGATAATAAAATGATGTAGCCTGTATATACGGTGTTTTTACTCTACGAAATAACTTTTTAGTATAATACTTAAAAATGATCAGACCTTACACATTTTTTTTTATTGATGTAATTTTAGAATAAAAATGATGAAATAAAAATATTTGACTTTATTTGAAATATGAATTACTATTTTAATTTCAGCATCACTGTGGGTTGAAACGTGTACCAAATTATTCTACAGTAAAAACTATTTTGATTCAAATGTTTTGAAAAAAAAATAATACTAAATTTTAAATGGTGCTCATTTAATTTTAAAATTACACTACAATTAGTCTGTGTTATCACTGATACATATTAGAAACTATTTATTTAACGGATTAAAATTAATGAACAGCAATGCATTTATTTATACGACCCTGTTTACCATGATTCAATGTTGTAATTTTCTTGGTCATTTTTCAACTATGTAACATGGAAATGTTAGTTTTGATTCTTGATAAGTTTTCAATAACATTTTTTAAAAAACATTTTTAATTGAGAGAAAAAAATTATGTTGTGATGAAAGTAGCTTATAAAAGGTAAATAGTTGGCATTTTAGTTTTTAATATATTATTTTAATGTAAACAAAATGGATGAAAAATTAAACTTATACCACATAGATCCCTTTTTTTGGTCACATGTATCTACTAAAACCTATAGTTAATATTGTTCAATTAGTTAAATATAGTCTACCAATATTATATTCTTGTCTAAAGAATTTTAATTTCATAGACATCATGATTTTAAGTCAAGGCAACATTTAAAAACCACAACACATTACTTACTGTATAAGTCACACTTACATTATTTGGCTGTGGAAAGTGAAACATAAATTATACTGTCGCCCCATGCCCTTTCATAAGAACATTTTTATTTAAAAATTTTACAATCTGTAAAATCATCAAGATATAATTATTTAAAGTTTTTTAAAAAAAATTTCTGTCCTAAGGATCCATTAAATTAATATTTTTTTTGAAAAAAAATTTTCTTGGATTTATATAAAACTTTTCAGAAAAGAGTTAGGCAATTACTGTGTGAGTTGAGACTTTTTTTTCAACAAATTTCCCCTTAAAAATTCTAAATTTTTCAGAAAATGCGCCTGTCAGTTTTATATTTTAAATATTTGAAGTCCCCATGGCAGACAAATCTTATCTCTTCACACTCATTCCCAAGATTTATTAAAATTCCATACATGTGACTTTGATACATTTTTTTATTTTAAAAATTTGTTAACACAGCCAAATGAAAATACATTACACATTAGCTCAGTGAGAAGATCAAGGAATTTTTTTACCGGGATAAGCCAGTTTCACTAAACAAGAACTGAAATTTTATCCCTGAAAATCTTGAGAGACTTTTTTTCACTTTGATGTTTTAAAAAAATATTAAATTAATAAATTCAAGTTATGGGGAAATATATTATGTTATACATGGTAAAAAACTATCTAAAGGAATACAAAATTTAATTGACTTTTAAGCACGATTTTGCTCTAAGAATAATGTACATCATTCTCATCGAATAAGTTTGTACAAGGATCATAATAATTGTATACACTTTCAAATAAAATAGCTGTACATGTATGTGGAAGCTGGAAATAAAAAGAACGATAAATAAGAGGGCAGCGTTTCGGTTTAGGCCTTCTTCTTTAGTTTTATATCTCTATTACATTTGTAAAAGTTTCTTTTTAGAAAGCCTTAGGTTTTGTTTGATTTATTAATAACTTCATTGAAATGGGGATTCCATCATAGTTTCTCATTTATCATTACTCCTAAGTATTTTGCATCTTTAGTTTGGGTTTAGTTCTTTTCCATGAATGAAATATTTTGAATGTATTTGTTTCTTTTTCTTTGTTACTCTTAACAATTGACACTTTTTTGGGTGGAAAGACATGCTCCAGTTAGTTTCTCATTTTATCAATTCATCTAAGTCTTTTTGTAAAATTTTGCTATCTTGTTCTGATTTAATTGTTCTATAGATTATACAATCATCAGCAAATAACCTAACTTTTGTACCTGTTGAGATGTTGTTGGGTAAATCATTTATATAAATTAAAAAGAGTAAGGGACCTATCACAGTTCCTTGTGGAACTCCTGAGTTAACCTTTATTGGTGCAGATTTAGATCCATTAATTATTACAGTTTGCTCCCTGCCCAAAAGGAAGTCTTGGATCCAGTGATGTAAGGAACCTGAGATTCCAAAGTAGTTAAGTTTTTTTAAGTTAACTAAGGTGGTGAACTTTGTCAAATGCTTTTGAGAAGTCTAGTAATATTGTATCTATTTGATCATTTTTGTCTAAGCCTTTTGATAGTTCATCTATTAAACCTATTAATTGTGTTTCACATGATCTGTTTTTTCTAAAGTCGTGTTGATGTGGGCATAGGGCATTACATTTGTCAAGGTGGTTAACTATTCTACTATATATTATGTGTTCTAGTAATTTACAGGTGATACTAGTAAGTGATACAGGCCTGTAATTACCAGGGTCTGATTTATCCCCTTTCTTAAAGAGTGGAGTTACGTTAGCTAATTTCCGATCCTGGGGCACTTTACCCAGGTTTAGAGAGGCTTGAAAGAGAACTACAAGGATTGGGGACAGTTCATTGCTTAGTTCTTTTAATAACCTTGCAGGCAAATCATCTGGGCCAGTAGCTTTGTTTATTTTTAAGTTTTTTAGGAGTGAATGTATACCTATCTCATCTACAGTTGTGTTACCTATTTCCTTCATTTTATTTAAATTTGTAAAACGAGGATTTGAGGATTGTTAATAATAAAATACTTTGTTTACATTTCAGGAAGTTTAATATTTCGTATTTATCAAACAAGGATAAGTTACTATGGCTTTTGACAACAAAAAAGTGGGCACCGTAGGCGCCCTACAGCCCCTATTATAAAATACTTTGTGTACATTTCAGGAATTTTAATATTACGTATTTATCATACAAGGACAAGTTAGTTGGGCTTTTGAAAAATGTGGGCGCCGTAGGCGCCCTAAAAACGTGGCCGCTGCAACACAACCTAGTTTTAAATATCACAGAAAGGATACGTGCTACAGACAAGTCATGTGGATTAAGATTATTGTCACTCGTGTCAATATAAATGAAAGTAGGGTAGATTTAGGTGTCTTCGTGTAGTACGTAGGTAAGAAATCTACATAGTTGTCAATTTTTTTTTAAATGCATTTTCTGGAAGGGACCGGTTCAATAATGGGCATATGTTCCAAGCGTACACGTACACATGACGTATTTTAATATATCTAGTGGATTGTAGTTGATGTTATATGTCCCAAATCAGTCTGCATTACCCCCAATAATTCCCTTTTTGACCCCCAGATGAGGTTATTTACCTCTGTTCGCTGACCTCTTTCTTACATGCCCGTCAGTCAATTGAGGGATTTTTTAAAAATACATATAAAAAAAATTATTTTTAAATAACTTTTTTCTAAACAAAGACGTTAACCATGATGATTAATAGTCAATGTTTAATTTGTATGCATTAAAATAAAATACAATCTAAGGATGTTAACACAGTTCGTTTTCTGAAGGCCGCTTAAACGTTTATTAAAAAAAGCTTCACGCGGGGTACGATATTACAATGTAGATCTATACTAAATAAATGTTCGTTCGTCCGTCGATACGACGAGGACCACTCTAGTCATCCGAGGGTTTTCTGTGCGTGCGCAGATGGCTGATTAGGCCGATCCTTGCACGAAAGGTTCGGGAACAGAAGGGACAAGGGGACGAGTGCGACATCTCCTGGAGGGTTGACAGCATGGGCCTTTCGGGCTTGCCTCTTCTTTTCTGCGGCGGTGATCCGGTTTGCCTCGCATGACCTGGCACCTTCGTGGATGGAAGAGCGCCAGGTGGATCGGTCCATTGCAGCTCGTTCCCACGTGTCTGGATTGATGGCAAACGCTTTCATTGAGGCTTTCAGTGTGTCTTTGAAGCGTTTCTTTTGCCCACCGTGGGACCGCTGGCCATACTGGAGCTCACCATAGAAGATTCTCTTTGGCAGTCTCTCGTCTGGCATTCGGACAACGTGCCCTGCCCAGCGAAGCTGGGACTGCATCAGGAGGGTGAAGATGCTGGGGAGACCTGCCTTGGTCAGTACCACTGTGTCTGGAATTTTGTTCTGCCACTTTATGCCGAGAATCTTCCTGAGGCTTGTTATATGAAAGTGGTTCAGCTTTCTTGCATGGCGCTGATAAACAGTCCAAGTTTCACAAGCATATAGCAGTGTGGGGAGCACCACTGCCCTGTACACTTTCAGCTTGGTCTGGATGGTAATGCCTCTTCTGTTCCAGACATTAGGGTACAACCTGCCGAAAAGTGGAGCTGGCTCTGGCAATTCTGACGTTCACTTCGTCATCGATGGTGACATTTTGAGACAGTGTGCTGCCTAGGTATGTGAACCGGTGCACTGTGTTGAGTCTCTGGCCGTTGACAGTGATGTTGGGCTCTACGTAGGGCCTTCCAGGCGCGGGCTGATGGAGGACCTCAGTCTTCTTAGTGTTGATTGCAGACCAAAGTTTGTGCAGGCACTGGAGAACAGGTTTACACTGCGTTGCATGTCGGCTTCTGAGACAGCGTTGAGGGCACAGTCATCAGCGAACAGCAGGTCTCTGATGATGTCTGTCATAACCTTGGTTTTTGCCTGGAGCCTCCGAAGGTTGAACAGCTTGCCATCTGTGCGGTACTTCAGGTTGACACCAACATCCTCGTCTCTGAAGGCCTCTGTCAGCATGGCGGAAAACATGAGGCTAAACAGTGTTGGTGCCAGGACGCAGCCCTGCTTGACCCCGTTTGTGACTGGGAAAGGACCAGAAAACTCCCCGCTGTCCTGGACTCTGGCCTGCATGCTCTCATGGAATTGTTGCACCAAGACGATGAATTTCCTTGGGCAACAGTACTTGGCCATGATCTTCCACAGACCCTCTCTGCCAACAGTGTCAAAAGCCTTGGTCAGGTCGACATAGGTGGAGAACAGGTCGGAGTTCTGCTCCTGACATTTCTCTTGCAGCTGCCTGGCAGCGAACACCCTGTCGATGGTTCCTCGCTCTTTTCGGAATCCACACTGACTTTCAGGCAGGAGTCCTTGGTCAAGGTGGACTGTGAGGCGGTTGAGCAGGATACTAAATAAATAATAAATATGTAAATGACAATAAAAGTGATTTGAAACATACTTATTTTCAAATAGAGAATAAACTTTTTTTAGGGGGGGGGGTCAAAGATTTGTGACTTATTTTTAGAGGGGGGGGGTCTAAGTTTTTGTGACGACTCGTGT
Source organism: Ampullaceana balthica (assembly GCA_944989445.1). Classification (NCBI taxonomy): domain Eukaryota; kingdom Metazoa; phylum Mollusca; class Gastropoda; family Lymnaeidae; genus Ampullaceana; species Ampullaceana balthica. The sequence continues at coordinate 81,816 of CALYLW010001485.1, read as the reverse complement.
CGAAGAGGGGGGGGGGTCAAAAATCGGCCAAAATAGCGTGACGTCATTTACGGACGGCTCCTTTGAATATTGCGAGAGGAAAAAAAGACGCACTTTCTGCTGAAATAGGAAAAAGAAACTGGAAAAAATACTAACGATAAATTTACTGAGACCTTAACCATTCTTTAAAATATCGTTGACTCAAATTAGAATTTTTTTTGTTACTTTTTTAAAAATGTATGCAACAAATATTCTCTTTTGTTTCCTTTTTTATGCTTAACAAAAAAGATTAACGTTTATTTATTTATTTAATTTTATTTATTTTTATATTTATTTATTTATTTATTATTTTTTTTTGGGGGGGGGTTTAAGGGTAAGGTGTTCTGTATGAGGGAGGACTTCTCCGATGTTTCCTATACTATACTAACTGGCTAGAATGAACAAATGATAACATACATTAACTCACTATTAATAACACTAACAACTGCAAATATAAAAAAACAAAACTTTTGTATCTAACTCTAATTACAATACTGAACTATACAAATAGTACCTGACATATGGACAGATTTGAACACACTTCAAAGTTTCATGTCAACCAGGCTCAAACTCAATCACTTGTCACTGCTTATCTTCTATATGAGAGACTGGGTGATCGTATGTCTCAGTTTATATAGGGGAAGCATAGACATAGACGCCAAACGCCATGCGTGAGATGATTTTTAAAATATTTATTGGACAGTACTGTTGAAAGGTCGAGCTATGGTCCGAGACCACACAGGTGCATGCGTCACCTTTGAGTCATATAGGTGTGTGATGCTTCTCACATAATATGGTTGAGACTGCAATCAGGCTTATTGATAAGTAGATAGATGCAGAGGCGTAACAACGACTTGGCATCGGGGCAGTTGCCAAGGGCGCCGTAGGCCAATCCTTCAATTTATTCAAATTTAGTAATTTCCTACCTTTTAATAAAAATAATAAATCCATGTATCATATTTTGTCAAGGGCGCCAAAAATAAATTAGCCAAGGGCGCGGAAAAACCCAGTTACGCTTCTGGATAGATATCATGCAAACAGGACATGAAAGGTCCCGTCAAGACGCCCTGTCAGGCTCTTCCATGACATCTATGTGATGAATCAGTGGGTCTCACATAAGTGACCCAGCGGAACTCTTTCGGATCCTGTGCCAAAGTCAGAGGTAAAGTTCCCCCAGATACACCTTCTGAGAGCAAAAGTGATGATGAAGATAAGGTGATCATCTCTACAGTGCGACCCAGATGCAATCAGCCCGGCGCAAGGACAAACGTACCACCCCTTGTTGTACCACGCAGATAGGAGCGTAGAGTTTAACGAGTAAACACTGTCAACCAGACACACTCACTGAGATAGAAGAACGACCAAATGTCGAAGGGACACGGGATTGTTCCACACAAATTGAATTTTTATATTAGCTTTTGCTTACGATGTATGTCTTACTATAACATGCTACTATATATATATATTACATAATACTATACGACATAACTCTGAATCACATGCAACGTGCCCCAATCTATGGTTTTATACAAACCTTAAATTGTTTCAAATGTTGGGTACTTAAAACGAAATGTTAACAATTATTTAATAATGATAAAGATCGTTGTAGCTTAATAGGATAACGTAGAACTGAACTCAGAGAAATATAATGCGGTTCAAAGTCAAAGATAATAATGATGCTTCCAACAACACAGGGCATGCGCTGATCTGGAAACCTCGGGGAAAACGGACAAGAGGCCGAACATAAAACCTTAAGCGCCGAGAAGCGGAAGTGCAAATCGAGAAAGTTGGCCATTCCGCGGAGATGGGTGCTGCAGGGGAGACTGGCCTACAAATGTAATAAAAAAATATATAACTAAAAATGCTACTTCACTTTGGTGAGACCTGTACTAGAGCAGTGCTTCTCAAACTTTTAATATGGCGGACAGACAGGATTTTTTTCCCCATTGCTTCAGGGACCGGTGCTCTATTTCACCTGTAATAAAGTGTTAGTGAAACGAAATATATTTCATTTGATTATTTTATTTTATGTGCTTATTGACGAAAAATTGACCTATTCTTTATGGTTAGTATTAAATCGTTTCAAATTTAGGATTATAAGTATATTTTCTGTCCTTTCTTGATAATTTCTGCGGAACGGCGGTGGATGATCCACGGACCGCCTCCGGCCCGTGGACCACCACTTTGAGAAGCACTGTACTAGAGTATGCATCTTCTGTATGGGACCCATCCACCACAGAAAACATTGATAAACTAGAACAAATTCAAAAAAGAGCTGCCAGATTCATTACTGGAGAATATTCAAAACTGACAGGAATAACTGACCCAAACTAAAGATGCAAAATACTTAGGAGTCTTAATAAATGAGAAACTATCATGGAATCCCCATGTCAATGAAGTTATTAAAAAATCAAACAAAACCTTAGGCTTTATAAAAAGGAACTTTAACAAATGTAATAGAGATATAAAACTAAAATGCTACCTCACTTTGGTGAGACCTGCACTAGAATATGCATCTTCTGTATGGGACCCATCCACCAAAGAAAACATTGATAAACTAGAACAAATTCAAAAAAGAGCTGGCCAGATTCATTACTGGAGAATATTCGAAACTGACAAGAGTAACACCATTAGTTAAATCATTAAACCTTGAAACACTAGAGGATAGAAGAACCAAGAGCAAAGTAGTAATCATACATAAAGCAATTAATTCTAATTTAGAAATACAACACAAAGATAACTTAATACAACCCTCAGATAGACATAAGGATAAAAACACCTTTCTTATTCCGTATGCAAGAACAAACACATACAAGTTTTCCTTCTTCCCGTCCGGAATTCGGGCGTGGAATGGGTTGCCTGAAGAATCCAGGAAAACCAACACTTTATCAACATTTAAATCTCTAATAAAAATGCAGGACTAAACACAAACCATAGATAAGCGTAGGACGCAATAATCTTCTGTATAGAAGGAGCGTCTGTAAACAGATAAGATAAGATAACACCATTAGTTTAATCATTAAACCTGTAAACACTAGAGTGTCACTAGAGTCTAGAGGATAGAAGAACCAAGAGTAAAGTAGTAATTATACATAAAGCAATTAATAATAACTTTGAAATACAACACATATATAACTCAATACAACCCTCAGATAGACATAAAGATAAAAACACCTTTCTTATTCCGGGCGTATGCAAGAACAAACACATACAAATTATCGATCTTCCCGTCCAGAATCCGGGCGTGGAATTGGTAGCCTTAATTAAGAAACTAGGAAAACCAACACTTTATCAAAATGTAAAACTCTAATAAGGAAGCAGGACTAGACACAAACCATAGATAAGCGTAGGACGCAATAATCTTCTGTATAGAAGGAGCGTCTGTAACAGCTAAGATAAGGTAGGTGGTAGGAATGCCTGGAGGACTCTGGTCGCAGGCGTCGAGGATGAGGAGGTAGTGTGTGTGTGTGTGTTTGTGTGTGAGAGAGAGAGGTGAGAGAGAGGAGAGAAAGAAGGGGTGGGGGAGATAGAAAGATATTAAGTGACTATGTTGTCGAAATTTACCAATCATCACTATCATTGTCAATCATAAATTGATATTTTAAGTTGGGGTACTGAATCGCTGAATTATGAACTTTGGTCTAGAGTTTAGAGACTATGACATAGAATAGAAATGCTAAGGTCAGTGGCAATTGATGCACTGGGCTTACGAGCACTTATAAATACTGAATTAAATCATGATTTTTCCATGCATTTGGTAATAGTAGTAATACTAATACAAAAGAAAGAAAAAACAAGGTGGAAATAATAGTACATCATTGGGGGCTGTCCATAAAGTACGTCACGCTCCAGAGGGGGGATGGGGTGTAAGAAAGTGTGACAGTTTGTGACAGGGGGAGGGGGTTCGGCCATGTGTGACGTACGTTTTTATATAAATTTTAATTCTTTTGTTAAAAAAAAAGTTTTTTTTGATCGAAAGTGTGACGTACTTTAGGGGGGGGGTCCCGAGATTTGTGACAGTTTGTGATAGGGGGGAGAGGGGAGTTAAAAATGGTCAAAAATTGCGTGACGTACTTATGACTAGAACCCCTTAAATTACTTAGCCATGATAAAAATTGTACAATCATAAGGCAGTAAGAAAAAACAAACAAAAAGTTGATGAAATGATGATATGCCAATTTATATAATTTTTTGTCTCCACTACTGAGAAAATAAAATAAATTTTCCGTGTGCTTATTGCCTTGTTACATGCAGTCACTCCGTACAAAAGAAATGTTAAACTTTGTTTTAAAAGAGCGTAAACTTACAAAACAAAAACAAAACAATGAAATTTAAGAATACGTTCGTTACGTAAATGAGTAGGCTTTGGTAGACAAATGTGAGTCTTATTTGTGAGTAAATCTAATATGCTTTCGCCCCATACATTTTTAAAGAAAGTCTTGCATGAATAGGCCGCTTTTGCCTAAGGCACTAAGGCAAGGCTATTGAATTAGTTTTAGTTTCTTATCATAATTTCATACTCTTAATAATTAATATTAATAGTTAATAGTCTTAATACTCTTACTCTTGTCTTATACTTATGTAATTGAATTGGCACCGTTTCAAAATTTAGTTTAAATTTTTATTTATATTTAATGGATGTTGCTAGCGTTACGACTATTCGTAACAGCAGACAATTTGACAGGATGTTGCTACATTGCTAGTACTAGTACTAGTACCAGTGCTACGACTAGTCGTATCACTAGCCAGGAAACTTCTGCTACGACACGACTAGTCGAAGCAGAAGTTTCCTGGCTAGTGCTACAACTAGTCTTAGCAGTTAGTTAGTTGAGTTAGCAGTAGACCCTTCATAGCAATAACAAAATCCCATCGTATTGTCTGCTGCTACGTTATCGTAGCAGCAGACACTTCGTTATTTAATTTCAGTAATCCTGCAGATTTTACATGTATATTATTTCACAGCCAAATTTAATTTTCTCGTGAGAACTTACATTTTTAATTTATTAAATACATTCATTTTTAATATATGTTAATGTTATATTTTAGCTATTATAGTATTACATTATAGCACTAATTTGTAAGTTTTATTAATTTCTAAGGCTTTTTTTCAGCCCTTAAAGCTTCATAATCGGAGTGGGATACATCATGATGATACATTCATTTTGTTTATGAATTATGTAGTACTCTACTTGCTGAGTTGTCACATTAAGATGCCAAATGAATCAGATGAAATTTTCTCACTTAAAAACAAACAAAATAAGAATCAAACATCTAGTAACGAAATATAAAATAAAATTATCTTTAAAATATTTATTTATCTTCTAAAAACATTAAAATAGGTCAATAATACTTTTAAAAAAATATTTTCAGTCAATAAATTTATTTTAGCATCGGTCGAGCCAGGTAAAAAACATCTGGCAAGCAGTTAGCTAGATAAACAAAATAGACATATCGTGACCAGATTATGTATTATATAGAGCCGAAAAAATGCCTTAGAAAATAAAAAAGACTCACAAATTGGCGCTGTAATACAACATATAATAATGCATTTATAAATTAAAAACGTAAGTTCTCATGAGAAAATTAAATTTCACTGTGAAATAATCTACGTGTAAAATCTGCAGGATTACTTTAATTTCAACTTAAAACTTACTTAATTAGCGTAATATTTTTAACATAATCAATAAAAAAATTTTTTTAATTAATATTAATTTAAAGTTAGTATTAATAATATTTTACATATATGATGATGCAGCCAAGCAGTTGCCTTTCCAGCTTCACCCTCGCCTTAGTGCCCATAGCCCATGCCCATAGTCTAGTTTTGTTAGCCTGCTCAACTACTCAGACAGCTTAAGTTTGTCTTGCCTTGGTACTTGTACTCACCATGCCATGCTGCATGCCCGTAGAAATGGGCATGGCCCATTGACATTGGCGTCATTGGCCTTGCCATTATCATATATTTTTAGTTATAGCCTAATTATAATTATGGCTATGTGACATAACATTTTATTTTTATAATTATAAGTTACAGATAATGATTATGGAACCATAAGTATGATTAAGAGACTTCAATTGGTTATAATGTATTGAATTGATATTTACTTTTTCAATTTCAGTCGCTGGCCTCATACTGTTTTTAAAAAATGTCAGCGGCACCAAGTCTTCCTAGGATTATTTATCTCAACAAATTCAAGAAAAGACCTTTCAAGATGCTGGCTATTTTTAAATATAGGCCTAAACTATTGGCACAGGGCTATCATTTTCCTTATTATTGTCAGGGTCTTTCTGAATTTTCCACTACCAGTTCTGCTTATCATCCAAACTTATGTGACTATTGCAAAATATCTTCAAGTAGGCCTGAATCTTTCAAAATTATGGCTGATCCAGTAAGAAATGTGTCTTTCATGCTGTTTCCAATAACTATATTGTGTCGTAGACATGTATCTAGTTATTTAAATAAGAAGTCTCATTATGAAGTATTAGAAGTATCTGATTCAGCTTCAAAAAAGGAGATTCGACATGCATTCCTTCGTTTATCTAAGGAATGTCATCCTGATGTAAGCAAAAATGGAGATACGAGTTCAGACAAACATAAGAAATTTGTTCAAATAAATGAGGCATATTCAGTTCTCAGTAAACCATTATCACGTAAAGATTATGACTTGACTTTAAATGCAGAGCGCTATGTTGCCCGTCACATGAATGCATCAGCCTATCGCTCCCATACTTACGGACATCACCCTCATCCAGGTCACAGTTATCACAAAACATTTTATGAGGATACCTATTGGCATGTAAATAGCAAAGCAAATGACAGCGGTGAAAAGTTTCAGCCATATGCAAACTTATTTATAACAACTTTCTGCATCACAGCATTAGTTGTAGTTTTGATACTTTATTCAATGCCTTATTTGCTACCTGATCCTAACATCAAACTTCGAAGCAATTTAAGCAGAAATGAAATTGAAAAGCATGATCTAATAATGACATCACAACACGAGGGAACCACAGTTTACTACTATGCAATCCCTAAAGAAGATGACCCAAAAGTTTTTGAAGTGTTGACAGTCAAACGAAATGAAGTAAATAATTCAAATGAGCAAGAAATTGTTGAACTTACCAATGTCTATGGAAGCAGACATAAATAAATATAATTAAATACTATAAATTAGTTATTTGTGAAGGGTAAATCTCATCCATGTTTTGTCAGTCAATGGTAATATTATTAAATTGCTCCTGTACAAGTCTTTCAAATGTATTATAGTTTCTGTGGCTATTAAATAATGTGATGTAACTTAAAGCCATAAACTGAAGGCTTAACTCTATACTGACGCTAGAGGTCATTGTTTATGTAAATGTATTCCTCTAAAGTCAACAGGTATTTTAAATAAATTTTGGAGCTAAATATGTTTCAGTTTTAAAACTATTAACATTTTTTAAAAATATTTAAATGTTTTTTAATGTCAAGAATGATAAAAACTGTAGAATTTAAAAAGTAAAATGTTTTTAAAAATGTCAGACCATATCCCAAAGTGATGTTAATTTTTTATTGTTTTTAAATAAAAAAATCCTTTAGTTTACCAATATCATTATCATCACTCATGTACTTCTTCGACTTCTGATAATGATAGAATCTACTTGTACTGGTAGGATAGCTAAATGAAAATTGACTGGTTTTTTTTCCTTTAAAATATCCTCTTTATAGTTCATAGGCAGATTATCGGGATGACAACTATGTATGAATTTTAGTTATGTTTTAATTGTCCCTCTTGCCGGTGTTGCCTTGCTTCCAGTAAGAGGAAGCTTAATTAAGCGTTATTTTATTACATCATTGAAATGGAATATAAAATTATAATGAATGTAATTCAAATACATTTTTGGTGATACATAGAAGAACAAAAAGGCCTTGACATTGTTGACTGAGTTATAATTATTTTTAATGAGTTGTATTGCTTATAACATGGGTCCTCAAACTTTTATAAAAGTATTAAAAGGGGCCTGGCTCACACTGTTGAGACAGGATTATATAATAAATTAATTCCCACAAATGCCACATAGCTTATTTTTAGAGACAAAATGGAGAAAAACCAATGCTATATTAAAAATGAACTAGTTTTAATTATCACATTAAAAGTATAGCTGTGACTACTGTGAGCTAATGAGATGACAAATGATCGTTCCAATTGTCACTGCTATCTTCACTGTAGTGAAGTGAGCTGTGTTAAGGCCCCTGGTTGGTGGTTCAGATCTGGTGTGAGAGACCTAACTCATTTAAGGACCCTAGTTTAGAACTAATTTTACCAAGAACAAGACATAACTTTACCAACAAACAAATACACAATTAACAATTATCCCAGCTACAAGTGTAACCATAAAAAAATATAATAATTATTTTTTTTTAGTTTGTATGAGTGAATATATGAGTGAACAATAAAGTATGAACACAGGGGTAATGATGAGTTTAAAATTAAAAAGATCAGCCTTTAGTTTTACATTTTTAAATATATAATTTATTTTCAGTTTTTAGAAATATTTACAAGAGATGGTACACACATGTAACATGTTACAACCAACTTTTTTCCTTTTCAAATCTATCAGACACCAATCATATTATTATAGGTAAGAGATAACATTGGAACAGAGATTTTAATTTATAGCATTTCCAGTTCTGTAAGTTGATAGTGGACCAAGTCATCTTATAATAATTATTAATGACCCTGTGTCATAGTCACTGATGGTCAGTTTTATTTATTAACATGAATTCTTAAAAATAATTAATAACATTATTACACAATAAGATAATGATTTATGAAAAGCAATAATTTCCGGAAGTTGATCATAGTCTTGAAATAGTTCAGCTTGTTAAAACAAAGTCATTTACTTTTTAGAATCTCCTTCTATTGTTGGAGGGTGCTCTAACACTGTGTCAATTAGACCAAATTCTAGTGCCTCTTTAGGATTCATGAACCTGTCCCTCTCCATGCTTTTTTCTGTGTAAAAGTAAAAGAAGTTTTATATTTCAAGCTTATAACAATACTTTTTGTATCATATTTAAAGGCATTTTTAATATTCAAAATATTATGCCCAATGACTAAATATATTACTACTAATACTTTTAAAATATTGTTCATATAATATTTTAAATCTTTGTCTCATGAATAATATTTAATTTCCAACTTCAAGTTTGTTAATATTTTTCAACATATATTTAAATTTCACACTAAAAAAATTATTTATGATTATTTTAAAAAATTAAATAGATACATGTAGTATGATGTAGTACTAATACTATTAGCAATATCTAAGACATCAATAATCAAAGAGAACTAACAGCAGGGATGTCCGTTTTCTGGCTAAAGACGGAAATCCAGCTTTTATAAAATCTTAGGTAAAGGGCTAGTCTGGAAAATTTCAGACATTTTGAAAATTTCATCCTGTCAGCGATTTTTTTTTGTGAATTTCCATATTTGTTATTGTTTTGTGAGCAGGGGCGACTATATTTTTACTAATTAAATCTAGCTAATACAAATTCAGGATTGAAAATTTAAGCTAAAAACTAACTTCCTTATAAAACATGAATAGCTTTCATCAAGTTGTTTTCTAAAAAATTATTATACTATTAGGGTCTAAACATATCAAACGCAAATCTTTTCTAGACTAGATCAAGTGAAATTCAATTTGAAATGAAAAGTGGTGTTTTCTAACATATTGGACGATATTGTCATTTTTTAAAAAATATTATTTTATGAATTAGAACTAGATAGAATTGTATTATAATTAAAATATATTACATTGTACAGAGTCATTAGCCAGATTAGTTGGTGCTAGATTATATCTTGGCAACCTTCTCATTAAATAAGACCATTCAGTAGCTGTTCCTCTGCTTCCCTTACACCTACTGCTGATTTTAAGTATGAACTAACACACACCACTTTTTGCATTACTTTGAATTTGAATTAAAAAGAAATTTAAGCATTTTTCTTTACATAAGAATTAGAAAAAATTTTAAAGGAACAAATGTTAATGATTTTTTTAGTTAATTTGACCAATTCACAACTAATATTGTCGCACTATTGAGCCAAAAAAATGTCAGTTTTTTTTTATCAAGGCTTGCTGGCATCTCAGTATTAGAAGTAATTAGTAGTAGTTAAAATATGTGTACTGTTAGTTGCCTTACCAATAAGTTCTATGGGTTGCTTGGTGTGTCTAACATACAAGCTATTGATCTGTTTCTTTAGCTTTTGTATTTCTTCTGCTTGAATCTGAATATCTGTTGCTTGACCCTAAAGGATTTGATATAGAAGATGTCATCTTTCAAATACTATGCAGTAAAGATTTAACACACAAAAAAAGAAGAAAAAGAGAATAAGAAACTCACTGAAAATAATGAACTTAATGTAGGAAATAATATAGTTACATACTGATGCTTGACCAGAAGGTTGATGAATCATAACACGAGAATTAGGAAGGGAATGGCGAAGTCCTGGAGCCCCTGAACACAACAAAAGTGATGCCATACTGCAAGCTTGTCCTACACACCATGTTGCTATTGGTGGCTGAACATACTGCATTGTATCATAGATTCCCAGTCCAGCAGTCACTGAGCCGCCTACAATTATAATTACGAACACTAAAAAAAATTAGCCATATTATTTTTATACACAGCTATAACTATATTGCATTTTGAATTTAATTACCAGCAGCTTTTAATTTAAGAAGTTATATTAAATACATGTGAAGTATTGTACTGGAATATACAACCCTATAAGAAAATATATTTTACCTGGACTGTTTATGTACATATGAATAGGTTTTTTGCTGCTCTCAGATTGTAAAAACAATAATTGTGCAACAACAAGACTAGACATTTCATCATGGATCTGGAAAAAAATTGATATTTCATTATCTTAACTAAGATCTTTTAGTCATAGTACTTTATTTGCTTTTTATGGTATAAAACATGGATCTGTATTCAACATTCACAAGATTCACAACTATTATTTCTCTAAAAAAACAGGACATAATCTAAACTCTGTAGCAGTCAAGGTACAAGTTTTAAAATTAAATTACACATTCAAATACCACTTAATTAAATTATAATATGCCAGTAATATTTATCATGAGCTTTTCATTAGCAAAATTAGATCTGCAATTTTAAAAATATTAATGAATGAAATAATTCATAAAATTTATTTTAAAAAAAAACAGAATCATCTTGCAACTTACAGGGCCCATTATACATATAATCCTTTCTTTCAACAATCTTGAAAAAATATCATATGCTCTTTCACCCCGACCAGTTTGCTCAATAACAATTGGCACCATGGGCATATTATTCTGAAGAGAACTGTGCAGACCAGCTTGTGGATTTTTCTTTAGATTTAGACATAGTCTTGATATATTCTGTAAAAAACAAATATATATATATGTATATATTTATATTACTTTACTAAAGTTTTTTAGTTTACGAAAAATAAAAAATGTATTTCTTCACCTGTAGCACAACTCAAACTCATTTGAACAACATGGATTTCAGGTATTTGATTCCAGGAAATAAAATATCAGTTGAAGTGTTAGCTTGTCATGTGAATAGGGAGGGTTCACATGTCTTTGAGTTCACTTGTCTGGTCACTAATAGGGAGATACTCTAAAATTTAAGAAAATTCTATGAGGGCTGTTAATTTATGTGGGTCATGTAATATAAAGAGAAAAACGGGGTTGCTGAAACTGAGACAGCATTTACATATGCCCAAACCACTGTATTTCTAACTAAAAGTTATTGAACAATGCTAATTATGATTCAAATGTTATTCACCTGTTAAATAGCTACTGACTACTGTCTGGCAGTTTGAAAATGACTTATCCATATATTTTATTGTGGACTAGTCATTAAAGCCATGGCTTAAATTTAATTTTTCTTCCCAGGCAAGTTTGACTTTGAGCTCAAGGTTAAAAAATGTAAACCATCCATAAATTTACTATTTACCCTCCTAAATTTACTTGAATAAAAAATTCCTATTAATTTAGGGTGTCCACATAACAATACACATTCCATATCTAAATCTAAAAATTTCAAGGAGAACATAATGGGAAATCTCTGTGTTTATACAATGTATAGTCTGTCACATTTCTTGTGAGCTTTTACTTATATTCAACCCAAGCCAGGGAAAATTCACCTTTGACATTGATAAAATTGTCAAGTTCTTACAAAATACAATAGTAAACAGACATAGACCAAGGTCACTTGCTTTATATAATAAATAGGCTAATGCTTAATACACCAGTTATGGCATGGTCTTAAGATTAGACTAAACCCGCAGACTTGCTCATAGATAGTGCAGAGAAAGAGGAGAAAGAACAGACACAAAAAGCAGCACGAAGAAATGATAATAACAACACCAGCGAACATCGAGGGGACCCCAGACGCATTGTTGCTCTCGAGGCATGCCAACTTTGGTTGAGCTACCGCCCCCCCCCCTGACCCACCAACACGTGCCAACCATAAACTGCAATTGCTAGACCCTAGCGAGGGTCATTCGTCATGCTTGCTTGCATCTATTCTCTAGTGTTTCTAGGTTTAGTGATTTACTGATGGTATTAGTGTTACTCTTTTCAACTGCAACTTTTCACCAGTAATGAATCATCTAGCTCTTTTTAGGATGAATTTCACAATATCTCATTCATATTCGATTCATAAGGTTTGTCATTGTCTTCATCAACTATTTGACAGTTAAAGAAATTTCGAGTTCTGCAATGGAATGTTATTAATTAATATTACATGTATGACATGTATTTATACATGCTTTACTCAAATGATTCTAAAATACAAATTATCATACCAGATACTTAGTAATATTATTTCATTTTAATTATGGAGATTTATTCCTTTTAATAATTTTTGTTTTAAAAATAATATTAAGTGTTTGTCAAACGTCTATGAGTCTCTTGCTTATGTAGCAAAATATCACTGACTGAATTAAATACATTTATAAATTAAGTTTTATAAACTTCAACATACATAATTCCCGTAATGGATGTAATGCTTCTTGGATGTAATACTGATTTGTTCAATAGTGTGCACCAAAGTACTGCACCAAATATAACTCTTTTCGAACGTTCAGCATAAAATTGTTCAATATGATATAAATGAATCAAATAAAAATAAATGTTATTTTTTAATCTGATGTGTATTTATTTTGAAAACTTCCGTCATTTTTGACGGGTGATACGCTAGTATTATTTTATTTTATGTGTTATTATTATTTGGTTTATCATTATTATATTTAACTAAAGCCTGTAATAAATTAAACTAAATCCTTTAATTTTAATATCTATAATATAATGCGCTAAGACGTCTGTCAGTCAGTGATGGCTATGCGGGGTAACTCACGAGTGTTAAATATTTTTTTCTCAAAATTTATACTTAAAATAATAAACATTTTGGTGTCGAGATTAACAGAGCATGTTTCTCGCTGTAAAATATTACATGACGTCATTGTTTGACCTTATATTAATTTGGGAAAAGGTAACAATGTAAAAAGAGCCACGGTTTCTTTGATATGATTTATTATTTTTTATGTTGATAACCTGATTTGTGTTTGTGAATAAGTAAGTGTGTGAGCCAGTCTGTTCGTGTGTGTGTTTGTATTTGTTGTAAACTAAATGTGATGAAACAGGTAATTTTTATGTCTGCTATGTCATGGCTATGTCATGCCTCTAACAAGAAAATGAGTATTTATATTCTCAAACATTCATATACTACATGAGTTTTCAATAGTAAACGCAATTGTTTTAGGACGATTGCTGTCATAGATTGCCACAAAGGAAAGTAAAGATTGAAAAGAACTTACCCTGGCTTTCTAAGAATAAAGGGGTTTATGTATAGTTATAATATGCACTGGGTTAAGATTGAGGCTAATTGGTGGCACATTTATATTTATATAGAGGGGCACCTTTGTGAACTTTTAAAGGTTACTTTTCATTGGTAGTGGCAGGCATCAATAATATCACTCAAACATGGGGAAAAATGGGAATATGAGACTCAGAAACAAAGTATTGATATTTTTTATCATGCTAACCCTGTAGCAAAGCAAGGGTATTGCGCTAGTATTCCCACAACCCCTCTTTTATTCCTTTCAGAGGAAATAACTCATCAACAAAATTCTATCTTCAAGTCATGAAATGCGGATTAGCATAACTGTTTTCAGCTAAAACCATTTTTAACAAAATAAAGTTATTACAGATGCAAAATGAATTAAATATTCTCCAAATTAAGGACAAGCCTACTGACCCGAAGTCACTGTTTTTTTTCTTATATTTGCGTCATAATTTTTTGTAAGAATTAAATAACCGCCAATCTAAAATAAAAGCACTTGCAAAAATGATATCAGCATCCTCACTGAATTCTGACAAAGTACGCTTCAAAAGGAAATGTGACGTAAAATGCAAAAACCCTGTCACCACTGCTGAGCCAAATATAATATTGCCATGACAGTTTTTGCGTAAATTTTATACATGTGCAAACGATACACTAAAGAGTATCAAGGTATCTAGTATAGAAGTAGAAGGAGCATCTGTAATAGTATGTAAGTTAGTCTAAGTTACGTTACTTACTCACTCACCGCATAACTAAGACTGATACTGATGAATCCAAGTAACATGTCTTTGTCTACAGATAGTCTATAGTCTATACAAAACTAACACATCGATCAATATAGGCCTAAGTACTACTTTAATAAATAATTATAATTATTAACAATGAGGTTAAGATTAATAAGTCAAGTTCATTTTAAGATTAAGAGATTCAGAAAAGGCCTTTGCCTTTTTAAAGTAAGGTATATTTTTCATTATTAATTTATTTAAAAAAATTTGAGTCTCAAATTCAAATGACTCAATCAAATGTCAAACTCATCAAACTGTGGTTGTCTGTGACTGAGAGTTGTGTCAGTGGTCTTTCTCAGTTCGTCTCTTTCTTTTTGAAATGTTAAGTTACATTCATTGTCATATTATTTAATATTTAGCCTACATAAGCAATAATCATGCTCATAAAATCTTGAAATTGAAATGAAAGTAGAATATACAGTTTAGTCTTAAGTCTTACTCACTCGTCTTAGTCTTAATTTTAGTGGTTTAGATAGAGTAGAGACTGATGTAGTGAAGTATTAGCCTAAATTATATTTTTATTTATAGGTAGTGATTCAGTGATAATCATGACAACGTCGTCATAATCATAAAAAAATTCAAAGAAAATTATAAATTAAAAGGCGACCTACCTTAGCAAGCTTTGAACAGTTCATTGTCAGATAGTTGTAGTTTTAAACTTTTTAGATGTGGCTGGTAATGAAATACATAGATCACATTTAGTGCAAACTAATTTGTTTCAGTATTCTCCTTTAGTGTTTATAAAAAGATTAGTATAGTAACCGAAATCTAAAATATACTTGAGGTGCATTTGAGATAAATAAATGTGAACGAATTGATAAAGATTTTTTTAAAAAGTATTAAAATAATTTTAAAAAACATTTTATAGGAAAAAATGTATCAACTAGCTTTTTAAAAAAATATTTTTGCAAGATAGGGTGAAAAATTGAACTTAGTCTATATAACCAACTTAATTGGGAACTTTAAAAAGTATTTAGGAAAATAGTATCGGAATCTGTTCGAGTTGAGTTTGTCTTCTTTTTGGCGTGCAATTTACTTGTTAAGTTTTCTTCTATCCTACTTATAAATTGCCTATAAGTGCTAATTAAACTTGTTTATTTTTTTTTAAACAGTTAGTTTCTTATTTTAAAAGCCTACTGAGATTGCCAAAAATTTAAACAAATTATAATTTTTTGTGGCCTACCCTTTTGAGGTAAGATGATCAACAATAACAGGAACATATACAAACAGTATTAGGCTGGTTGTATAATTTTACACTCACTCAGTATCACTAATGGCTAATGGTTCTTGCTATGTCTTGCAACTATCGAGGTAGCTTATGTATCCATGACGCTTTCCATTAATTATGTCAACAAGATAGGGGGGAGGGGTCTGAACATTTTTGACAATTGTTGACAAGAGGGAGGTGAGGGTCAAGAAAAGTTGACGTCAACAATGTTACTTTTTAAAATAAATTTAATTACTTAACAAAAGAAAATTAGGCAGCGTTTCTAATCCTGTGTTACACACTCGCCCAACCTTCAGTATTTTAATTAAACTAAGTATATTCCTACTTTTAAAAAACCGTGCTGTGCAATTGAGGAACATTTGACACCTCCACGGGATGATATAGAGGCTAGGATATAATATTTGGATTTGTTTGTAAAAAAATGTGTTAATAAATTAAAAGTGTACTTATGGTTTAACTTTTTAATCTCGTTTCTGCTTGAAGTTAGAACAAGTCTTTGTAAATATTTATATTCTTATCTTATCTATACAGATGCTCCTTCTATGCAGAAGATTTAAGTAGTCTTTAAAGTGTTATGTTAATTTGAAATATGTTCATAATTTAAAGGTGTAATGTGTAAACATTTTTGTAAACCCTATAATCTCTTTTCTGTTTAGAGTAAGCCTTCGTAGTTATAAATTGAAAATGTATTCATAAGTTAAATGTTTATTAAACTTTTTTTCTTAACATTTTGAGTTTATTCACTTTTTTGTTGAAGTTGTAAACTAATATATTTTTTTAATTATCCATTTTATTTTATTTTATTTATGTATTCTATTATTTTTTTTGGGTGGTGGGGGGGGGAGTAATCAAATGTTGACGTAATTTTATGGTGGGGTCTCTGGAACTTTGACAAGTTGTTGACAAGGGGGAGAGGGGTAAAAATCGCCAAAAATTTGTTGACATAATTAATGGACAGCCCCATGCTATTTGAGAAACATATTTAAAATGTATAATTATCATTTTAAGTTTGTTTTTTGAAAACAGAAATATTGACACACAAAATGAAAAAAAATGGCGTCACGCATCTAGGAAAAAGTGAAAAGGTGGGGTGCACTATTTAGTAACAATTTTTTATTTTAAATATTTTAAAGTGATGTATTGATATGGGGAGGTGGGATCATCCAAAAATGGAGTGACTTCATTTATCTTTTTCAAAGACGCTCATTCTATACAGAAGAAAACTAATGTAACCATACATCACAAGAGATGACAATTTTATAGATACGCATAAAACCCTGTGGTTATAAAAATGATTAAAATGCCCAATTAAGACCTTCGTAGACCCAAGCAGGAAACCATTTACCTTACCCTCGTCGGCAAAATTTCTTCACAATGCCCAATACAAAGATCTTATCTGCGTCTGCATACTGCATTGTTTCAATCCCATTCTTGTTTAGTAACTCTCGTGAATTGCATATCCAGCAAAAATTTTATTCTATAAAACTAGCATCGACTTAGGTTAAATTTGTTGGAAGTCTTAAATACAACTTTTACTGGAAACAGCTCTGCTGCATCAATAAAAATATTATTCCCCACAAATGATTGATTGTGGCAATGATGTTGATAGTAAACATCTAAATTTTAAAAATCAGATATCAGTTTTAGGAAAAATCTCTTGCTGGTCATGATAATGTAAAACCAAAGGTCTTATTTAGCTTAAGGGCTCTAGTTTACTAGTTTACCACACACACATCACAAAATGTCAAATTCAATCTAAACAGTGAACAATTAACATCTGATTAAGACCAATCTACTGTATGAAGTTGAAAATATTACAACGTAATCAGGTCCAATTTTTTAATAGTAGTAGCTTAAAATTTACCATACATGTAACAATGCAATAGTGCCAATAGTCAAAGAGACAAAAAATAATTTTAAAAAATATTATCTCAAAACTCAAAATGCGTATTTTGCGATTTAAGTACTTTTAGCACTAAGCTCTTCAAATATTGCTTGTTTGATTATTTTGGTTACTGTCGTAAACTTCTGGCCTATTTACTTATAATAATTGGTGAATACATTTTTCTAATTGCCTCTAAGTGAACATATGTCGGTCAACATTAAATCTTTCGGAAATTATTTTTAGTCAAAGGTAACGTTTTTATTTCCAACAAAAAGATTGCTTATTTGATGATTATTGTATCTCAAACCTCAAGAGAGCGTAAATAATTACAAAGTTTAACAACTTTTGTTAGTATAGTACCACAGCTTACCGTGATAAATTAATAACTTTTTATTATTTTAAAACTTTTTTTTTATTATAAATTATTTTTTAAATACTTAAACGCCTTAAAATATGTTAAATTTAACACAATGTAATTATAGAATATATTTAACAATTAGTTTTTAAATAGACCGTTTCTAGACACAATATGGCGGATTGACGACCATGTAAACAAATTTTGAGAATGAATTTATTAAACTTAAACTGAATAAATATGAAATTTTCCGTTACTTTGTAATAATTATTAATGAAAGAATTTGAGATAACAGTAATCGGACATTAATTAGAGACTAATAACATGGCAGCTTCAATTCGACGCAACACGTATATTTTAGAAAAGTAAGTAAAAATTAAAAAACAAAACATATCAATATCATATGAGTATTATGAGACTGTCACAGTGGCCTGAGTGGCATTATTGCCATTCAGGCCATTGACTATGAAAAATGACTATGCCTATAGACTATGATTCATGATTATTGACTTAATGACTTGACCTAGCAATTAAAAAAACAAAACAAAACAAGTATTATAATTATGAAGCTTAAGTCAAGTCAATACATCTAACCTAACTAATTATCTAATAAATTTCATTAATTTCATATTAGTATTATTAGTCTAGTAATTATTAGGCTAGGCATTTAGTATTACTATATTTATTTACATCTAAGTCTACCTAGCTGTCCATAAATGAAGTCACGCGATTTTGGTATATTTTTCACCCCCCCCCTTCCCCCCCTCGTCATGCTTCGTCACCAAAAACTTAGTCCCCCCCTCCAATATGACATGACATCACAAATTTTTACGCCCCCCCCCCAATAAAAGCTGTATTTTCTATTTGAAAAAGAGCATGTTTCAAATCAATTTTTCGTCATTTAAGGATGCATTTAGAATTTAGTGTAAGGTTGCACTCTAATATTGTAACACACGTGACCGTGAAGCCATGTAAAACGTCATTAAATAAATTGCAAGAAATCAATATTTAAGTAGAACTTTCATTTAAAGTTGCTAGTTTTGATGGCACGTCACATTTCTCAAACACCCCCCCTCCCCCTCATCACACATCATCAAAAATGTGTGGACCCTCCTCCCCCCTAGGTGCGTGACGTCATTTATGGATGGCCCCTAAGCTGTTTAATTTTAAATCATTTGGTTTGAAGAGTTAAAATTTTTAATTTAGGCCCTAGCCTATATCTTATATATTATATAGTATTATATAGGTCTTCTTGTAACTTATACTCTTATAGTTTAAGTTTTATATATTCAAGTTCATAGGCATGTCTTTCGGAAACTGGGTGGTTATACATGCAACAGGAGACTTGAGAAAGTGGGACTTCAATATTAGGTGTTAGTTTTCATTAATTGTGCATGGTCTTAGTCTTTTAATTTTTTTGTTGTTGTTGTATCCCATAACCTCGTGGTCGTAGGAGGCTAATGTTTCCATTAGAACTTTCTCGGGGCTAGGTAGACCTGGTGGCGCCCATCTACTCTCCAGGTTTTGCGGAGGACTCTCTAGCAATAGTCATTCATCAACATTTTTATTGTGGCTTTAACGTGGGCTAGATCCCACGCCCCTCAGCTTGTGAGGCGAGCGCACTATTGACTTTGCTATCTAGCCACCAGTTTAATTATTAATATGAATAATCACATTTTAATAATTTTTATTGAACTGGGTTATGTGGATAAAGTATTAAAAATTTATTGTTGCTAATTTTTTAATAAATATTTGTTGATTTACAAAGAAAATCCATTAGGATATCTTTTTAAAAACTTTTTAAAACACTTTTGCAATATAGAAAATAAATAAATCTATTGTACAACAAACTGAAGATACAATTACATGCAAAAATTATTTGGGAAAAAAGAATGCAATTGCATCATGAAAGTGTTTTAATCTACCGTTTTTCAATCTGCTAAATTTTAAAACTTGATGATGCTAAAATAATTAATGGTGCTAAATTAGGGGTAGCAAGACTGGAGCTGTGAATCTTAAAAAATGATATTAAGTAGTAAGCTGAAAATTTACCTACATAAGTTAAAAAAATTTGTTAGTTGACCAGTAATCTTAATAAAGACCATCACTCAATAATATGGTTTGGACTGAAGTTGATAATTTCCCTGGATATTCAGAAGGCAAAACCTTTTCTTGTGCAGAAGTATACTGGACAGTATTGAGATGGGCTATTCTATATTGGCTTTTCTACTCTGCAGTAGCTGTTCTTTTAGCCTTATGTTTTGTGGAGCTTTTGCATGACTTGGATTTGGGAGTCTTTTTTTTCTGCAGTCTATTTTATTTATCTATAATCAAATTCTTTACCATATTATTAAAGCATGAAAGAACTACATACATTTTTAAAAAGTTTAAAGTAAGTAGAACTGAGAATTCAAGAATAATGACTGAAGTTTTAAAACATTAATCAAAATTACATGATAAAGATGAAAATATTATGTTTTTATTGATATGATGCTTGCTATCTGATATTTAGCTCTGGCCAAAGTCCTACATCATGGAGCCCAACAACTGGAATAGATCGCCAAAATTTAATGCGGCTAAAAGTTAATAGAATTGCATTGGTACAGGAACTGCGAGTAGAGCACATAATTGGATTGCTGATGGAGGCAGGTGTTATAGCTGCTAAAGATCTTAAAAAGATTGAGAGTGGAAGAACATCACAGGTAAAGTTGGTTAGATTCAACTACAAACATTTTAGACTTTTAAAAAAATATTTTTAAAAAAAAAGTAAGCTGACAGTATGTTGACCTGCATCATTGAGAAAATAATAATGTGCATTAAACATAAACAGCTTTTAAAGCTTTACAAGTTTTAAGAATTATTTTTAAAAAAAAACTACTTCCTAGAATTAAGGTTGTCTGTCATGAAATTATTAGCAGTCAAATCTTTAACATAAATTTACATCATTAATCTTATTTAAACACATCACCATTTGAAACATTTTTTACACATCATAACATTGTTTGAATTATTTCATCCAGGACAAAGCTCGTATTTTGGTTGATCTGTTACCTACAAAAAGTAAAAACACTGAATGGTACAAACATTTCAGAGAAGCTCTACAGAATCCAGAGGCAAGCCCTGAGACAAAGAAGAGATATAAAAACTTAGTGGACTTTTTAGACAACACTGTAAGTTTAAAATTAAAGTAAAGAAAAATAATTTGACTCAGGTTAATGGATTGTGAAAAGTTGTTGCATTCTACTTTTTAGTTTTATGCATGGGTAAATATTAAAGTCACAATTCCTGAATTTTGTATGCAGTGTTTCTTTTTTGTGTGGGTAATTTATTATTAAAATGTTCATGCTATCAAAGTAGAATATCAAAAATTATTAATAAATAATTTTTAAAACTAAGAGTTTAAGAATGAAGAGTATAAAATAATTTTCGTAAAATAATCTTTCAAAAATAGCATGCAGCATAGTCAATGATGAAAATATTTTCTAAGATTTCAACATGAAATTACCAATTTAAGTGTCATCTACATTTATTTGTCAACTTTTTCTTAATAGAGTACTTAGCTATTGTTTTGCTATCACTTTCTCTATGTAAGTTTAATATATAACATTTTTATTCTATTTTTTTTAGTACATTTAAACTCATCTTCAATTGTACTCTTTAAAAATTTACCTTTAGATATATTATTTTATTTAGCATAGCCTATAAAGCCTTTGTCCAGCCAATATTAGAGCATATGTCTGCTGCCTGGGATCCATATACCCAGAAGACCATAAA
Source organism: Ampullaceana balthica (assembly GCA_944989445.1). Lineage (NCBI taxonomy): Eukaryota > Metazoa > Mollusca > Gastropoda > Lymnaeidae > Ampullaceana > Ampullaceana balthica. The sequence goes on along the minus strand of CALYLW010001485.1, from coordinate 59,895 downwards.
CAGATTTGAGGTGGTCAATGAGAAGGGCAGCACCCTTTGCTCTGAGCAAACCCAGAAATATTGCTAGAAACACTGAGCCCTTGTTAAACGTTTAATGATGCATTACTTTAAATGGGATTCTTTGAAGATTTGTGTTTTTCCTTCCTGGCCTTATTCTGAGTTAGCTACTTTATAAATGACTGATTTTTAAATAAATCTTAATGGAATTTTATAAATAAAACTAAATAAACAAATTGAAAATCTTTACACATAAATGCAGTTTTCTATATGTTTAGAGAGCTAATTAGAGAAACTATTATCTATGTTAACATTAATTTTTTTTTGTCTTCATTAAATATACTAGGTAATTATAATCATTGAGTTTTTTTCCCCTTACTTTTTCTATCTTTAAATACCTTTTTTTCTTTTTAAAGTTTTTAAAATTATTATTTTCACCACTTCAGGTTATTCATCGCCCTTCATCCCAAGCTGGCAGATTTAGAGATGTGAAACCACAGGCCAACTTGGTGAGGAGTTTACCTCCAATTAATGGGGTTGAAAGCAATGTCCATCCTGATGTTCAACGCTACTCACCATTACCTAACATTGAGAGCAGACAATCAAAAGATGAAACAATCGGGTAAGACTGAAAGAATAAAAATGTGTTAAAATTATAAATCCCATAGTTTTGTGCCTGGTGTGTGTAAGTGGGGGGAGGAGATAATTGCATGTTTAAAACCATTTCCCTCCACTCTCCTGTGTTCTAACATTTTTTTACATGTTAAAGGTTGTGTGGAATTTAGCGAAATATATTTATTTGATTATTGAACAGCTATCTTAATCTTTTTAAAAGTATGTTTCCTTTGTCAAAAAAAAAGTGTCATTCATTGGAAGTTGAATTGAAAGGTTAAATAAATTCATAGAATCATTATGTAGCTGTGTGTAGCTTAATTGCTTAATATAAATACATTTTCCAAAAATGTTCACATGCAAATAGGAGTTTATTCTCTACATTTGATTTTGACAGTGTGACAGTCAACAGTTTTAAAATACTTATGTAGAATATTTGCATAAATTCAGGTCTTGATAAATTTGTATGAATAGGAAAAATAGATAGAAAAAAGTTTGAATTCCAAAGCAAAAGGTGTCTTTACTGGTGCTTGTGAAGAATGGTGCATGCAGGGCTGAATTCACAACTTAAATGAAAATGAGCTTGGCTTGTTAGATACTAAGTGTTTTGCAAGGTTGTGAGAAGTCTATACTGTAGAAGTTTAAGATTTTTTAAACCCTTTACCTGGTATTAAAAATTGTAAAACTAACCCTTATTTGGCGAATAAATCTATTAAAAAAAATTTTTTTCACATTTTTTGTTCTTGAAAATTTTCAAATAAAAAACCAAATTAGAAGAATCGTCACTATCACGCAGTAATTCGGCATGAACATCGTCTACTGTAAAGCCACGTTTGCGAGTAGTCATAGCGAAGATCAAAGAAATGTTCTTATAAGAAAGAAGATATTTATAATATCAAATAAATAAATGAATTTAGTACAAACCGGAACGAAATAATTTCTAAATGATTCACGGCACATGCTTTTCTATCGTCGGAAATACAGACTCATATGTGCTTACGCAATTATTGATGACGTCAAATGCTCGAAAACAACAGTACAGTAGACCGAAGAAGTCATAGTGTACATAAAAATTTGATTGTTTCATAACCATCAAAATAAAATATTTCAAGGGATCTGAACAACTGGAAGGTCTGTGACATTTGTTGTTGTGTAGAACTCTCAAAAAGAAACACTTTTACACTGTTATTTACACACAAAAAACAGCTACATGCACTGTAACTACATCATAGCATTTTGGACGAGAATAATCGGGTCTGCCGCATACTGCAGATCATAATATCATTTGGACGATTATAGTCGGGTCTACCGTGTAAAAGTCAATAGATCAAGACGACTATAGTGGGGACAACCGGTAAAGGGGTTAAAGTCTGTAGTAGAATTTATGATCTCTAAATCTTGGCTTTACCTGATACCTTTTTATATCTGATCTATATCAGTTAAATTTCCCTTTATAGAATAGGAATTTGTCATGTTTGTAACTCTTCCAAGGATGAATGTGAAAAAAACTCTTAATTAAATGTTTAATATAAAAACATTTTAAATCAAATGTTGGAAATTTATTATCTAAATAATTTTAGGCAAATAAAGTTTATGACATTGTATTTTAGGATTCTCTAGACTCTAGACATTGTCTTGAATTTATTTTTAAAAAAGCGCAGAATTTTTATTTCTTATTGGCATGTTATGCTAACCTGATCATAGTTCAAATAAAAAATTATAATTGTTATGAAGTATGTTTGGCTTTTGCATGCATGGAAATAGAACTTTAAGTGTTGTGGCACAAATTGCCATAAATATATTTAGAGAATCTTTCTTATAATTTTTTCAGTGAATTAAATACAGCTAAGTCAACTCCGGATGTAGAAGATGTTTTGTCCGTGCAGAAACACAAAAATATGACCTTAGTCAAAGGCTATTTTCACCAATGGCTTCCAACACCAGAAAATTTTAAGTATGCAGCTAATTTTTAAAAAAAAGTATATATCTTTTATTAATCATACAGCAAGCCTATTTATATTACAATTTAACTACTATATCTGCAGGTAAAAAAATTTCCACAGTTTTTAATTTTCTGCTATTAACTTTTAGTTTATGTCAAGAAGGAAAAGAAAAACTGTATTATTTCCATGAAAGTCTTGTGCATTGCATAACCAGATGCATCTTTTGACATTTTTTGAATGAAATTTGGTAGTGGCTGCTTATCTGGTATAACTGCATCCCCATATGACATGTGACATGTGACAAAGAAAGCTGTTTTGCCAATTTGAACTATTTACAATTTCCAGATCATTGAAACTTAGTTAATACATTCACTAAAGCATATTAAAATCTTGTCTTACTGTGTGACAGTGTGATACACTTTCCAAATTGGGTGGTGAAAAGTAATTGGTTTTGTTTGTTGTCATTCCTTGAAATTGTATTTGTATCTAATTTTCATTGATAGGAATGTTTTAGGGCAAATTTTAATCAAATAATTATGATGAATTTATGAAGTGGTGAAATATTTGTATAATTTTTTTTTCTTAAGAAGTGTAACTAAAAAAAAATGTGTATGTTTTGTACTACATGTAATTGTTTCTTAAGTCTCTTTGCATTTTTACATTGTTCCAAAATCAAATCTATGAGGCTTACTTCTGAAGTTACTTAATTTTAATTTTATTGGGAATTAATTCTTTTCATATTTCACAATTTGGTTACAGCTCAAGTGTAGAAAAATCTCAGTGGCAAACAATCAAATAATTTTTTTAAATATTTCCCAGGTCCGTTCTTGATCTTCCTGAATCTCACAGAGAAAAATTAGTGTCTTCAGAAAATCCCCAAGATCAGCAATTATTAGAGAGGGAAGAAGCCGCTTTGAGCTCCTTGCAGCAAGTTGAGGTGATAACAGTCTTAGCTCAGCGTAAGCAGCTTCCAGTGGGTTTTGAGATGTGTCTTTGTGACGCCGTTCAGGTTGGAGCTCATTTAAAAAATATTTTATTACTTATTCATTTTGTTTATTCACATACTCAAGTACACTAGGCAACCTGCGGCTCGCCAGACGCATGCGGCTCTTTCAGTGTCAAGATGCGGCTCTCCTGTTCAATGCGCAAATATTAATAATTATATTATTTTATTTTCAAAACTCACGTTAGTGGCTCTTTAAAAAACTGGGAAATTTTGTAAATTGTAACTTTTGGCTTTTGCATATCAAAAGGTTGCCAACTCCTGCACTAGAATAATTAACATGACAAACTTTCACAACTTTTAGTAAACAATCATTTATTTCAAGATGTCCTTTGTCTTAGTTACTGCTTAAATTTTTGTTTCTCCTCATGATTTCTCATTGTTTTCAATGAAATTCATACTTCTTCATGTTACATGGAATATATGTTTCGTGATAATATTATAAAAATGGATGAATTTTGTCTCTGACAGCTTATATTAAATCAACCCGAGCTACATCATCTGTACATGAAACACCTGATCACTTTGGAGGCAGCTGAGATTAAGTTGGTCAAGGACCTGATTTCTTCATTTGATTCAGTCTTACAAATATTGGACTTTTCAAGTACATCAGACATTTCCAATCAGGCAGGCATCTTTAGTTTTTTCCAATGTTTCAGTAAAATGAAGTTTATTTTAGAAATGTGAAACATGATGAATATAAAATTTTAATCATTTAAACTTAATTATCAGATTGGTGTCCTCATAGCAGAATATTATCAAAGCTTTAATTAAAATTTTGAAGTTAAAATTTTCAACCTGTAATTAAAATGTTTTTCTTCTCAGATAGTGCAGACAGGTTTGAAAATGTCAAGTTTTCTCATCGCCATCAACAAGTACGCTGAAGCAGACGGTATCCTAGTCAGCACCCTGCAGTTCCTAAAACAAAACAGTCACCTAGACTTCTGGGTTGCTCGCTATCAGGCGTATGTCAAGCTCATGCAGGCCAGAAACTTGTCCTGCCAGCTGGACCAGGCCCAGAGCGCTTATTTTGATGCAGTCCAGATGCAGTATCAGATCAAGCTGATGTCGTTTGGTCAGCCAGTGTTGCACGAGGGCTCCATGCACGCTGAAACAAGTCAAATGTTGTTAGAGTATGGATCTATCATTTCTGCTCATGGATGGGCCAGGAAAGCTCTTAAGGTAATCAGTTTATCGTTAAGTTTCTTTCAATTATCCTTGTAACTCTGTACTCACAACACAACTTACCATTATTCTTGTATTTTTGTTTTAATTTATAGTTGTATGTATTATAAATTAAAAAAATATCTTAAACTGTTTATTAAAGATGTTAATTTTAAAAAACAGGATTTGAGAATATTCAAAATCAACAAGACAATTTCAGCAGTACCTTTTTGTGAACATTTTTACCCATAGTTCATAGTTTTCAGTATTTATTTGAATTTGCACAGGAAGTCGACCCTGATGACCCGGTGTCTGTTGTCAGAGCGCTGTGTGTGGCAATCAACTCTTACTGTGCTCAGTGGCTTGTCAAAAGAGCAGAGCTCTTGGCCATTTATGTGGTGCAGTATGCCAGGTAAGCTAACATAATGAATTAAATACAGCTATCTTAAGTTTATTTTGTGTTTTTATTGTGTACTTCACATTAAAATATTTTTTGTAAAAAAAACATTTCCCTACAGACAAAAATTTGGAGAGAGACATCCGATGTACATAGAGGCCTTGCTACACTTTTGTCATTTTAATACAGAGTTCAAGCAAGACGAGTTGGGCATTAAAGTAGCAAAGGCAAGCAGTTGAACAATTGTAATTCTAAGTAGAAAAGTGATTAACAATTTTTTTTTAGTTTTCTTGCAAATTATGTGAAATATAATTTTTAAAATTTTTACATGAATTAAAAAATTTAACAGAATATAATCATTTGAATGCAATTCAAAAAATTTAAAAAAATTATTTCATGATTCAAGGAGCTTCTAGATGTTGCTGAAAGGACCTATGGATGTGAAAGCCTACATGTGGCCCTGGCCCATCTTGCAGTTAGCAAAGCTCTGATGTGCATGCATAAATTAGACTCGGAGGATTATTACACACATGCTATTGAAGCTGTCAGAATAGCCCGTTCCCTCTTGGGCCAGAGTGGAAAACAGTTGCATATATTCCTACATACACTGGGTTAGTTTGAGCCCTTATATTTACCTAGAGTCATCTCATATGGTCTGGAACCTCTCATAGGGTCTCTAATTTTTTAAAGTCCCATATATGTGATGTGGACATTTTTCAAATTTGAATGCAAAAGGCATAAATCTAAATTGATGGGAAAGCTCTCTAACTCATTAGGTGAATCTGAATGTACCAAAGACCTAAGAATTAATTTATTTGAATAAATATTTTCAATTTACATATATTATATTCTTTAAATTTATTTTATGTCATATATGGTAACGAAAAATAAATCTAAGAACTTTCCAAAACATTTTTTTTAATACAAGTTTATAACATACTTCCCTAAAGTAAAGTAATACAAAATTAATTTTAAAAAATTTTGGGGTGGGAATGGGGAATAATAGATGTATACATGCATTATTATTGTTATTAAAATATCAAATTCAACAATTAAGTAATTATTATTTAAATATTGTTAAAAAACGTGTCAAGGGCCAACATAATAATTTGTATGCTTGACATGTTAGTGTAAATTAACCCCTTATTAACAGCCTCAGCTCTTCAGTGGAAAGCCCTTCACTGTCCCAAAGAGCTTCATGACTCCACCCTTCACTGGGCAGAGGCTGAGGCCAAACAAGGTCTGGCTTTAGTCACAAATACTTTTGGAGAGATCAGCCTCAAGTCTGGTCAGATGTTACTTTTACTGGGCCAAATTTACTCAAAGATGAACAAGTGAGTATTGGAACGTGTTGATAGATGGTGTGTTCAGAATGTTTTAAGTATTTCATGGGGATCAAGGATTATCACTAGAATAGTTTCATTGAATGAGAGAGAAATAAAGGTGTGCATGAGAAGCCATTTTGAGAAGGAACTCAGATGAGCGTGAGCTGAGAGATTATGCAAATGAAACCTAAGGATTTTGTTAACAACATTAATTGTGGTCGTATATTTTCAAATTCCAAGATTTGTTTTATCATAACTTATTTTGGAATATTAGTCAAAGTGATGTATGAAAATTTTGAACTTTTATTCTCACTATGAATGAACTCAGTAAAGAAATGATAATTCAAAGAGGAGGCAACACATTTTATTTATCAATTAAAGGTCACATGTAATCATTTTAAGACTGATACATTTTGCACATATGTCATAGAATAAAACAAATACATTGAAAAAAATTTTAGGGCTGTTTGTAAAGAAATAAATTAAATTTACTGAAAAAAAGATTTTATATTTACAGATGCAGAATATGTTGACATTTATGTTACATTTTAGAATTTCCACATTTGTTACATTCCGAAACTAATTGTTTTATCCATCATTTTCCAGTCATCCAGTTATTGAACAAGACTTGTAAGTATCTTTGTTTATTTTAGTCTAAAAGACATACATAAAAAAATTACATATTTCAGATAAGTTTAATGCAAATTAATTTTTTTTGGTCTATTAAAATAATTTTTTTTATTGGTATGAATATTGAGAATTTTCCTGACAGTAATCACTATCACCCCAATTAGGTTAGTGTTGTCAGAACAGCTTCTTTGCCAGGCAGTAGACTACCTCAAACTTTGTCAGCCAGCTTCCAGTAATTATCTCCTCTTGGGGATGGCTAACCTCGGCACATTTTATAAGATTCTTCTCAAGCCCGACCTGGCCATACCTAGACTGAAATATGTCGTGGAACATGCGGGTAATATATTGCAATTTTTTCTTCAAACTTTTTTTTCTTAAGCATAGCCAGTGCTTTTTTTCTAACAGAATGCACCAGAATGGCATTCCGGCACCTTTTTTCCTCAGACTTGTTTTATATTATTGCCTGGAATGTTTGTTCTTAGTGCTATTTCAGGTTGTGTTTAATATGCATTCCGGTACTTTTTTTTTAAAGAAAAAAAAAGCACTGAGCATAGCTATTATATCTAACCATATAGTTTTAAAAAATGTAGGATGGTGTCAACAAGGTAAAGAAATATTTCTTAACTTGGTTGAGTCAATATATCTGAAAAAAATGACATTAAGGGCCCCAGGGCCCAAACAGCGCAAGATGTAAAGTTCAAAACCCCTGTAGAGTGGAATCTGAATCACGGTAGATATGTGTGTTAATATCTGTCATGATCATGTCAAATCGAATTGTGAATAAAGTCTTAAGCGCTTACGTAAAAAGATTAGAGGACCTGGCCCCTAAAGGACTGGACATTAGGTGTTCAATGCATTATAGTATTTTAATATGGGCCATTAAGTATTTATGTCCCGATTTTGGTTAAAAACTAAGGTTGTTAACGGTTAGCCGGTCCTCAGATCAGGACCGGACCTATTTATTCAGGATCGGTTAACCGCAACTTTACTGTTAAGATGCAGGGCAGCATACGAGACTAACGCGAGCGACGGTGACATCAAATCGCTTTCTCCATATTCCGGTATATAAATAATATACACTTCATCACTATTAGTTTAGTTCGCCTACGGCTAAAGAATGTTTTTTAAAATAATTTGCTTAGTAGTCGAGGCACTGTACGAAAGCTACACACAGTGCGCGTTTGATGTCATCAACAGTCAAGGCCGCGACTGTTTCTATTTATATTAATTATAGTCGGTTTCTTATAAAGACAAAGAAAGCTATAAAACCATATGACCCCGTGACCTAACGGCATTCTCTGGTCACCGGTTTATAGTCTGTTTCCCGCATCCAAATAATTGATCGGCCTGAGCCGCTTAGTGAAGTATCTACGAGAGTCATTTGATAGACGTAGCAAAGATACCGGGCGATTAATCGGTTCTCAAATTTGAGTTCGGTCATTTAGTGACAAATTTCCTGCAAGTCAAAGGCATTTGACGCAAGCTTACCACATTAATATCAAAACTGATATTTTCTTTTTAAAATTGTAATTCTTATGCGTTGGAAGGGAAGTACCGTGAGAGTAGCTCTAACCCTATTTCAACAGGAAAAATGGGAAGGGGGTTAACGTCATGTGCGCAGCAAAATTCAATAATTCTGGCGAGTTGACGATTGAAAAATAATATGGTATTTAAATAAATTCCATTTTATCATCACTGTTTACTCCGTAAGCTTTATAATTTTATTATTATTATTAATTTTAATTCGCGAGTTGACCGCATCAGAGTTGACCGGCATCACGCACAAAACACAGGAGAGTCACACGACGTCCCAACGGGCGAGGCGTGGGTTTTTTATTCTTATGAAAAATACCTCGCTAACTTTAACTAACGGTTTAACCGGTCCTCTTATTTAGAACGGTTAATCACGAGTCTTAAATTTTTTTTTAAATTGACTATTAACCATCACTGTTTACTTAATTCTTTGATTTTTAAAAATATATATTTTTTTTTAATTCACTGAATTGAGGGCATCGCGAAAAAGAGCTGAAGGCCAGCAGGGGAATCGGGCTCTGATGCCACCATCAGATGACGTGAGGCCAAAAAACATTGACTCGTTGGTTCTCAAAACATAAGGCATATAAGGACTTGCGATTAACCGTTCTTTTTTTGAACGGCTAACCGGTCCTCAAAAACGATCGGTCTTAACAACCTTATTAAAAACCATCCACTTACACAGTAGCCAAAATTTAAACTAATATTTAAAGCTAATATAAGCGGAAAGTGACATTTTGGGCTCCCGGCCCCCAATGAGTGGTAATTTTAAAAAACATATTTTGCCAGTTACCATTGCAGGAGTGTACTCAACAACTTCCCAAATTTTCATGGTGATTGGATGAATGGTTTAGTAAGGCATAAATATACAAGAAGATATAGTGTTTAAAAGTTTATGAGCAGAAAAATGGGTTGCCTATGTGCACTGCATGACTGCCATTTTCTTTATGACCTTTTTGAGTTATGAAAGTAAGAATTTAACATTACTGTGATGTATAGTGATAGTCTATCTTTGTGATATTACATGTACTTGGATTTAGATTTAAAACACTGTAGATGAAGAATGCTCTTGATTAAATGACCTATTGTGCACGCTAATTACTTGTATGTGGTGGAATTTGTGTACCTCTTGACAATAAGAAGTTTGTATTAAAGTTGTTTTTTTACTCTGTTAAGAGAAATTGTATATTTTAATTTAATCATGGTGAACTTGACTAGTAATATACCTCACAGCACAGGATTAGGACTGACTTTGTGTCAGATAAAGAAACATGAATAACCTCTGTCCAAATCTCATTCATCTATATTTTCTTCTAATATTTGTCAGTTATTGCATGATCTATCTATTTGCGTCATTGTGTAACAGAAGATTATAATGTGTGTTGTTGTTTTTTTCCAACCATTAATTCTTTTGTTGATATCCCCACCAGAATCCACAGGCTGGTATATCAAGTGGATACACATGTGCTTTGATTCCCTGATTGCACTTTACAACTCTGTTGGTGAAAACAAGGAAGCAGACCTTGTGCAAGTCAAACTCTCGCAGTGGCTTAAGGCTAACCCCATTAAAGCTGAAACAATTGACTACTCGCAGCTGCAACAAGAGCCCATGCCATTCACATCATTTCTGGCTAAAGCAGACATATGGGCTACAGCAGTACAAAAGGCCATGTCCTTGCCATCTGAGAAAGCTTTTGTTGCAATGGGTGAGAGCAATTCAGAGTTAGCTGATAATTGTAATGAAAATGAGATTAGTAATAATAAGAAAAACCCGTAAAAAACCAAGTTTTTGACTATAAATCCTTTATGTACGAGAAGTAACTAAAAGAATGTTCATTATAATACGCAGCGCCAGACCATCCAGAAATACAAAATTGCAGTTGTGTCGTAAAACGTGTTTAATATAATGCGCACCGATCAGGAATATGTTTATAAAAAGAGCTGTCAATAAAATACGCACCTTATTGCGCGACAGAAAGGTTGTTCAATATGATACGCACCGCGACGCTCTATCTCAAAAAATAGCATGATACATAGGAATAAAAAAAATAATCTAAAAAATCAATAATTTAATTACGGTACATGCGATCGATCTGAAATTTTGATACGTTGTTTTTATCATCGGTACGAAACTGCCTGCAAAATTTCAGCTCGCTATCTTGCGAGCAAGTGGGTTAAAAATCGATCAAAAGTTTTGGCGACAAGCAAGCAAGCAAGCAAGCAAGGTCCGCCGCAGACACCACGAGTTAATATAAAGGATTTAAAAAGGAAGATATTTAGCCAACAATATTTTTAGGAATGTATTTTTAAATATTATGTAAATCATACTAATTTTCAAAAATATGATTTTTTCAGAATTTGCCAGTAAATTTTTATTTATTTTGCTTTCATCAATGTTTATGTTTAGTAATGGATCTGTTTTTGCACAAATGACAGTTAAGAAATCCTTTGTATAAATATTCTCAGTTATATTATAACACATTGTAATTCTACCTATTAAGCTTTAAGGGATCAAAAGAACAATGTAAATTTATACTGGCTTGCGATCAACTATTTAAAATTATAATGTAATTTACATATTCACTAATTATAGTAAAATGAAAGTTCTAACTGTTTATGAAATTTGTATACATATACTAAAGGATAAAAGGGGATACAATTTTATTTTTTTAGTGGAAAAAAAAAGAATTTCTTTGAATTTAGTTTCTCTTAATGATATTTACAAACATTATGAATAATTGAAACAGGGAAAATTGAAGGTAAAATAGGTACCTCTAAAGTTTGTGTCTCTTCATGGCAGTCCAAATCTCTTACCTTCTCATTACAAAAGTCAAAATAATTGTACTAGTTTTAATTTAATCTCTTTGGTTGTTATTTATCTTAATTCTCTGCACTTTCAGGGGACATGAACCAAATACATTATGTACCTTTAGTGGTCAACTATGTTTGGTAACATTGGTAACTATGCAGTTTATTGTTTGTTGGCTTTGAGATCAAGCATACTGTAGCCTCTTAGTCAAACCTCTGCTTGTAAGGAACACGATTGTATTAAACTATCCAGTCCCAAAGACACCAATAAAAGCTTAAGAAATGTTGGCATGTGAAAAGGGTTAAGAGTTTTGAAATGATGAGGGAATCTTGACATTAGGTTAGAGACTAACACTTTTTTTTATTGATGTGTTCTATTTAAAATTTGTAATGACTAACGTAGATGATCACTAACAATAAAAATTCATATAATATTTGGGTTGGTAATCTTATGTTTTTTAGATTTTTTAACATTCATGTAAACTTATTGTAGATCTGTCATGTATTAAAAAGTAACGGCTCTCCTTTAACTGTTAAATTATCTTAAAAAGAAATGAATTTTGAGGTTGATAAAATGGATGATTTTTGTGTGTCAAATAGCCAGTAATATTTCAGTTGTATTTCATTGAGACCACATTTCACCATAAACTAGTTCTTGTTCCCCAAAAAGTTTGTTGTCGCAACTTTGAAATCCTTATATCTTAGACTAATTGAAGTTGAATTCTAAAAATGATTGGAAACTAAAGATTTCAAAATGTATATTATGTCTTAGTAACCTAAGACATGGATCAAAGAAATGAAAGAAAACAGAGTGTCACTTTGAAGAATGTTTTCAAACTTAAAATGTTCTCATTGTAATTCTTATACTTTGAAATGTGCACATTTTTATGTGATCATGTATACTTTATTAATTTTTAAGACCAAAGACCTTTGCAAAATGCAAATGTAATTAATTTTCCCCTTATGTTTTAAATGTGATTCTACATTTTGTTAACAAATTTAATTAATATATAGCTGCTATTCAAAATGGTTAAAAGTTCAAAATGAATTTATTTCTACTAATGTATTTTACAAAACAATATAGAATACAGTGGGGCCCACTTAAGTCGAGCCCTGGTTAACTCGCCAGCTCTATTAAGTCGACGTTTTTTTGGAACCGCCAAATTCTCTCTTTGTCTTTGCATTTTTTCAGCGGTTAATTCGATTTTTTAAAGTCGCCAAGCCCTAATATTTCGAGCATAAAAGAGTGTCAAATTTGCAACTTAACCTCGGTTAGCTCGATCCCCGTCTGTTCGCCTAGCAATGCACTTTGGCATTTTTAGTTCAAAACAGTGTTGACATCTCGCTTTCTTCAAGACTTCCGGCTATTGTGTGATTCTACGAGATTTCAATAAAAATTACCTGATGTTTTTACTTTCAATTTGATTCCGTTAGATTGAGTATGTATTCACCAGAGGTACTCGAAAATGGCGATAGTGGTCTTTAATCCGTCATTATTTCACTGTGCATGTTATATTATTATTTAACATAATTAATTTTCTGATGCATTAATCATTTTATTTTTTAAGATAAACAAATAGCTTTAGAAAAGAAAATAAAGGTTTGTATCGAGGATCGACGGTGGTTTTTATATAATTAAATAAAAAATTATTATTATTCTTTTTAAAGTTTGTTGTTGCTTTGTTACCAGTAAGATACTTTCTGTTACTAACACGCGCGTGACGCTGAAATCAAATCATTTTCTTAATATTCTAGTAGATATATAATATACACGTCATCACTGTTGTAGGTCGAATTCTGATAAGGTCCAGGCCGCATTTGTTACTATTTATATTACAAGTTACACGTATCATTTGATTGACGGAGGAAATTCGAGTGCAGTCTCATAGTGACAGATATCCTGCACGTCAAAAGCATTTAAACTTAAAATTACCATATTGATATGTTGTTTTTTTTTAAATTCGCCGATTCGACGGGCATTACAAATACGCGCCATGAGGCGAGGCGAAAAATTTGACCTTTAACGCATGCGCAGACAATTATAAACTTAACTTTTTAAAAATTAAATTTAATCGAAACATGAGCACAGAGACGTAATCAAAGTCATTTTACTTTTACTTCGGAAAAAAAAATAAAAAATATATATATAAATTCCCGACTAGTCATAACTTTTCCCGACTATTTCCCGACTTTCAAGACCGGGAAAATTATTTTAAGAGAATTCCCGACTGAGTGGAAACCCTGGGTTATATTTAAATTGATTGCAGTCTCACCCCCATTACGTTATATTTAAACGGTCCTTAAAAATGAACGGTCTTAACCTTAGGAAAGAGTGAAGAAATATTAGGGTCCCGATATTCCGATACAATTCCGATTAAATAATTAATCGTCCCATCACTAATTAACGCACATCATGTATATAATTATAAAGAAATTTCAAGCGCATGTTAATATTTTGCCGCCATATTGGTTTTCGTTTAAGTCGGTGATCGGTTATCTCGCGCCATTTTTCATACCCGAGGCCGTGGACTTAAGCGGGCCCCACTGCAATGAAATTTGTTAAGGGATTAATTTTACATGGAACCTTGGTTAAATAAGTTGTGGTATTTGTTGATGAAAATAATTTTTTAAATATTTTTTATGCACAGACTGTGATAAGAATTTATTTACATGTATTATAATATTTTTCAATAACCTCAAACGTTTCATTTTGCTTCATTCAAAATTGTAACAGGAAACTTTTTTTGTTTTTGCTGATATTACAAATAAAAATAGTCTTCATAATATAATTCATGATCACCTCTAAAATAATTTCAATGTGATAAAAAAAACTACGGCTCTTCAAATTGTAAAAAATGTCTTATTATCCTGTTTTTGATAATTGTATGTTATGATTAGTAATAATTTATACATTGGTAAAGCTATTTTCTGTGATAACAAACGTTTTAATTGTTATTAAACCTACTTTTTTAAAATTAATTTTAGATCTTTAATTAGGTTCATAATTTTTTTACATCCCATTAACACTAACATTTAAATTATTTATTTAAAATCAGTTTTCAGTTTTATAAATCATACCTAATGTTGATTTTAAAAAAATGAAAGATTCCTTGATCTTAAATTTTTTTAAATACGTACTTTACTTCTAATAATAAAACTGATATTATTTTATAAATTTAATCACATTTTTTCCCCAAGATTAAACATAAATGAAAATTAGATAATTCTAACTTAACAAGGTATATCTTTATTTATCTGTGGTCTGCCACATGTTTCTGTTTGACCCGCAGAAGACTGCAGCTAATTTGAAATAAATCAATAAATTTACATTAAAGCGAACATGTTTGTTCCTGACTTTATAGCTGAAATTATGTTAGCCTTTTAACATTTCATTACTCACTGATAAGGCCCTAACCATGAAAAGTGTGCCCACCATTGCACTATTTGTCAATCATAAATATTTTAGGTTTTAAAATGTTTAAGAGTAACTCATAAAAATATTTATGATATAAATATAATATTTTTCAGTTTTAATGAATACACTCATTTACAAGTAGAAAATGCTTTGTAATTTACTTTATGTTAAATTGATGATATGAAAGAACAAAATGATTTATTGAATATATGATTCATGGGTCTTCTCAATGAGCCAAGAAAGCTCAGCGATAATACTTTATTGGTTTTAAATTTTCTCAAACTTAATTGATGGAAACATAGATGGTGTGGATGCATGAACTCTTAATATGATTTAAGTTATTTGAAAAAATATGCACTCAAGTAATGAACTTCAAAAAAATTTAAATTAGGCATGTTACAATACAATCAAGCTGGGTACACTCATATCATCCCTCTCAAGAATATTTTTTTAGTGTGCCACAGCAGATTAATTATACCATATTTAAATTTAGACTATTTTTTAAAAAGAATGGCACAAAAAGAACAATCTTAGGGAAAATGTGCTTAGTGTTCTAGATTATTATTTATGCTTTTAATGAACTATTAGTTAGAGGATTTAACTTTAATAAATGAAGATCCCAGTGCTAAAAGTACTTAAGTCACATTTTTGTCAAATTTAAACTAAACAGGGATCTTTTAACACCTGGTTTAGACCAAGCTACTCCATAAATTTGAAATCAATACATTGTAAGAAAGTCCAACTTTTTAACTAAAATGCTACCATCAAATAGACAAAAAATTAATTAAAACTTGATTATCTCAAAATGCGTAATTTGAGACTTGTAGCACAAAGCTCTTAAAATTCTTTAAATGATTTCTAAGGCACAAGCAAATTGTGTAAATTTTAACAATTTAAACTTTAAATATTATAAAATAATAAAGCATGAGGCTTATTTCTGTTTTACTCAGTTAAAAGCAAAAATAAAGCAGGTGTTCCATGCGTCTTGGCCCCATGTTGACAAAATCTGATTATATTGATTCGGACTGATAAAAAAAATGAGATGGCAACCGAACATTTAGACTGCAGTTAAAAGTAAACTACAGATATTAAGACAAACAAAAATGTATTGGAGATTTTAAAATTTATTTTATTTATTCTTTACTTGAAGAAATGCGCTTTAATATAATTAAATAGTAAACTAATTTAAACTTTCACACCAAAGCATTGTATAATTGAGATGAAATAACAGATACTTATCAAATAAATAAAGTGAAGGGCTGATGTTATTTTCCATTGAAATAATAAAATAATATAAATATGGATGATAAAACCAAGGTTTTAAAAATTTGAAATTATATCTTGTAAAATTTGTAGAAATTTGCATTTAAAACTGAAAAATCAGATCTAAGTTTCTGAGTATATGATTTATAAGTCTATTAAAGAGCAATGCGAGTGTCATGGTAGACTTATACCATGAAAGTAATAGAATAAATAGTGTGGATTAACAGATAAACAACACAAGTATAAATAGCACCAGTAAAACTTGAATTAAATGTACATTAGACTATATATATTTTTATTTTATTTTTAAAAATTGGCTCAATTAAATATTCTAATAGTGATAGCTAAAAATTAAATAAAATTTGTCTTCAAAATACCCCAACATAATTAAATTTCTGAATATACTTCAGTTTCTAAGTTTCCTTTAAAAGAACCTATATTAAAATGATGCAGCTTACATTAAAAAAATAATTAATATAACTCTATACAAAGAAGCCATTATATATGATAAAACATGAAATTTAGAGGAAAGAGCACAACAGTTTGTACAACTGTGCAGTTACATCAAAACAGAATATGGACATACATCATTTACATGCAGTACACACCAGTACAAGCAACATTCCAACACCCCTAGTTACACACTTAATCTGTTACATGTATACTCAATAAATTTAAGTAACAGAAAATATTACAGTTGGAAAAGTTTCATTAAAAATTACTAATGAAGCCAAACATCAAAAATAAAATATTTTTTAAAAAGGGTTTCATCACAAAATTTATATTTTTGTGGTGTCGTATTCAAAGGACTAAAAAATAAATAGGCATAATTACCTAAAATCATTTATTATCTTCACCCTCTCTCTATATATAGTGCATCTTACTATTTAAAAAAAAAGAAAAGAGTTAAAGCAACTAATGACACCAATACCATACAAGATACTACATGATGTTTATTACGTTGCATAGGTAATGAACAAAATTAAAGCATGGGAAAAAAAGAATCACAATAAATCAGAGAGATTATGTACACAATTATTTGACCCATTAGACCGAGCAATAAGATTTATTATCATCTTATACAAGATATATTTTACAAAATATATAGTGTTTTACAACATAAGGACATTTTTGACACACTGTTGTAAAATAGTCACGAACATCTTTTTTTTTAAAAAAACTGTCCAAAATAATTGTTACGGGACTCAGTGGTGTAAATAATATTTTCTGTACTGACCTTAAAAGTAAAGCGCCAAACTTTTGCCAACACAGTGGTAGGCTAATCTTAAATAATTCAGTGACCACTTATATTTTGGGATTAAAATGGTGTCATGTCAATCCCCACAATAATATGAGAATATATTTTTTTAAATCTCTATCCTCAAAGGGCAATAAATATTTTTATGTAGGAATTAAGATTTCTGTAATGGATCTTTTTCACTTTGGCATGAAGATGTTCACATGCAAAAATAAATTACCAGGCACTTAAATATTTATTTTTTGTTATATGCGCCACAAGAAGAAATATATAGTCAAAAATAAAATGAACAAATAAAAGATACAAAAATGATTAACCTGTTACAAATTTTTTTTTGACAAGAAAGTATTAAATTTTTTGATTCCCTGAATACAGTTGTTCTTCATCAATGGTGGAGGGTATACATAAAAATGAGTGAAACAACCTTATTATTCAATAATTTATCATTTATATGTATTTTTAGGCTTTATAAATCCTCCACCACAATCTCTTACTAATAAAAAAAACTAATGCCTATAAGCATTTTCTACACTCTTAAAACTTTCGTAATTTTATTTTAAAAAATCATCAATAATATTTTTATATTTTAGAGAGGAATATCAGTGAAAGAGTGAAACTGAGATATGGGTGTTTTAAGCTGTTCTCCATAATATGACACCCCACGGTTTAACTATTTAAATTTAACCCTAACATTGAAGTTGAACAAACTGTGAGAGTAAATTAAGACACTGCAATTATGATGATCATAATCAGAGTGATCAGGGCAGTGAAGCCAATGTGGAGGAACAGCATGAAACGCTTGAATCTGCGACCCTGGAAAAAAAGAAAATAGTAGTCAAAATTAAATTCAAACACGACTGGGCCAACAGAAACATCTGTGATTATGTGATTACTAGAAAGAACCAGGCAAACACTGGTGGGTGGAAATAAACCAAACTTATAAATTTGCAAGTCAAATAGAAACCAAACATCTTATTGATTGACGTGCGACAGTCCTTGGATATAGACTCGTATGCTGGGCCGGGGTGGCGCCACATTTGTACCCGTTTGGAGTAGGAAATTCCACCATTCTCTCGGGAGGTAACATAGTGGGAGGGGATCGTCTCGGGGTGTCCCCATTAGTTAAGTTCCCCTTGGGGTAAGGGAAAAAGTCGCTATAAGAGCCTTGGCTCAGGGCTTTTGGCGCCATCTCACATTTAGGGTTGACATGCACATTTTGTAATGATGAAAAGTTTGCATTGAACTTACATTATATAAAATGGGACTGCAATAAAGCTTTTAAATAAAATACAAAATACACAAACAAATTGTGCAATGAAAACAATAAATTTGAGCTTTATTTATAGACTGATACGACAGTAAACGTTTCGGCTAATGCCTTCATCAGTACAACATAAAATACATTCTTACAATACTTACATAAGTAATAATAACATTCTTAAAACATATTGTATTTTAAAATATTTATGTTAAATAAAAAAAAAGGAAAAACAAAAACAAACATGGACACAGGACATAGGAAAAAGGGGGAAGTATCCAAAGTTACAGTAAAAACCACAACGGGAACAAGATTCTGCAGTTAAGTAAAATTATGAATTTGGTTAATTCCATATGGAGCCACCGTACCAAATATTTTTATGAGTCTATTTTCCATGTGGATTCTATCATGGGTATTGCTTGCATATAAAATACCAGTTACTGCAATATCTGATATGCTGTTATGGTCAACACTGTTAAAATGTTTAGACACAGGACATTGAGCCTGTTTATTTATATTATACAGGTGTTCTCTACACGGATCTCCAAGACGACGACCAGTCTCACCCACGTAAATTTTATTAAAGCTCAAATTTATTGTTTTCATTGCACAATTTGTTTGTGTATTTTGTATTGAACTTACAGCTGGTTCAGGCTCAGGATGGTGTTGCTTAGGGTACTCTCTCTTTGTTAGTTCCCACTTCTTTCTGCGCTCTGCAAGGATTATATAGAATAACATTAAAGAGAGAAATCTATATAAAATAAGTTAGGAACAAACCTGAAAAAAATAACAAAGCATGACAGCAAGAAGCATCCTTCTTCAAACAAATAAATCATTTAAAACTCATCTAAAAAATTTAATGCAGTGTAGAATCCAAATATGCAGCAACCAGATTATCAAGAAATAATTAGTAATGGAAGTTAAATTACTATAGCCGTATAGATGAAGGATAAAACTTTTCATGATGAGATCAAGCAGTGCATGATAAAACTCTGGGGTGATTCACTGAATTGCAGTGATTGTGTTTTTTTTGTAAAATTGTTCATGAATTGCTATGATAGTGACAAAGAAGAAACCATGTACAGTAAAAGTCCATTAGTCCGGCATCCAACAGTCCGGAATGCCTGATAGTCTGGCATCGCTCTGGAACATTGTAAAAATTTTGGTTTGCTATAAAAGTGTGTCTTTAAAGCAAATAAAAACGCTCCAGAGCTAATCGGAAGTTTTCGGAGTAGCTCGGGATCATCCGGAAGCGCTCGGTATTGTGCGGCCGACTAGGCTCAGCAGTCACAACAAATACAGGTGCAGTGCAGCACAGTTAATCAATCACGAAGCGTCTTCGCCATTTTTTTGTGCGTTGTTGTTTTGTGTCCTTTCACATCGCTGTAAACTGTGTCTCAGTACTCTCTACTGTAATACAGTACATCTGTAGTGACGTGCGTAACTTTTGAAACTGTTTATAAACAAAGTAAGTTTCATTCTAATTGTACAGTGACCATGTTTTCAAAACCGAAGCCTTCGAGTTCAAAAGGAGAGAAACGAAAACACGTAACACTGACTCTCAATCAGAAACTAGAAATTATCCAACGGCTAGAAAAAGGTGAGAATAGAAATGTTTTTATGAATGAGTTTCATATTGGTTCATCAACTATTTATGACATTAAAAAACAAAAAGATCAAATAATCTTTGCTTCTCAATCGGTAACAACTGAAAAATTGGCTTCTAGACAAACATTAAAAAAACAAAACTGGAACAGCTAGATAGTGTATTGTTCAAATGGTTTAGTGCAGTATGTTCTGAAGGAAAGCCGGTAACAGGGCCAATGATTGTTGAAAAGGCAAAGAAATTCGGCCAAGATTTAGGAGTTGCTGAAAGTGAATGTAATTATTCTGATGGTTGGCTCAGAAACTTTAAGTTTCCGCATGGAATTCGAAGACTTGATGTAACTGGAGAAAGACTTGATGTAACTGGAGAAAGACTTGATGTAACTGGAGAAAGACTTGATGTAACTGGAGAAAGACTTGATGTAACTGGAGAAAGACTTGATGTAACTGGAGAAACATTTTCAGCAAACCAAAAACTCTGCAGAAAAATACAAAGACGAGTTTTAGAAAATCGTGGCTGATAATGATTTAACACCTGAACAGATTTACAATGCTGATGAAACAGGGCTATTGAGGCGATGTATACCATCATCTACACTAGCTGGGTGAGGAGAAAAAGCAGCCAAGGGTTTAAAAAAAAACAAAGACAGATTAACCGTTTTGCTATGAGCTAATGCGTCTGGAAACCACCGAGTGACCCCTTTTGTGATAGTCTAAAAAACCCAGGGCTTTTAAGAATGTTACACACTTGACTGTCCAATACGATGCTCAATCAAATGCGTGGATGACTGCTGCCCTTTTTAAAGAATGGTTTTTTCACCACTTTGTGCCTCAGGTCAAGGAATCCTTCAAAAGTCTCGGTCTACCAGAAGGTACTAAAGCCATCCTTCTTTTGGACAATTGCAAAGCCCACCCGCCAGTAGATGAGTTAGTTTCTGGAAATATTCTTGCAACTCTGCTCCCACCTAACGTAACATCTTTGATTCAACCCATGGACCAAGGGGTTATTCAAAATTTTAAATGCTTTTATAGAAGGTCTTTTATTCAAGGCCTGTTAAATGCCGACTGACATGACTGATTTAAAAAAAAGTTTACAGTAAAAGATTCCATCTATGCTATTGCACTGTCTTGCAACAAGGTTAAAAAATACAACACTCCAAAAATGCTGGAGAAAACTTTGGCCAGCTGCAAACCCTGCATCTGACCTAACTCTACAGACTGCTGAGGAAGAAAACCATCAAGACGCTCTGACCAAAATTTTGGATGTCGTTAGAAGTGCTGACAATCCCTTGAAAAACATGCCTGAAGATGAGGTAGAGGAGTGGCTTCTAATCGACGAGAATGAGCCTGTTGAATAAGAACTAACCGATGAGGACATTATCAACAGTGTAGTAAACCATCAGCCTACTCAAAATCTTGAAGAAAGTAACTCAAATGCCGAAACGGAAGAAAAGGAAAAAATCAGCTGGGCAGAAGCTGCAGAATCACTAAATAAGTTTATCTCTTTTGCTGAGGCTAGTACTAGCTACAGTGCTTCAGAAATTATTGATTTCCATATCATTAGAAATAAATTTTATACTAAACGCCAAAAGTCAAGAAAACAAAAAGACATTCGTGACTTTTTTAAAATCTAAGTGAAATATGTTTTACAGTACGTGTACATACATTATATGAAATGTAAAATAAACTTTGTTGTATTTGCATACTGTATTTTTAGTTTAATTATTAACCTAATTGTTCTTATAATTACTATTTATGTATGTATGTAGTTAAAAAAACAAAGTACATTTGCTTTACGGCAAAGCCTACACTAAAAAGAAGGGGCACCGCCCGATAAACCGGAATTTTCGGTAGTCCCGCATCGGGCCGGTCCCGAACATGCCGGATTATCGGACTTCTTCTGTATAATGAATTATAATTAATTTGGTTGTTTTATGTTTTAAAAATACAGTGTTTCATTAAAGTATTTAATAACACAGTTATCAACTAGTAAATGATCGTACATATCTGCCATCTTGAGGGCTTGACTGACCCCAACAGTAGGGTTAGAATATCAACTAAGACTATTAAGCTACACATAATCTTGAAAAATATTAGGCCTAAAATTCCAATAATCCAAAGATTAAGACTTGTTCAAAATGTCAAGTTTCACCCAACTAATTGTCCCCTTATTGCTACAACAAATGTTATGTAATAAAAATTTTATATGATTTATCTGGATCGATAACTTGTAAATAAGTCTAATATGAATTGCATTACATTCAGGCGCGCCCGCAGCGTGACGCACTGGACGCACGTGCGTCCACTAAAATTTACAAAATTAATATTTGTTTTTAAAAATCAAATTTGCGCCTTACCGCTGCACCACGGAGCTCAATTATTAAATTAAATATTAAAAACAAATAGAAAAATGAAAAATATCAAATTTAAGAGTTCCCCTCACCCCTTACTTGTGAGAATGTGAGTGACCGTTAGAAACGTTTTAATAAAACAAACCCGTAAAAACAAAGTTTTTGACTATAAATCCCTTATATATGAGACATAACTAACAGTATTGATTATTTTCAAACATTTACAGACTGAATCTGTCTTAACTCAACTTTGCATCATAACCCTAGTGGGGGGGGAGAGGGGAAAAGTCTGGTCACCGATTCGCTTGACCGAGCTCAGAGTGACACGTAAAATGTAGACAAAAGCGCCCGTCGCTTCGTTGGGTCGCCTCAATGCGTCAGCTCAAAATTTCACGTGGGAAAAAAACAATAACAAACCGTGAATTTAAATTACATACCTCATATACGGATAAACTAAAAATGCATTAATTTAATTACGGTACGTTCGATCGATCTGAAATTTTGATACGATGCATTGTTAGGTTAGACGGGTCCGTGTGCCAAATTTCAGTTCGATCGGATCATGGGAAGTGGGTCATTTTTTACTTCTGTTTTTCCGCCCGCCGAGCCCAAGACAGAGAGAGACGGCCGCGAAGTTAATATAAGGGATTTAAAAATATATATGCAACTACCGGGTATTTAGTATTTATTACTTTTACATCTCTATTGTAAGACGTGCGCATATCCCGGGCGGCCATATATTTTTACGCTCTAGTCGTTCTTCAGTAGTCTACTCTAGCACGTTTTTTTGTGGTTGTAATCGTTGCAGTATTTGCAGTATTCTTGTATTTCCTCAATTTTTAATAATGGGTGACAGTAATAAAGGTGAGACCGGCGAAAAATCTCCTCCTAAAAAGAAACTTTGTATTACATCATTCTTTAAAAAAATTGCAACGCCCGGTTTATCAGCAACATCAACGTCATTAATAAATGTGCCACAGGTGCAAGATGCTGCCAAAAATACTCCTGCAATTACATTACTATTGGATAACCACATATCCAGTGTGTCCTCAAATTCTAGTGAATCCGAATCTGATTCAGAATCATTATGTGACACATTGACATCAGCAGCCGCAAAGAAAGCCACAGGCATTAAAAGTCTCTGTTCGGCTGTATTTTTCGATATTGGTGAGGTTACCTTTAACCAACCATTACCTGAATCAGTGAAGAAATCCGTGCTTTTGGAAAAGTTTCAACCATCTAAGAACTGGAAGGGCCTTTGAAGACAGTTGGGAATAAACAACGTCGTGTGCCTAGTTCTATGTTTAACTCAAATGTGTATCCGTTTATGAGTTACAGTGTCAAAGCGGATGGTGTTTTCTGTGCTGCCTGCTCAGTATTTGCTTCAGGTACGACATGCGCTTTTATACGCGAGCCGCATTCAGACTGGAGTAACATAGACCGACATGCACAACGTCACATAAAATCCTTGACACATCTTAGCTCTATACAAGCAGCATATGCTTTTATAAGTGTATGCGAAGGTAAATCAGTCTCCGTGAAACAGCAGCTATCTCAAGTGTACAATGACAAAGTCCAAAGGAACACAGCTGCTCTCCAATCCATTATTAAAACAATAATACTGTGTGGACAGCAAAACATACCAATGCGCGGAAAATCAGATGATCGGAGCAATTTTATGGCTCTTCTTAATTTCAGAGCCGAGCACGATCTTGCTCTTAGTGAGCATCTACGCATCGCGTCAGGCAATTCAAAATACATCAGTCATAGAATACAAAACGAGCTGGTTGCTCTGTGCGGAAACCAGATTCGAGACAAGATCGTCAAGGAATGAATCGCTGCAAAATACTTCAGCATCATTGTTGACGAAACTACAGATGTCTCAGTCAAGGAGCAAGTGAGTTTGAATCTTCTATTTGTCACATCTGATGCAAAACGGCATGAAGAATTTGTGTCCTTGTAGGAAACGTCTGACACAACAGGTGAAACACTGTATAATCTAATTACTGGAAAACTACAAGAGCTTGGCCTTGATATCCGCAATATTGTTGGTCTCGGGTTCGATGGAGCTGCAAACATGAGTGGAAAAGTAAAAGGAGTTAGAGGACGCTTCCAACATGTGGGAACAGCAGAAGACGTCCACTGTCGATCACATACACTAAACTTAGCTATTGTGAACACTTGCAGTTAGGGCACTGTTAGAAATATGTACAACACGGTCAGTGAAACTGTTAACTTTATTACAGGATCTGCCAAGTGTCTAAATATATATACAAACTCAAGCAATGGTGAAGATTCAACACGACTTAAGAAATTCTGTGCTACAAGGTGGACTCGACATGAAGAAACATTACAAAGGTTTGAAGAGAACATTTGTATTATACTTGAAACTCTGGCCGGTTTGACTCAAGATCATGATCGTCAAACATCTGTCAAAGCAAACGGTCTCCAATTATCAATCCAGAATTTTCAGTTCATATATACGCTTGTCGTTGTTCATCACTACTTGCGCTACATGAAACCGATTACCTACTCATTGCAGTCTGTGGATCAGAATTTAGTTCGTGCCTCTAGTGAGTGCAAGGAGTTGATCGACCTTCTGAAATTGAAACTGAGCAATGACGATTCATGCAATTCATTGTTTGACGAGGCCTCCAAGTTAGCACAGAAATTGAATTATTGAGGTCCAAGCATTAATAGTTACTGCTTGACTACAGTACAGATCAAATGCACAGGGACCGACAAATTCGGTGCAATATTACTTCAGACTAAATGTAACAGAACTTCAAGACCGCATTTGTTCATCATCAGGACGTTTGACAGAAGAAATGCTTATGCCGCAACATATATCCAGTCTGACTAAGGATGACTTAGATAAAATTCGGGAAGCTTATGCGGCATTCATTAATTCAGATGATCTTGATGTAGAGATTGAGAGGTGGAAGTTCACACTTTCTGCGCTTGAAGGAGAAGTCAACAACACTGCCCTGTCTTTGCAAGACTGTTTTTTACTCACGAAGGATTTATACAAAATTTGCACACTGTTTTTCATGTACTTTTAACGATACCTGTTACATGCGCCACAGCTGAACGCAGCTTCTCGGCGCTCCGCCGTCTCAAAAGTTATATGCTTTCAACAATGGGATCAGAACGACTATCAGCTCTGGCGCTGCTGCATGTTCACACCGACATATTTCCTGATGTCACTAAAGTCATAAAAAACTTCAATGCCACAGGACATCGGAGACTTGTGTTTGCCTTTGACAATGATGTCTGATTTGCCAAGCAACCTGTTTACGTAAGGTATATGACAGTAAATATACTTAGGCTAGATTATGTTTGTAGCCCGTTCTTTGCATAAAATGATTGAAATATTGTTGAAATAGAAAAAATGATTAAACATATGCCTGTTTTGCTTTATGTTTTGCTGGAGCACTTTTGCTAATATGAGACATATGAGTCATTGCATGAGGTGACATTTATTTGGCATTGTATGATTAAGAAGGGCTGATCAATGACGATAGGAGATAGAAGGTGTGCGTCCATTTTTTCAAGGCTGTGGGCGCCCCTGATTACATTATATAGCACATGATGGAATTATAGATAGTCAAGGTACACAAAAAAAAATGAAGTTCTGATCTACATAAAAATATATAAAATTTGTTATCACTGTAAAAAAAATAATTCATAACGCACAGTATTATTTTAGATATAAGAAAAGTAAACATACCTTTATTCTTCTTGTACGTACAACATTGATGTATCTCTAGTGACAGTTCCACAGCAATATGGAAGATGACCCAGATGACCAATATCCAAGTGGCCCACCATGGCACCATCACTTTTCCAAAGTCCATACCAATGAAGATAGTGGGAACTAAAGAGCAGGATGGGATTTTAAGAGTTGAAATAACGCTAAACAAATTAAATCTTTTGTGAGATACTTCTTTATGTTTTATAAAGCCATAATAGCAAAGCCCCAGGTGAAAGAAGGAAGGTGATGAAAGTCAAAACTTTTATTTTACCTCTAACAAATATGACAACCGACTCTTGAATGCACAAACATTTATATATATTTATAGTCATACTAGCGTATCACCCGTAAAAAATGACGGAAGTTTTCAGCTGAAATCTATTTATTTTGAAAAAATGCACTTTTTTTAGGGCGCCGACGGCGCCCGCCTTTTTCAAAAGCCCAACTTGTCCTTGTTTGATAAATACGAAATATTAACTTTCTGAAATGTACACAAAGTATTTTATAATAGAGGTTGTAGGGCGCCTACGCCCCCCCCTTTGTTTTTTGATTTTATAATTAACCATCATCAAATCCTCTTTTTACATTGTTCCCTTTTCCAAAATTAAAATTAAAATGAGCTAAAACAATGACGTCATATAATATTTTTTTTTAAGCGCATCTTTAATTTGCACACCTTTTGATGCACTGGTGCAGTAATTTGGCGCGCTGCTTTCTAAAATTAGTAGCGTCACGGACAGACACTATAGACGTGACAGAGATTGAAAATTATATTGATTATATTTATATTCATTTTAAAGCCATTATCTGTGAACAAGAGATATCTTTTATAGAAAAAAAAGAGATAATTTCAAAGCAGTTATCTTATCTATACAGACGCTCCTTCCATGCAGAAGATTATTGCGTCCCACAGACCATGCTGGTCTGTTGGTAAGTGACGCAGCATTCACAGGCCACGGCTATGATGGTTCCATGCATTACCCACCCGTCTTTGTTTCCCCAACTAATGTTAGGTACCCATTCGAAGATGGGTGGACTCCAGGACGCCCTTGGCCCCGGGAACAAATACTTGCCTTCACATGGATTTGAACCCGTGACCGTCGGTACGCCAGTAAAGCGAGCATGCCACTCGACCACAGTGCCCCGTTGGGTTTGGATATTATAAAGAAAGTAAAGTAATGGCATGATTCTTACTGGCGAGAACATTTGCAATTGTACCAAAGGCCCAGTGAAACCAGTTGAAGACAGGACGACATTTGTTCTCTTCAGATGGACGGATCAGTGCTAGGATAGGCTGAAACAGATTTGATCAAATAAAAGCTTAAAATAAAATATTAAGAAATGCATAGATAACTTTTCTATAGATTTTAAACAAATGTGGGTGAGGCTGGTAATAGTCTATAGATTTCACAGTGAATTCTACATAAAAACATTGTCAGCCAGATAAGAACATAAATTGTTAACATTATGAATTGTTATCATATGAATAGTTAACATTGAGAGCATAGTGTTGAATGTCAACTCACATTGATGATGATGCAGACCAAAATGATGATGCCTAGGATAGGATGAGCTTTCTGTGGCAAATCAGGAGCCTGGTGGTGTAAAAAATTGAAACTATTTTATTATAATAGCTGGAATGCGTTAGACAAGACATTTAATAAAATATCATTTGCATATCTTGTGAGCTCTGACAAAAATAATATTACAGTATTCCGCCATAATCACATTCCACTTCAAATAACTTAATGGTTCTCATTGGCACATTAACATTAACTTACCTCACTGTATCCGCCAGCTTCCACAAATATGAGAATGATGGCAATAATTGTGACGATAAACATGGTCGCCATGCAGTTGAAATGACCCTGAAAATGATAAAAGTGGGAACGGAGAAACTTACAACGGGTGGGAGAAAAAATGTCTCATAAAGAATGCCTTCAAATACTTTATGTTCAGTGTGTACACAAGAAAAGAGGCTGATAAGTTAAAACTTTATTTATAGTCAAATAGCTTAAGCCAATGCTTATCAGGCAGTTAGTAGTAAATCATTAATATACTATGTTGATGAATCTGAAGTTTTCCAACATTATCCTTTCTATATATTTGTAAAATTATTTGCCTGCTGATATAGGCTTTACCAGATATAATCAATTTTTAAGCTATTTTATTTTTAAAAAAAGACTTAACTATCAGCATAACAAATATTTTATTTATATTTAGCAAGCTGAATATGGGGTACTTTACTTATTTTTTTGTAAAATTAAATAGTCTAGCCAATAATAATGTATTGAACGTCTAAAAACCCATTTTAACTTTTAATACAAAATGGTGAGTGAAATTACAAGTTCAATATTTACAAAGAAGATTTCTTACAAAGAACCAGTATCTGTGTTCAAAGATCCTTGAATTGGGCCACATTGGTTTATAGTATTTGGTTAGGAGTAATCCAAGGGATGCAAAGAAGACCCAAGCTAGAATCATCAGACAACCTGTCAATAGAAAAATAGTTCTAATTAACTTGGGACTTAATTTGAAAAAAACAACAACAAACGAACAAACTAATGCTGGTTTATTATTTGAACCTACCCAAAATATCAATTACTTTAAAAAGCAAACTATAAATTTTTGTAAGAGTGAATAAAATTATTACCATGAGCTTTGGCAAGAGGGTATCTAGCCCGGCCATGATAGTTGGAGATCCTAGAAAAGTCCACAGGCTCAGCACTGGCAAATGGCAGCTCTTCCACACTCATGCCATGGATCTTTGGGCTTCCTGAGAGGGCAAGATTGTTTAATAACAACAGTTCATTAAAGTAAATATTTGAATTAATTTGTTGCTTCATGGAGAAGGAAACTGAAGCCTATAATGAAATGCTTTGTAGAATCAAAGTTAGCAAAGGAAATAAAATCTGTTAGTCTTGTAGATGTCACAGATCTGATAATTGTACACAGTTTTGATTTTTAAAAAAAACAACTTCAAGTCGTCAACATTTTACAATTTAAAAAAAAATTATTTTTTTTAAAACCTTAAAATTTTAAAAATGAGAGACCATCTCTATTTGAGATTAGCATTCTTTCTGATGTAAAACAACCAAAATAACATACCCCTTACGGCAAACCCATGAGCAAAGAGCAGATGAGCTGGTCCACCTCTTAGTGACCTGAGCAGAGGTTCTGTCAAGTCAAGGTCTCGCTTGACCCTAAATCGGCAACGAAGACGCCCATTCTCAAATGAACCTTCCTCTTCGATGAGTCCATCATAAACTTGTTTATCAGACTGAAACAAACAAAAAGTTAACTTTCTTAAGATTTTAAGATCAATACACTTGCTTGATTTTCATGCTATGTTCAATTCAGTTTTTTTTTAAAAATAAAAGAATAATTTCTTTGGACATTGTACGTATCTGCATCACACACATGAAAAAAATACAATTCTCAAAAGATATGTTCACACAAATTTTATTTTGACAACACTGCCTGCTTTCTAAAACAAATGAATGATGTCATGCTTAAATAAGAAACTTACAGCAACATAGTTACTGGAGCTAGAGGTTATATACTTTGGTATTGGGTTGTTCTTTTTTGGATCTTTGGTGTTGTAAGAGAAGAACACTTCTGTCCTCTCCTTTTGAGAGTTGTGGGCGCACGTGAACACTGTATCATCTCCCTTGGAAATGGAAGAGAACGCTTATTTTTTAAAATAAAACCAAAAAAAAAGCGTGTAATAAAAAATCTTTTTTTTAAAAAGGAAACGCTTTTATTTACATATAGAAATTGCACTAAATATGTATAATACAAAAAAAACACATTTTCCCCTAACTGAAAATTGAACCTCGTACCCCCATGTCGGCAATCGATCACGCTTATATTTCGGCCAGCAAGACTTGATGTTGATAGTACTTTTTAAAGTTATAATAATTGTATCCCTCTAGGGCGAATTGAGGCATGGTTCATTGACGCAAGTGATAATATTTTATATAGACAAAAACTAAAAACTAAAAGTGCAATAATTTCAATACGGTACATTCGATCAATCTGAAATTTTGATACAATGCATTGTCATCCAAGATCTATATGTGGTAAAATTTTTAGATCTCTAGGACCATCAGGAGTGGTATAATTTTACGTTTCAAGTTTTGAAGGAAGGGTAGATGGATACAACATACAAATATTGTGACTTAAATAAAAGCGTGTAATAATGGGTGGATTGAGCATCGATGGTGGTGGCAAATGTTCGTAGTTAGATATGGAATTAAATTTTTAAAATCTTTTAAAAATTAAAATTAATTTATTGATTTTCTAAAAATCAGAAAGACAAAAATAAAAAAATTTTCATCCGGAAGTCAATAACATTTTTATTATCTTTGTTTTAAAAAAACCCAAATTAATCAAGAATTATTATTAGAGAACAATATTATCACATAACACAGAAGTACCTTTAATAAAATCTTCAAATATAAAAAAAAGCAAGTCAAAAAAAGACAACAATTACTTTTTACCACCAACATACCATGTACTTGTCATCAGAAATCCCCAAAGCTACATATCTGTCACTTGCGGTGTCTACAAGACCTCCCAGTTCAAAATTGATTGCTTGGTTGTCTCCAGACCAAGTGAGAATGTAGCGGCACTCAAACTCACTACACCCTGGGGGCTCCCTGAAACAACCTTTGTCATCCCCACAAGTGGAGGTATCGATAGGACGTGTCACCTGAAATAGCAAGAGGACAAATGTGAAAACCCAAGGTCTGATGTTTGTGTAAATAAACATCAAAAAGCAAGATATGGTCAGGCTTGAAACATAGAAATAAAACCACAAAAATGATCTAATTTAAAAAAACTCAGCTCAAAATGGAAAGGTAACTAGCCTGTGTGCGGCTATAACAAATATTATGAAGAAGGCTAAAATAGGAACCTATGAAATGAAAATGCAAGACTGTTGGAATGCTAATTTACAAAAAATGTAACACAACCAACAAAAAAATAATGTGTACCTTTCGCACTGCCAATGATGGACTCCCTGATGTCAAATCAGACAGTGGACGAGATTTCTCAGCCACCCAGAATGTATCGTGATTTTCAATAAATGTAGCTCTGGGGATAGTGTCAATTATCACATAATGCATGTGCTTTCACATGTTTGGGCGAAATAGGTGACACAAGAAACATCGATAATGTTACAGGCAACAGCTTGATTTTGGACCACCTCTGTTCCCCTTTTACTAATATTAACTCATTCGCTACGAAGCGCAATAACCAAAACACCCCCCGAAATACTAAGCAAAGGGAGATTACTCTCAAAAACATGCACCCCCATGTTAAATAAAAATATTTTTAAACACCTAAATGAAAATTTAAAATAATAAAACACACACACAAAAAACAGAAAATTGAATGAGCTTTTAAAAAATGTATAGGTTGATGCACTTTAATTCACAAATATATTTGAAATAAATCTTGAAAAGTGTTTTTTTGAAAATTTACATTGCAGTTTTGGGATGCGACCTCCGTTGTTTGTCACCTTTTTGTCCATTTATTGTCTCATGAAACTTTGAGAAACATCTTATCCACTGACCAATACAATTTTGTAATTGGTTACTTGAGTCTAATCATGATGTCAATGTAGAGGAATTTATATATGTCCTCATTAGTAACCTCCTTCCACTGGGTGTCTTTCTTACCCTTGGCTGTTTGCTGCGGTTCAGCATATCTGTATGTTTCAGCAAGTAACAACTCAATCATGGCAGAGTTCATGAAAAGCTTGTAGAAGTATATGAGACTGCTGTCAATAGGGAGAAAATGATTTCCCCTGTAATTTCATTAAATTGTCTGTAACACTAATCAAATTGTCTGACCAAGATTCAGTGACAGTATCTCCTTCATTTCATAACTCTCATTAGCGTCACTGTCACTCTGATTAGACTTTGATTAGAGTTAATTATTATCAGTATCACTATCACTAATTTCAACATCTGATTCCTCATTGTTTAAATTATTAACTGCTGCATAATTAAAAGTTGAAGCAGCAATTAAAGAGTCAAGAAAATGAAAGGCCATTGTATAAGAATATTCAGAAACCACACAATCAAATTTCACCAAATACAGTCCGACTTCTAAGCCACACAGGTTTTGAACCGTAAATGACATAAACATCTGTTTTTTTTAAAACGAAATCAGCTATGTTTCTACTTTTTAAAAAGCCGAGAGCTATTCGCACGGTAACATTGCTTCTCGCAGGATCATTTTTTATATGCGCGTTGCTAGACGCCATGTCCCATTTGGGCGCATTAGTAGCGAGGGGGGTATGGCTCATTCAGTCGCATTAGTAGCGAATGAGTTAAAGGTTTCTACACCCGTTCAATATTTTATTGATTCCCCCCACCAACATTTTTTATTTCCAGGTATGCAATACTAAACTGTGCTAATAATTTTTTTAAAAACTTTTTTAAAAAAATATTAACTAGAGTGAATGACTTACCCTGGACAATATATGTATAATTGCCATTGCCCCATATTATTCAAGAAAATCCAAAACATATTTTTCACCCGTCTCCCACCTTGACAAATTTAAGGATAGTACTCCCACCTTTACATTAATTTTTTGAAAATGGTTTTGAAAAACAAAAACTTTGGGATCATTACCTAAACTCCACATCACCATAACCTCTGTTGGGATTCCAAACAAATCTCAAGTTTGATTTCAATTTGTTGTCGTCACTGACAATGGCATACTGTAAGGACAATGTTACAAATAAGTATAATTAATTTAAAAATGAAATACTAATGGTTAAAACTAAAAAAACAGACAAAAAATAATATTGATTATATCACCTAAGGTCCATTTACCATTTAGGAAAGTAAACATTTTTTCAGAATTTAATAATTTAGGAAAGTAAACATTTTTTCAGGATTTAATAATCTCACAGCATTGATTGATTATTAACCATTATATCCACAAGACGCCAATCAGCATCTCTGTAACATAGAAATAACATAATTGATTCATTTTTTTTTCTCTTTGCTGAGCAGGCATTCTATCATGATTTTTTTCCTTCCTAAACACATCAAAGACAATTTTAAAATAGAAATAGCTTGCAAAGTCTGATTTGTGTCAAACTTTAACTTTAGTCATAAATATAGTTAAATGACGAGTTAAATAGTTCAATATTGGTAGCAATTTATTCATATATAAATTACGCTAGCTTCAGTATTACTCATATCACCAATATTTTTTTTGCAGATTTGAGTATTTGTTAGGACAAAAACCAGTGGTCATATTTGATGACGTCATTGTCTTCATTCTTAAATTTATGACTCATAATTATTTATATTTTATATGTTAGGCTACTAGTTTAATAAGACAAATGTAAATTAAGAAAAAAAGCGTACAACTTCATTTGAATTAGAAGTGTGTGTTGATTACGGTCTTCCGTATTTCATGTTCATTCTTCTATGTCACTTCGCTTCCTGATTTTTTCTTTTCCTCGTAAACAATGCAGGAATATGGATCGGAGATTTTATTTTACATAAAATAAGTAATAATCAGGATAAAATAACACATCAAAACATTTTTTAATTAATAATAACAAATAAATCTTAAATATAGATTAATTTATTATTTTTACAAACCACTTTAACTCAAACAATATCATAGCACATGGCACGCTGTATCGTGGCTGTACATATTAATACTAGTACTCTGGTGGTTCTTTCAATACTGATATCGTGATCGATATATTAGTTTGTTGAGATTTTTATAAATCTAAATGATAATTTTTTCCTGAAATTTTGTAGTCAAAATGCCACTTATTATGAAATATCGGTGACGTCAATATCGGGACCTATACATGCTACCGATACCGATATTGCCAATACCCTGATATCGGTGCAGATATATCAGCTGGCCGATATATCGGTAGACCCCTATTACAGATTCCTGAACTAAATCAAATATTTGAGTTTACTGTTTTATATTACTAAGAGTGGGAATGAATTCAGTGATAAAGGGTATTTTACTATATGTGGTATAAAGTAATAACTCACAGCAGTGACAGATGTTGCAGGCGCACCGTCCGTGCTGATGCAATCAGTTTTTGTTTGGTAATCTTGGTCAGGCAACAACTTAAACTGACCAATGGGTTTCTGACCAATTCTGAATTTGTGCTTATCGTAGCTGTAAGCAGCCAAAATAAAAGAGCGAAAATAGTGACCTCCTGTAGCTGTTAAGTTGACTGAAAAATTGAAAACATTTTTTCAGGTGATTAGCAAGAAAATATTAATATTATAAAGTTTTGGTTTTTTTAAATGTTTAAAAAAAGAAAACAATTGTTACCAAATGAGACATTTCAAGTAAGTTAGTCCTAAGCTTGTATGAGGACTGATTAAATACTAATCATTAAGAAAAGAAATCCAGGTTGACACATTTATATAATTTTTTTTGTCCATCATAGTAGTACAATTTCGTTTAACATTTTAAAAACAAAAATGTCTTATTCTTTTAGTACTCATAATAGTAAATATAGCACTTTTTAGTCTGAAATTAAGTTGGATATGCAGTTGTAAACATTCCTTTGTCAAAAACAGGCCTTGATTTTTTTTTAAAAATCGGTCTTTAGCTTATAATGTCAGGCTAGAAATTCTATATTTAAAAAAAAATAAAAAATTATATACTCCACACATACCTCTAACTTCTGTGTTTGGCCTGTAACTTTCACCAGACACAATAATGCGGAATGGAGAAGGCATCACTTGGGGTTGGACATTAGTGGGAACATCAGAGGGTTTGAGGGTGTCACAGACACAACATTTTGTGGGCTCAAAAACTATGGCTGAATGACTCAGGGTAAGGCATGATATTGCCCAGGCCAGACATATGAGGCCAAGGGCAGGCACCATTGTTGCAGCGAATTACAATTGTAGATTTCTGTGGTAGAGAAAGAAAAAAAATGAACTTGAATCAACTTTATTTGTGTGGCCAGTTAATTCTCGCTTATATTCATTACTTCTACTTTGTAACCTAGTGAAGTTATTATTTAAGTAACCTAAATCAGATCTTAATTTCCATTACACATTATCTATGAGACAGCAACTTTAATTGAGGGGTTAAAAATTTTTTTTACAAAACATAATGCAAACAACAAGCTACTTTCGATCCCCATATTGTGGAATGGAAGCATTAGTTTTTTTCTCCATTACAATAAAGAAATGTTTGAAAAAATTTTTTAAGAACCAACACATTTAGCAAAAATCATTTTAAAATTTCAAATTTACATAATACAGTATGATAATAATTATTTTCAAAAACATGTTAAATCTTTTTGATGAAAAGGAAACAATATCCAGAGTAACAGTTATAACTTTGCTTATAAAAAGTAAACACAAATTTAATAATCAACCAAGTGACATAGTCATAGTATTGAATTATTCACAACTTAGAAGTTATATGGGAACCTTATAATTTATTACCAACGCATATTTTGTGACACACAAACTGAAAATAATAACTGAGAAATATTATAAACAACATGATGTCTGTGTCACACTCCTAAAAACACTCCTACACACTTAACATAACAGTTTCTATTCAGCAAGCCCAAAATGTCAATTCAAACTTAATTCAATGGCTGCCAAGCCTGCAAGGAATGCTCACTTAAAGTTCTCTATTTTAATGCTAAATTTTGTTCAACATTAACTTTAACAGTCAGAGAGAGCATTACAGGATTAACCTGTTTTATGTAACAAACAAAAGGCTATCCCAAAAGAACCAAGTAATGTAATTTTAATGTACATGTATTTTTCTTTTTTAAATAAAATTATTGGTGCATATGTTTCTTTTTTTAAATAGACAAAAACATTATCCAATAAAGAAAATGTTTCTTAAATTTGTAATTTTTCTAGAGTTTGAGCTAGCATTAGTAAGTATTATCTCTATTGTTGGAAACTACACACCAGACTCATAACATGGGATGGTTTTGCAGCACAGACACACCAAGACACCTGTGTGCTATATTTACCCTGCATGAGTATGAGCTCATCCAAAGAGCACACCAGCCAGCCCAACCTTAATGTGAGCTCAGTGGCATTAACTAACTCTGTGGGCTGAGGTGGGAAGGGGTGCAAATGAACTAAGTAGGTCACATTAAATGATGACTCCTAATTTTAGGGTGGCACACAAATAAGTACCAGTATTTTACAGAACTTTTTTGAGGAATTCAAAGCTACATAGCCTACATATCAGTGGCTTTCACTTCAAAATCAACTTTCAAAATTATTTAGAATTTAATTAATTTTCTTTAGCAATGTTTGCTTACATTCCTGAACCAGTTTAGCCAGAAAAAAGTGATTACACCATGGGCCATATAGCCGAGCTAGACTCAGAACATGTTGGGCTTTTATGTTTAACAAGACCTTGCCTTATGGCTTTCTGTGTAACAAACAAAATGACTCCCAGCTCTTCAATAGTAGAATTCTCTATGCACCCAAGTTTAAGAACTAATTGTATTTGGTGTAATTATTTTCTTGAAAATGTTTAAGCTGACAATTGAAAATAGCTCCATGCAGAAATGAATTTGAAATAAGAAACTAACGAAATAAGAAATAACAGCTACAATATTGTTTAAATATTCATTTCCAAATCTTTAAAAGTCTTTTAAAATTATATAAACATTAAAGTTTGCTCTACATGAATCATTTAGTTTGAATGGAAAGAAAGCAACATAAACTCAAAGCTTGTTTTTAAAAGTTAAGTCAGGTTGGAAAATTAATAGAATACTTATTAATTTTTAATATAATTGATTGCAATAAGATTATTACCAAAAGACATGTGAAGACCTTTTGTTATTCTGTTTCAAGATTTGATATAATTTTAATTAGCTCATTAAAGATTCAATGCTCTTCCCTTATTGAACTTCTATATAAGTATTAACAAAATTATTGAAATTGTGTGTAAACATTAAGCAATTTTTGTGTACAGATGGGGATAGGTTTATAATTTAATTAAGCTTTATCAAACAGATCTATTCCTAAAATGGAACATAAACATTTTGTTTGCTTATTCTTATTTCCATTTGATATCTTCAATATAAACATCTTGAAAGTACGCTTAATTTAAAGACAATAGAAGTACGCTGAATAAGTTCAAATTAAACCAAGATTTTCCGACTATTTTCTTAATTCCACACCTCTTAGTAATACATGGATGACAAATTCTTGAACTCCAACTAGTATTAAAGGACAAAGAGTAGAGTAGCAATAGTACATAATGCAACACAACAATTCAATAGACATAGGCACACATGGATAAAAACACTTTCTTGTTTCATGTGCAAAAACAAATATATAAAATTTTAAAGTTAAAGGCAAGAAGTTTTAACAGATAAACCACTTGCAGTCCTGTTTACTGATATAATTCTATTGAAAAGATTTCTTGTCAAAATGAACAATCTTAGACTAAGCCTCTAATCCCTAAAAAGTAATCATGCACATGTGTAAATAAATTGAGCCCCACTGACCCACTGCATTGAGAGCTCATCTTGCACATTTTTAATAAAAACTTGTCCAGTTAGTTCTTTAGATCAGCATTTCCCAACCTGATCATAGTGCAAGTGACATTTTGGGGCTTATAAGTTAAGTTGTAGAGAATGAATTTTAAAGCCTAAGTTCAATGTCTCATTCAAAAATTAATACAAGCTATTTAGGCAATAAATAAAATAGTCACAAATTTTACACATATTCATTGGTGTTTCTCCCATTTCCTCCAGATTGTGATATCATTTATCTGCAGCGACCTTGTATAAATGTATTTTAATGATAAAAATTGCTTACTTTTTAAAATCAATTTGAGTCAAAATGACACACTGTAGAATGACAGTGTGTTAGTATGGCAGTTGCAACCATACAGCAAACAACTCATGCAATAAATACATTATCACAAAATTTTTTGTTTTTCTCGTAAATTATTAGCAGATTCACTTAAAATGAGTCCTAAGAAAGTTATGAGAGAGAGCCAAGCAATAAAAACAACACACACACAAAATAAAGGTTAGGATCACCATGGAGTTGAAAAAAAGAGATAGCTGTAAAGTATGAAATTTGCGTGTGCATCTGGGACTTAGTTGCAGCATACAGTATGCGGCGATCAACGATTTCTATGATTGTGAAAAAGAAAGACTTTATTAAATAGGCACACTTTGCAAAGGTGGTGAAATCAATTACAAAACAAAAATCAGGGACATTAATAAAGCATGTTAAAAAATTCCTTTCCATTGGATAACAGGAAAACAGAAAAAAAAATATTCTCTATAGTCTATAATCTTTTTATTTTGTTATTAAGCAGTGTTTAATTTATTTTATACAAGAACCTCAATAAATGTATCATTTGTAAAAAACAATATGAGATTTTTTTTCCATGGGGAACGGATTAATCATTTACACTCTATTTCTTATGTAAAAAATACATTGGTATAGTATAAGTATATGTCCAATTTGAATTTGGTATGCGTCCAAATGTCTGGAACGGATTAAGGAAGTATATATAATATATATATATATATATCAAGGTACCACTGGACTATATCTAAATTTTCTGTAAAAAAATAATAGCATACATGCTAATTACTAAGTTACAAGTTATCTAGGCCTAGGCTATTCAAATTCACTAATATTTTCACTAATCTTGGTTTGTTTCTTAGTTTTGCCTTATTCTGTAACAGTATCAGTAACATCTGGGCAACTGTTACATCCTTAAACTTAATTATAAATTCATTAAATGTTAATTTTAATCATAAAATATAATACTGACATACATAGGTCATAGGACATAGACTTAAACATAGAAGTAGTAGTGACAGGCATAATATTATAGGCATAGGCCTCATATGGGCAATTGACATTCAACATTGAATTGGGCTAATTGGGCTAATTGGCATAATTTACTTTTGACTTTTACGCTTACTAATTATATAAACTATGATGAGGCAGGTGACAAATCGTCCATCTCACCACCACTCCTTTTCGAGAACAACACACCTGAAATATTCTGTTCAATTTTCAACCTAGAATTTTCACAGCACTGCTACTAAGACGAAGTATCTACTCCTACACAGTGCACTCCCTCTCATTTCTACCTACGTTTTTTGTAGTATTTAACTATAAATATAAACGTTATTTAAAAGATCCAAGCCTGATGCTTTGACTATAATTTGAAATAATTACCGACATTTAAAGGGTTATGTGTAGAAATTACATCGCATGAATTGCTTACCTACAATAAAAACCAACAAATAAATAATCCAATGAAACCGGGACCATGAAACTTATCTCGCTATTTTCTCATCCTCACCTATGCCTATGCTCTACATTAGCAGGCAATGAAAACCTGTTTCCTTTTTCGGTACCTATAACCTTTAAACGGAAATGACCCCAATTCTTT
Organism: Ampullaceana balthica; assembly: GCA_944989445.1. Classification (NCBI taxonomy): domain Eukaryota; kingdom Metazoa; phylum Mollusca; class Gastropoda; family Lymnaeidae; genus Ampullaceana; species Ampullaceana balthica. The sequence goes on along the minus strand of CALYLW010001485.1, from coordinate 20,147 downwards.
TTTTTTAAATTACCAGGTCACAGTTTGAGGTACCCGAAGGGATTAAAAAATAAATATTCAGTTATCATCAGTTAACCACAGTTTTTATTTCATTATCACAATTAAATATTTCATGACCACAATGAAATGACAATAAATCAAAATGTTATCGCCACATTTTGATTCCTATGTTTGTGAAGACTTGGAAAGAACATAACTCGAAAGTTGTTTTTTTTTAAGGGAATTAAATTTGAAATATATTATATTAATAAATTATTTTTGTATCAAGTTGAGATGCTAATTCTACTGATAGATATAATTTAAATATAACAGTGATAACAGTAAAAAAAATAATAATAAACATTATACTTATATACCAATTATTTTTAGATTTTGGTTGTTGTTACCGTACAATTCAGTTATGTCCAGGTTGGAAATTGATATTTTGAATAATTAAATAAATATTAAATTTAGAAAAATAAAATTGTTTACAACACGCCTTTCATATTTCTAAGCGCCCACATAATCACCTACCACAATTCACCTAACTAATAAAATAATTCATGTATAAACTTTTTTTTAAATAAGAAGAGAAGGGACGTCATTCTATATTATAAGATGTAAGTTTATGTTTGAGCTACCTCTCTTTGCAAATCATACAAGAACTATTATGTAGCATTATTGCAAGCAGTGGCGGATTTAGGTTTGTCTGCGTGGGGGGGGCCAGGAGAATTTCAGGGGGCGCCGCAAAATTTTTTTTTATTCATTCACCTAGTGCAAATATTTGTAGGTGCTGAAATAAAATTCATTTGTCTAAATTGCTGGTTCTGCAATGAAGATTCGAAATTTGATATGAGATTCACTCTTATTGCTATATTTTATGTTGAAAAAAACATTTCTGCTCACTTTAAATGTGAGACTTACTTTTTCATCTTAAGAGACTGCTGCAAATATGAAATCTAAGGTATGTTGTTTATGTTGCATACATTTTCAGAGTTGCCCTGTGGCAACTTGCTAGACAAAAAAAAACATCTAGTCTTAAGTAGATATGGTTAATCAATAGTATTTATGAAAATGGTAGTTAATTTGGGAGCTCTTAGTTGTGATAAAATCTAAATTTCTCATAGTCCGTTGTGTTCACTTTCAATTGCTGAATATCCTAGCAGACTTTAACATAGAAAACTCTGTATAATTATAGCCTTTGGACTAAACAAAACATCTAAAATGTTTTGATAATGAGGTAGAATTTGATTAAATTTGTTATAGGCCTCCAATAGTTTGTTGTACTATCTGCAAGATGACTCATCAGTTTGTTCAACCTGCCATAAATAGCAGTGACAGTAACTCAAACAAATAGCTAAGTGTTAAATAATAAATGCTGCTTTGATCATTCAAAGTACATTATTTAATATTCATTTTTGTTTACATAAAACCATTGCAATGAATCTCTTCAATAAACAAACAATTACTTTATATTCAGGAGAGTAATAGGTCTCAAATGCAAACAAAATATAATGTATTTTTAAAAATGTTAATAATCAATAAAAGACCTAGGTAAAATGCAATTAAAGAAATCATTTGTCATATACATATTATATGCATGTATCATATGTAGGATAAAAATGATGACAGTAAATTATTAACTTAGTTCCAAAGAGAACAACTTATTTTACTAATAAAATTTTAAGAGCTACTGTTTTTAGTTCTTGTAATAGTTTTCTATCTGAAAGAATGAAATGAGAATTTTAGCTGGCAAAATAGTTCAGTTTAAGACATGGTAATCTAATGCTACAAATAATGAAAATCACAAAGACTTTGGTGGAGCGGATTGGTCAGAATTAGTAACATACACACAAAGAGTGCCAATAATAATATTATACTTATAAATTAACTAAACAATTTCAGAATTTAAGAAAACATTATTTATCACTGGAAGTTTGAGTATCAAACTTTGGGAAAATCAAAGAACTTTACACAAACAATGATTTTAAGTTCCTTAAATAAAAATTTAAAACTCTAATAAGAATGCAGGACTAAACACAAACCATGGATAAGCATAAGACGCAATATTCTTCTGTAACAGATAAGATAAGATAGAGCCCTGATCCCTATATAAATTGCTTTCTACGTGATTTCATTGAACCTAGATCACGTTCAATTGAAATTAATGCCAATCCAGACAGACGTTTGTTTGTCATTGTTGAGCGCAAATAATTTTTGATGAGTTTCAATCTACTGAAACTTCTTTCAGCAGTAGCACTGCTAACAGGAAGAGTCAGGAAAATTTTATAAAGTATTGAAAAATTAGGGAGACCTGATGCCATTTGTTTTTCAGTCAAGAATGGCGGAACCTTTTTAAGCTGTAGTTCACTAGATGGTGATAAACATACTACTACATACAAATCTTTGAAGGTATCATATTCTACGATTGCTTCTCCAAGGTTAATGTCGTGTTTGTAAATTTGCATACATTTTGAAAAGAATCTTTATTTTCTTCCGATATTTGTGATGGATCAATACAATAGAAATAAGTAACTGTGCTCCAAAAGTCATAAATCGATCATCTATTTGTGTTACAAGTGTATCCATGGTAGTGAAGTACGCTTCGTATTTAAAGCGTGTGGTTGGGTCATTAGTCATTGTATCTCTGCTAAGTTCGCCTGCCATACTTTTCTTTTTTGCAATTCTCTTTTCTGTAAATTCTGTTTTAACATCTAGTTTGGAACAAATTTCGTTAATAAATGATTTGACATCTACATTCAGAATTTCAAAAGCTTCATCGCTTCTCATTTCAAACAAACTTATTTCTTCCAACATCGATCAATTGTTTTGCAAAGGCGTTGCAAGTAGTTTGATAACACGAAGATAAATTTTGTACAAATAGCATCAGAAAAAGAAAAGAATATTTTGTTATTAAAACAGATAGTCCCATAGCTTCTGCTCTGACACTTCCTTTATATTATGTTGATTCCCCTGAATCAAATGTGGCTAGAATAGCATAGAATGATCCAACAACTGCATGGACTGCATGCTTACGGCTTGTACAACTTGTATCAGTATCAGAAAGTCGTTTCGGTGTATCTACTGTTGATTCATACTGAGATTTCTGGTGTTCTTTTAGAGTATGTAGACGTGGTAAACTAGACGTAAGAAATGCATATAACCTTAAATCTGTGCCAAAAAACAAAGTACATCACTGTTTACAGGCATTGCTTCGATAGTAACTAAATTCAAAACATAGGCTCAACAATTGGTTGAAAGTTTCTTTATCTGAGTTTGAAGGCCACTCTTAATTCCAGAGTATGCCTGCCCTCGACAGAGTGTGAAATCAATGTTTCACATTTTTAGTTCCGTTAAAATCTTCTCAGCAAATGCGGCAGCATTTTTTTATTTATTTGTTGTTTTAAGTCCCATAAATGGTGATCGTAAGGGGTCCTAATGTTTCCATTAGAACCTACTAGGGGCGGTGCTTGGTAGACCTTGGTGGGCGCCCCATCTCCCTTCCAGGTCTGCGGAGGACTTTCTTAGCGTTAGTCATTCCATTTTTATTGTGGCTTTAACGTGGGCTAGATCCCACGCCCCTCAGCTTGTGAGGCGAGCGCCCTATTCGCTATCCAGCCGCTGTTTACCAAAGTATAAAAGCCTATAAATCTTTCCTCATGTCCCGATTTTAAAAAAGATTAACCTAAAGAAACTGACATCTGATCAATTCTAGATATATCAATGGTTGAATCAATAATTAAAGAAAATAATTGCGCAGACTTAACTTAATTATCAATTGTCGTCCATAATTCAGATGTGTGTGATTGATTTAAACCAGATATTACAGTTTCATCATTTGAAATACGATATTTAACAAACAGTTTGGTGTTGATTAGAAGTTTTGTGTTTAGACATCTTTTTTTCTGCTCTAGTGACACCTTTTTATTGTTCATCGAGGGCGTCTTAGGGGGCGTCATTTTAGACCCAACAGGGGCGCGGGGGGGCAAGCCGCCCCCCCTGCCCTATAGCTAAATCCGCCACTGATTGCAAGCCTAAGAAAGTTCTGCATTTAAATTGTCTAGATGTAACATTTTAAGATACATAATTTTTTATACAAAACTAGCAGACCCGTCGTGCGTTGCAACGATCTCAGTAAAAAAGAAATACATATTGATAAAAAATAAATTATTTTAAGGGTCACCGGGCCCATCAGTTTACATATGACGTTCGAAAATCTGTTCATTTTCATTACAAATACAGTGGCGTAGCTGCGGTGGGGGCGGTCCACCCCGGGCGGCACTCATTTAGGGGCGGCATTTGTGGGCATTTGAAAAGTACAAACATTTCCGACAACCGCCCTCTTTCTTTTGAAGGGAGAAAACCAATGTGAAACAAAAATATTTGTAATTTCATGTCTTAATTAACGGATTCGCACAACATTTGTTTGATTACATAACTAACGCAAAGCCGTTCAAAAATTTTTAATCGCTCAAAAAACGTATCCATTTGTTTGGAAAACTAAGCGGTATAAGTCACAGATGTTACTTTTATAAGAAAACTACCCAAAAAACACATCATCGCTGGACCGAATAATGTATACTATTAATATCGCCACGACAGATTTTACGTGGAATTTCAACTTTCGCAGAATGATGCGCGAACAAGTACCTACAAGGCATGGTGGTTCAAATATTGTGTTTAACTTGCAAATAGTAATTTATATTACTGCTTCAGTTTTCAGTAAATTTTTGTAAGGTAATTTATAAAAAATTCAATTTATTTTGTTTTTATTGCATTAAAGTAGCACAAATAATTTGTGTTTTTCATTAAAATACGGTTATTCATTAAGCATGTTACGCCTATCAAATTAAATTAATAGTAATGTGTAAATAATTTGAATTCGTCTTTTTTATGGAAAATTATTAAGATTTATGACAAGAATATGTAAATATTGAAATTTCTCCGTTAATAAACACCACAACAGGCATAATAATTTCGAAAAAGACATATTTTAAACTTTCAAGCGTCTTGGAAAAATTGACATCTGAAGAAGTAACTAGTAAAACGAGATCAGATGCTGGAATTTTACTCAATTCAATGCAATCGTTTTCTCTTCTATGTTATCTAATTTAGTGGAAACCGTCATTTTTTAAATTAATGCAAAGCCATTGCATGGAACAAAGAGATGTGCTAATACAAAATGCTGTTATATCAGCCAAACAATTTGGGAAGAGATGGAGATATCAACTGAACGCCTAGTTAGAAGGAGAAAAAATATGAGTAGGGAAAATTCAGAAGACGTGGTTCTATCTTAAGAACAAGAAGTACAACGAGAAATTTTTTTATCCATGGATGGAATTATAAAATAAAATGAAATAACGCTTTGTTGAGTTGCCTTTCCATGCAAGAAAATATTCGTATATAATACCATGTAACCTACTAAATGAAGCATTTGAACATCAAATAAATTACTTTATTGACATTGAAAGTTCAATATGGAAAGAAAAAAGATCCAGGTTTTTATGGCTGTACCTACACTACAAGAAGAGGCATTATGTTAAAAAAAAAGGGGGGGGGGAGGCACTCTTCATCTATTGAAATTTATTCAACAGCATCGATTGGAAAATTCTGTACCCAGCATTGTAATTTTGTTATAAAGTTTTTTAACTATTGCTATCAGTGTCGCTAGTTGTGAAAGGAGCTGCTCCAAACTGAAGGTGTTAAAAACTATCTTCGTTCCACAATGAGCGATTAAAGACAACAAAATATTGCAATACTGTCCATAGAACAATATATTACAAATAATTTTAATTTTGATAGCATAATACACGATTTTTCTATTATGAAAGTTAGGAAAGTAAATGTATAAATTATAAATATGTTTACATACTAATGTACAGAGGCTACAGAGGCGTAACTGGGTTTTTGACGCCCTTGGCTAATTTTATTTTGGCGCCTTTTATTTAAATAAAAAATTAAAAACTAGAGATTTAGCGGCGCCCTTTTGAACTGGCACAGGCCGGCGCCCTTGGCAACTGCCCCAATGCCAAGCCGTTGTTGCGCCACTGCTAATGTATACAATTTCTTTGTTTGTAAAAAAAAATCATTTATTTATAAATAAAAAATAAAAGAATAATAATTGGTAATGTTTTTTTGGGTGTTAATTTGGAATATGTTTTGTCTCATTGAAGGGGGGGGGGCCCTCAATAACTTTCTTGTGGCCTTTAAAACAAGAATTTTGTGTTTGTATAAATGTGTATTTTTAGGTATATAATCTTATGCGGCCTCTTTTATTACTTCTTACATAAATATGGCATGCAATGGTAAACATGTTCCCCACCTTTACTTCGTTTCAATTTTAATTATTTACTCATGTTTATTATTATTTTTAAAAACCATAATATAATCGACTAAGTGGCCGTCCGTAAATGAAGCACGCTATTTTGGCTGATTGTTCACCCGCATTCCCCCTCGTCACACGTCGTCACAAAAAGTTAGACCGCTTCTTCAATAAGACGCCACAAAGCTTTGAACCCCCCCCCCAATAAAAGCCGTATTTTATGTTGAAAATGAGCATGTTTCAAATTAAATTTTTGCCATTTAAGAAAAGCGGAAATTTATTTAAAGTTGCTCGTTTTGACGTGACGTCACATTTCTTAAACACCCCCCCTCGTTACACATTGTCACAAACGTATGTGACTCCCTCCCCCCCCAGGTGCGTGACGTCATTTATGGACGGCCCCTAAAAAGGGCGGCAAATTGGAGACGCCCCGGGCGGCAAAAGTTCTAGCTACGCCACTGTACAAATATATAAATATTAAATATATTTATCTATTTTGCTCAATATCGTGTAAAATTGAATGGGGATGACATGTATACTAAAAGTTTAGTAAAAACAAACTTAGGGCCCCCAGTCCCGAGGAAATGGACATTAGGAGTTCAGTGCCCTATAGTAATTTAATATAGACTCTTAAGTTTTTATATACAATGTTTGGTCAAAATCCAGTTATTTTCTCATTATCTAACAATTAAACTAATTTTTATTTATCTAATATAAGAAAAAAATACATTAAGGGGCCCTCGGGCCCATTCGGTTCAGGATGTACATTTGGAAAATCTGTTCATTTAAATTCAATTTCATCATGGATATATTTCTCAATATCGGTAAAAATAGAATGACAAATAATATCTCAAACATATACGAAAAATAGACATTTTGGGCCCCCGGACCAATCGATGTAAGATGTAAATATCAACATGCTGTTCATTTTAAATCAGTTTCATCATGGATATATTTCTCAAGATCGTTAAAAATAAAATGGCAAATAATATCTCAAACATATTCGAAAAAAAGACATTTGGGGCCCCAGTCCTGAACAATTGGATATTAGACGTGCAATGCCCTTTTTTATTTTAATATGTGCTACCAAGTTTTTATATACAAAGTTTGGTTAAGATCCATTCATTTACTCAGTAACTATCACATAAACTAATTTTTATATAGCTCATATAAGCAAAAAACGACATTAAGGGCACAGGGCCCAAATAGTGCAAGATGTCAAGTTGAAACATCTGTTTATTTCAATCAATTTCATAGGGGTTATATTTCTCTATATTTATCTGGATCTTTATTAATTGAATGGGGAATAAAATCTTAAATGTTTATGAAAAAAGACATTTTGGGCCCCCAGCCCCAAACAAATGAACATTAGGAAATTAGTGCGCTATAGTATTTCAATATTGGCTACCAAGTTTTTATATACAAAGTTTGGTTAAGATCCATCAATTTACCTAATTATTTTTATATAGCTCATATCAGAAAAAAATACTATTATGGGCCCCCGCGCCACATGAGTGTTAAATTTTGCACCAAAAAATGCCTTTTATCATCCCAGGAGCGTACTCAAAAGTCTCCCAAAGTTTCATGACGATCGGATGAATGGTTTAGTCAGCTATAAAGGACATACTTACATACATACACACTTTGATATATATATATAAGATTAGCAAAAACAACATTAAGGGCCCCCGGGCCCAATCGGTGCAAGAAATTAACTTTAAAATACCTGTTCATTTCAATCTGGATCATGATAGATATATTAGTCAATGCTTTTCAAGATCGTGTAAATCATAACGGTAATAAAGTATTTAACGCATACAAAAAAAAAGATTTTGGGCCCCCGGCCCCGAAGAAACTGACATTAGGAGTTCAATGACATATGGTACTTTAATATAGGCTATCAAGTTGTTATGTACCAAGTTTGGTCAAGATCCATTTATTTTCCAAACAGCTAAGCCCTAAACTAATTTTTATAAAGCTCATATAAGAAAAAATTCTCATTATTGGCCCCCGGCGCACCATGAGTGTTAATTTTTGAAAAAAAGTAGCCTATTTCCATCACGGGAGCGTCCTCAAAAGTCTCCAAAAGTTTCATGGCGATCGGATGAATGGTTTAGTCAGCTATAAAGGACATACATACATACACACATACATAAATACATACATACATACATACATTGATTTTATATATATAGATTAGCAAAAACAACATTAAGGGCCCCCGGGCCCAATCGGTGCAAGAAATTAACTTTAAAATACCTGTTCATTTCAATCTGGATCATGATAGATATATTAGTCAATGCTTTTCAAGATCGTGTAAATCATAACGGTAATAAAGTATTTAACGCTTACAAAAAAAAATTTGGGCCCCGGCCCCGAAGGAACGGACATTAGGAGTTCAATGCCATATGGTACTTTAATATAGGCTATCAAGTTGTTATGTACCAAGTTTGGTCAAGATCCATTCATTTTCCAAGCAGCTAAGCCCTAAACTAATTTTTATATAGCTCATATAACAAAAGATTCTCATTATGGGCCCCCGGCGCCCCATGAGTGTGTAATTTTGAAAAAAAGTAGCCTATTTCCATCCCGGGAGCGTACTCAAAAATCTCCAAAAGTTTCATGGCGATCGGATGAATGGTTTAGTCAGCTATAACAAACATACATACATACATACATACATACATACATACATACATACATACATACATACATACATACATACATACATACATACATACATACATACATACGTACATACATACATACATACGTACGTACATACATACGTACGTACGTACGTACATACGTTCGTACGTACGTACATACGTTCGTACGTACGTACATACGTACATACGTACGTACGTACGTACATACATACGTACATACGTACGTACATACGTACGTACATACGTGCGTACATACATACATACGTACGTACATATATACATACATACATACATACATTGATTTTATATATATAGATTAAGGATGCATGTACCTTGCATATCATCCCGATGACCTGGTGGGAAGTATTCGCATCTGAGTATAAAGTATTAATATAGTAAAATCAGCATAAGAACAACTAAAACGACTTTTCAACGCAATTTCCCATCGGAAAAATTGCATTTATATATTTAAAATGTCTGTCCTGTCTGTTCGAGCTTGATCATGCAACTCCTCATGAACCATACCAGATAGAGGGTTTAATCAGTGGCGTAGCTAGGGGGCCGTCCTCACGGGCGGCACACAATTAGAGGGCGGCATCTGTGGGTATTTGAAAATTAAAGCCATTTCCGAAAACCACCCTTTTTCTTTTGAAGGGGGCAACCAAGGTGGAACAAACATATTCTTATTTTCGATTCATAATTAATGGATCGGCGCAACATTTGTTTGATTTCATAGTGGTTGTTATAACTAACGCAAAACCGTTCAAAATGTTAAAATCGCTCAAAAAGTTATCGATTTGTTTTGAAAATTAAGCGGTATACGTCACAGATGGCGCTTTTATAAGAAAACTGCACAAAAACAACAACCCCTGGGCTATTATGTACTATTAATATCGCCACGACAGTTTTTGGGTGGAATTTCCACATGCGCAGAATGATGCGCTAACAAGTACCAACATGACATGGTAGTTCAAATATTGTGTTTAACTTGCAAGTAGTAATTTCTATTAATTTTTCAGTTTTCAGAAAATTATTGTAAGATAACTTACAACAAATTAAATTTATTTTTATTTTATTGCATTGAAGAAGCACACATAATTTGTGTTTTTCATTAAAATACGGTTATTGATTATAAATGTTACGCCTATCCAATTAAAGTAATGTGGAAATAATTTGAATTCGTCTATTTTATGGGAAATGATTAAGATTTATGCCTAGAACATGAACATTTTCAAATTTCTCCGTAAATAGACATTTGAAGAAGTAACTAGTAAAACGACATCAGATGCTGAAATTTTACTCAGTTCAATGAAATCTTTTTATTAGTTATCTCAATTTATGGGAACCGGTCTTTTTTTAAAAATTAATGCAAACCCATTTCGTGGGACAAAGAGATGTGCTAATACAGAACGCTGTTATAGAGAGTTGGAGATATCAACAGGACGCCAAGCTAGAAGGAGAAAAATATTATTGGGGAACATTGAGAAGACGTGGCTCTATCTTTAGAGCAAGAAGTACTACGAGAATTTTTTTTTATCCATGGATGGAATTATAAAAGAAAATAAAAGAACGCGCTGATGAGTTGCATGTCCTTGCAAGAAAATATTCTTGTATAATACCATGTAACCTACTAAATGAAGAATTTGAAAATCAAATAAATTTCTTTATTGACGTTGATAAAGAACAGTTCCATATTGAAAGAAAAAGGATCCAGGTTTTTAGGGCCATACACAGGGTAGGTCTTAGCAATTGCGGGCCCTATGTGGTTTAGTATCCAAAAAATGATTGCGCGGGGCCGAGTTTGGGTAGGGATAAGGTATTAATAAGGATAATAAGTGAAAATTAAGATAGGTGGGGCTTATGAATTCGCAGGGTCCACTGCGGCGGCATAGGTTGCAGTAGCCTAAGACCAGCCCTGGCTGTAGGCCTACCTACACTACAAGAAGAGTCATTATGTTAGAAAATGGGGGAGGGGGGAGGCCCCTTTGATCTATTAAAATATATTCAACAGTATAGATTGGAAAATTCTGTACCCAACATTATAATTTTGCTAAGAATTTTTTCAACAATTGCTACCAGTGTATCTAGTTGTGAAAGGATCTTCTACAACCTGAAGTTGATAAAATAATTATCTGCGTTCTCACAGTAATTAATCTTGTGTACAATAGATTTACTGAAGAATTCGTTATATCCAAAATAACTTTAATAGAAATATATATATCATCACACGACAATATAAATTGATGCAATATAACGTGAATCTTGAATCGCGTCACATAACACAACCTTCCTCGTCGGAATGTCTACACACAACTGTTCGCCACAACACTTTCAACCAATAGAAATGCTCCTTTCTTCACGCGTCACCATTCATGTGACCTTACGTCACAAAATATGTTAATCAGATGTGACATTCACCCCCATACTTCAGTATTTATGAAATACAACATTTTTGGACTTCATAAAATCAAATCAATCTATATCATCTATTCAAATTTCAAATATTTATCATCAATGAACATTCATTTATCTACACATACAACTTCTGGATATAGAACAATAAGAAAAAATCTGTAGGACTGCAACAGTTAAACATAAAATAATGAGACATAAATCTGATAGGACTAGCAGCCGTCTACCTGTGGCTGAAAAAATGAAAATGGACATTAAAACACATCTGTAAATTGTGTGCAATAAAACATTTAAAAACACTCAATATTATTAAAATTAACTAATAATACCAATGATATTAACACTGTCCTGTCATTGTTCAACAAATAAAAATATAATATAATTACAGTCTCATGTTGTATCCTTATGGTATTCACAGACTAATTATAAAACAGTCTCTTATATTAATCATTTAGTAATTCACAGAATAGTCTTTTTAATAGTCTCTGGTTTTATCAGTTAGAGTTCACAGATGTCATTATTTATGTCATTTCTACTTAATATGTCTGCAACAACATTTTCCTTTCCCTTCACAGGTTTAATGTCACATTTGTAGTCGGCTAAATAGCATAGCCTAGTTCAATATAAGTGTTTCATCTTCTCAATTGACGAGTATGAAATACAAATCGAGGGCTTTGAATGTTTTCTTCAGACTGTTAAATGTTCAATAATTCACCAACCATGACATTCGATTATGTTCATATCACAAATATCAATTCCAGCATCTTTAATAAGTTGCTAGCTTTTGAGATGTCATTTTGTTTCCTGATAGTTCAATAGAATTTCGACCAGAAGAGTCCACTGTCAGAAACTTTTATCTGAAAAATATTGTCTGTATCTATAAAGTCATTGATTGCTTAATACACAACCAATTGTTCATCCTAATTCAGTATGATTTCACACAAATGGTTTCAGATTCACTAGTAGCCATCTCTTTATCTCTGCTACTATGGTCTTCATTTCTTTATCATATACTTGATTTTTAATAGTGGCTAAAATGTCACTAGTATTCTGTCTCTGCTCGATTAACTATATTATTTTTCTATCATTCATGTCTTGTTTATACATATTTCTCCATGAGTGATTATAATTTCTTTTTCTGGAGTCAAAATTAGTATATAGCCTCTCCATGATGATCATTCTACCTTTGCTTTCAAAATGACCTTGTCTTGACCTTTCTTCTGTTTTCTTTCTTATAGGGCTGCCATTAGGTGACACCCTATTTGGTTGTCCTTTATTGTGGTAACACTGCTTCGCCATATGTCCTGGCTTGTTACAGTACCAACAAATAGTTTGTCTGTTGCTTGGTTGGCAGACTCTGGTTCTCATACCTTTTTTCTTGACTTTAATTTGTATTGCTGAAAATATGTCTTGTCTCTTATCCATTCCACATTCGGTGAGAGTCTTTGAATGTTCGTAATGCATTTGTTAGCTCTGCTTGAGTGCGAACTTTCTTGTCAGTCAAATATGTGAATAGGGTTGTGTTGCATTTTCTAAAAACTTGTCAATTAACACCATGTCTATTATGGCCTTTGGATTGCTCGTATCTATTGCTGTCAGTTCCAGCCATTTTTGTTAGTTGACTTGTGCTTCATGTACTATGATCTGTGGATCTTTGTCCATCTTGATTCACATTTCATGAAATTCTCTTCTATAATCATTTTCTGACTTTCCAAAATGACACAGAAGTGCCTTTTTGACATTCTTATATATGCTTTTGTCTTCTTTGGCTATACTGTTATAAGCTTCAAATGCTTCTCCAGTTAATTGAGTCATCAGTTGTGCAGCCAATCTTCTTCATTATAGCCTTTCAATAGCATATGGATTCAAAATAATACCAGATAAACATCCATTTTTTCTTTTTGGCTATCATATATTTTCTTACTTTGATAGTATCCCTTGGTGCTGACCTTCTATTTGTTTCATCACCAGGATTGTGGCCATCTACTCCTCTAGCTCAATTTGTAATTTTAAGTGTCTTGTTTCATTTTTTCAAGTTCTCTTTCACTTATGAGTTTTTGCCTCTGTTCTTCATTAGCAATTCTTGCTTTTTCTTCAGCTATCTTGCTTTTTCTCAGCTTATCTTTGATTTTCTTTTCTTCAGCTTGTCTTCGTTGTTCTTTTTCTTCAGCTATTCTTGCTTTTTCTTCACTTCTCTTTGCTTTTCTTTTTCTTCAGCTATTCTTGATTTACTTTTTCTTCAATGAAATCTCTCATTTCTTATCCCATTAATCCCATCTCTTTAGCTATGGCGTGAATCTTTCGAAGTAATCCATGTTTTGTTTGATTGAATAATATGAATCTAGCAATTCGGTAAGGAATTATGTATATATATTGATAAAGTTAAAATCGTCCAAATGAAAAATCTTGAATTCAAATGTTAAATTCAAATAAGTGACACGTCTGAACCATGAAAACTATTATATTGACAAGATGATCAACAAAGAATCCTCACACGGGATCTTTAGTATACTTATATATACGCGCTCCTCAGAATGACAAAATATATAAATGGTCCGATCGTTTTAATAAAAGTCACATGTTAATAATTTCAATTTTGGAGTAATTTTTTAAACATTTAGTTCACACTCCATTAATCCACAATGCGATATCAAACCTCTTCACACAATGAAGGCTAAGACTGACCGATCCTTTATTTTATATTCACTAACTAACACAGTTAATAGTACCCATAGCATCTCGGTACGAATGTTATGTTTACAAAATATTTCCTGGAATCCAACTAGCATAAGCGCCTGTGACGCGTCACGACCCCTAAATATATGTTCACGCGTGTGTCACCATTCAGTAAGCCTACACGACGCAGAT
>CALYLW010001484.1:302938-369739 GCA_944989445.1 Ampullaceana balthica | reverse complement strand
AAAGATGAAGAGTACTTGTTTCCAACAGAGTTCACCCAAAATAAACAACAAAGTTTGACATCATCATGGTTCACCAGAACATCTTCAAACAGGAGAAATATGCAACCGATCTTGGTTCCTCTTCTCTCCACAATTGGAATGTCTGTTTTGTTTTGCATGTGAACTGTTTTCTGAGGCATCTAGTACATTGAGCAAACCTGGAGATGGTTTCACCAAATGGAAGAAACCTGAGAGACTGAAAGTACATGAAGAAGGAGTTCACCACAGACAAGCTTTTTAAAGTTGAAGTTAGAAGAAGAAAGGCTTAAGGCAGAACCAGATGAGCTGTCACATATGTTTCATGTGCACATTTTGAAAAATAGCAGTATTAGAGAGAAATTATATTCTGAAGCGTGTAGCAGCAGGTGTCAACTGTATTTATTTAAAAAAAAACCAACTTAAGCTTACGTGGCCACAAAGAAAAATTGGATTCTCACAATCCTGGGAACATCCTAGAATCTTTGAAATTTCTTTGTAGAATTTAATGAACTTAAGAAACACCACTTACATAGAATTGAATCTGGGAAGACACATTATTGGTCACCAGAAATAAAAAATGAGTTCATAAACTTGATGGGCAATAAAGTTAGGGATTAAATTGTTGGGAAAGTCAAGCAAGTTCGTTACTTTTCTCTGATGTTTGATTCAATTCCAGATGTTTCTCACCAAGAGCAAGTATCCCTTATAGTTCGTTACTTGGATGACGAGAATTTTGAAATAAAAGAGTCGTTCCTTGGTTACTTTAAAATTGTAAAGCCAGATGCCCAACATCATGAAGAAATTGTTCTTAAAACTCTTAAAAACATTGGGCTTGACTTTGATCTGTGCAGAGGTCAAACTTATGATAACGCAGCCACAATGAGTGGCCGCCTGTCTGGCCTGCAGAAACGTCTCATAGACATAAATCCAAAGGCAAGACTTCTGAAATGTGATAATCCCTCTTTAAACCTGGTAGCTCTTTATTCAGCTGAGCGCGCAAATGTCACTTTTTTTGGAACTGTACATGAATTGCTCAACCTTTTTTCCTATTCACCCCAGGAATGGGCCAAACTGAAAGAAGCTGGAGCTTGGAGTCTAAAAAGGAGAGTAATACAAGGTGGTCCGCAAGAGAAGAAACTACGTCGTCAATTTCCTTGCATCTTGACAAAGTCATGAAGGTGTTGGAGAGACTTTCTGATTCAACAACTGAAAGCATGGATACTAGAAGTAGTGCACAGAATCTTCTTCATGAAGTGGGGAATTGTGGATTTTTTTGCGTATCTGGATTTCTGGTCGAATCTTTTGTGCCCAATCAATATAGTTCAGAAGAAACTAAAAGTGTGGACTGCACATACCGGAAGCTGCTGAAGATGTTAATACCCTATTTCGTGCTTTCTGCATGATGAGAAACGGACGAAACTGATCACCCAATCCATCGTAAGAGTAAAAGAAGGCAGTGAATGCAAAGGATTTTCTGTAAGCAAAGCAACCAGAAGAAAGAAAACACTTGATGGGGAGTTGAGTTCTGATGTAGGATTGTCAATAGAACTTCAATTCAAACGTGTTGCAAAAGAAGTGCTGGAAAGACTTCTTATGGAGATGAAGGACAGATTCCAAAGGCCTGATAACCTTTGGGTTCCTTCTTGAACCAAGACATCTGTTGGAGTCTATGGATGATGACACGCTAATGTAAAACTGTTACTTTTTCCTGGTTGTATGATGAAATATCGTCAAATCCATGATCAACGATTTCATTGATGCACGAGCACTTTTCATTAAAAACCAGTACCACAATCACAAATTGACATATTGAAGAAGCTGACGTCATATGGTAATAATTTGTACTCAAACCTTGCTACCGCCATCCGAATACTGCTAACTCAGGCCACTTCCATTGCATCATGTGAGAGATCATACTAAAAACACAAGTTAATTTTTTTAAAACTATCTCAGGAGCACAACGACGCAAGAAAGACTTAGCAGCATGGCTTTAATGTCAGTGGAGTCAAAAATACTAGACAGCATTGATCGAGATGTTATAGATGCCTAGGTGCAAAAAAAGCACGACGTGAGGCGATGTGAATTGAAATTTGTCACTTGTACATTATCTCGCCAGTAATCGAAGGTATTATTCATCAAATGAGTCTTAATGATTATTTTTTTTGGGTTAATTTTACTAATATACAGCACCAATTTGAATTAAGGCCAGCGGCGTAGTGTGGGTATGTGCCGCCCGGGGCAGAAACCAAATTTGCCACCCCTCCCCCCGAAAAATATGTTAACGGTATATAGTAAAAAAATAATTAGAAAGTAATAATAAGAAAACTATAAATTTTTATGTTAAAAAGAAAGGCTTCATTTCTTTAATGAAATTTACGTTTTATGTTTTTCCTCATGGCTCAATCTTTCATGTATCAATGTTTTCAGCCACTATTTTTTATCCTGAAGTCTGAACGCCTTGCTTGTAGAAGCAATAAGATATTTCCAACAGTGTTTGGGCTTGGAAAAGAATGCGTAACAACGCTCAAGTGTACTAAAATAGTTGGAGAATTCGTTTCAGTTGCAGTATCATGTTAACAAATTAGTTTTAACTGTTTGAACGAGTTTGACACGAGATTTCATGTTTTTGCGCCTTTGTTGAACTCTTGTATTCTTTCCAGCCCTTGAGAAGTATTAAGACTCGTTGGGCCTGTGCAGTCCATTATTTTAAGATCACCATTTATTCAAAATCATTTAAGAAATGTCGTAAGCAGAGTCATTTTTGCTTGAATGAAATCTTTGAAAGATTCCACAGTGTCTTCTTTTTGATTTTCAATCTTTAGATATCACACAACTGGACTAGTTTGATCCTTAGGGGCCGTCCATAAATGACGTCACGCGATTTTTGCCGATTTTTGACCCCCTCCCCCCCTCGTCACGCGACGTCACAAAAACTTAGACCGCCCCTCTAAAAATACGTCACAAATCTTTGACCCCCCCCCCAAAAAAAAACAAAAAAAAACAAACTTATTTTCTATTTGAAAATAAGTATATTTCAAATCACTTTTATTGTCATTTAAGTATTTATTATTTATTTAGTGAAGATCTAAATTGTAATATCGTAACCCGCGTGAATCATTTTTTAAAAAACGTTTAACCGGCCTTCAGAAAACGAACTGTGTTAACATCCTTAGCTTATATTTTATTTTAATGAATATAAATTAAACATTGACTATTGATCATCACGGTTAACGTCTTTGTTTAGAAAAAAAAATATTTAAAAATAACACTTTTAAAATGTATTTTTTTAAAATCCCTCAATTGACTGACGGGCATCCCGTAAGAAAGAGGTCGGCGAACAGAGGTAAATAACCTCATCTGGGGTCAAAAGGGGAATTCTTGGGGGTAATGCAGACTCATTTGGGACATATAACATCCACTACAATCCGCTAGATATATTAAAATACGTCATGTGTGCGTGTACGCTTGGAACATATGCCCATTATTAAACAGGTTCCTTCCAGAAAATGCATTTTTAAGAAATTTGACAACTATGTAGCTTTCTTACCTACGCACTATATGAAGACACCTAAATCTACCCTACTTTCATTTATATTGACACGAGTGACAATAATCTTAATCCACATGGCTTGTCTTTATCATGTATCCTTTCTGTGATATTTAAAATTAATGCCTTAAAAACTGAGCTAAGAAGAAAAGTTGTTTTGTTCTCCTCTCGAATTGCAATGTCAAGAATTTGATGCATTCAGTAAAGTTAATGAATACTTGACTAATTTTAAATGGGCTCATTTACCATTATATCTAGAACAGTGCTTCTCAAGAGCGCATTCCAAGAGCCTTGCTTTACGGCGAGCTGGCAACTGGTATGCGGAAGAGAGGACGCCCCTGCTTGCGCTTCAAGGATGTCTGCAAGAAAGACATGACTCTGGCGCAGATTGACCATAAAACGTGGGAGACCATTGCTGAGGAGCACACCTCCTGGCGGGCAAAAGTGCGCGAGGGCATCCTAGTCGCGGAAGCTTCCCTTGCAGCCAGGAGCGAGGAGAAAAGGGCCAGGAGAAAGAGGAGGGGGGGTGGAGGGGCAGGAGGAAACGCCATCATCCCCTGAGGATGGACGGATGCCATAATAGTAGTAGTAGCTTCTCATAATTTTTAGTATTGCGGACCAGCAGGAATTTTTTCCATTGTACCAGGGACCGGTGCACTATTTTCCCTGCACTGACAATTTTTTCTGTCCTTTTTTGAGAACATCTGCGGACCGGCAGCGGATGGCCCACGGACTGGCATCGATCCGCGGATCACCACTTTGAGAAGCACTGATCTAGAAGACTAGAATGGCCAGGGGCGTTTTATAAAAAAAAACATCGAACAATTATATCAAACTTAAAACGTTTTTAATTCTATCAAATAGATGCCCCCCCCCCTCCCCTTTTAAAGAAAAAGGATATTCCGTGTCGTTTTGACTTAAAATATCTACACATAATCCTATTCAAATCATTTTTAGACACTTGTCATGCTTGTAAAACTCACCAGTAGCATTTTCGGGGGGGGGGTGCTAAAGACGCTCCCCCAAATCCCCGAGTCACGTGAGCAGGACCTAGAGTCTGGGGGGGGGAACGCATACATAAACTTGTATATTTTGTGGTAACGGGAGAGAACCAAACGGAGCTGCGGTTAGATCACAAATGCTTTGATGTCAACATCAAACGACGCAGTGTAACACTTTCATAGGTTATCTTGTGGATTCTCAAACTTAAGGATTATAATTAGATTTAATTTTCGTGTCTTGATAGCATACGCCAATCAGCGTCTGATGGCCTACCGACCAGCACATTGAGAAGCACTGATTTTTTTTTAAAAAAAGAGAAAAAAAAAGTCATTAAATAAATTTTAAGCGACCAAATATTTCAGTGGAAGTTTTATTTAAAGTTACCCTTTTGATGTGACGTCACATTTCTTCAACTCCCCTCCCTCTCCCTCGTCACGCAACGTCACAAAAGTGTGACCCCCCCCCCTAGGTGCGTGACGTCATTTATGGACGGCCCCTCATGTCAAATACATGAAGTGCTATCAAATACAATTGAACAATATTTGGTATCTTGTTATCGAAGAAAGATGATTATTCGTGAACTGTATTTCCTAAAATTGTTATGAGCTCAGTTTTAATTTTAGATGCCAAGTTTTTTTTACCCTTTTCCCACTATGTTCTCCGAGTGCTCGAACGTATTTTGCAAGCTAATACATTAGTTCCAGAGTAGCGCCTTTATTTGCAACAGTAGTGCCCTCACTGTGAACTCAAAAATTCACATTCAATTTCGCCAGGATTTAATCATGTCAAATATTCTAACAAGAACTTCTTGCCACTTGGTTTTCTCATTTACAACAACTAATTGTTGGTCTTTATTAATAGTCTATTCATTTTTATCCAAATTTCTGATTGTTTCCATTTGCATAAAAAACGTTGGTAATGTTGAGCACTTATTGAGTACTTATCTTGGCTTTTCTTTTCTTTTATTAAAATTTATTTTCACGTTTTAATCAAACTAACTAATTAACACGAGGAATTTGCGACGCCCCCCACCCCCACGCTCCCATTTTTTTCATTTATATGTGCCAAGTTTTAATTCCACTAGATAAGCAATTGTTTCCATTATTTTTGTTTATGCCACAAAACAAAAGACATTATAAATTTAAAATAAGCCATATAAATACGCCAATATTTTTTCCAGTAGTTCACTTACACTTAACTTAAAATCAAACTTGAATCAATTATATATACCAGCACATTATTGTCATACTGTCAGCCCCTATGTTTTCCAGCTCAGTAACATTAGTATCAGAAGTCTTATGTTTTATAATGGAGTTTGAAGTTTTGGCATTAGAAGCGCTCTCGCACTTTAATATAGTTCTTCATTTCGTTTAATTTTTGTTAATCTTGGCTTTTCTTTTAATAAAATTTATTTTCACGTTTTAACAATTAGCTATTTAACAACGATAAATTTGCCGCCACATCCCCCCCCCCAAAAAAAAATAAATAAATAATAATTTTACAACAGGGGCGGCTGTCAAATTTTAAGTATCAACGAATTTATCAGCACGTTTTCATACTAATTTAGTCTTTTAAAAAAACAGACTATTACAGTAGTATTAGTATCAGAAGAATTTATGTTCAATAAGGAGTTTGAAGTTTTGGCAGTTAAAACGTTCACATGCTTTTGGATAGTTGCTTTCTTTCTTTTATTAATTTCTTATTTGGCTTTTTTTTTAATTTCGATTTTTAAAAAACTCCTCTTTCTCTTAAAATTTTCATTTTAAGAAACTAATCAACGAATTTGCCGTGCCTGGCAAAGTTTGCCCCCCCTGCCCCCCCCCTCGCTACGCCACTGTATTTAAATCAGTGAGGTAGATTTTGTTGTATTGTATTAACTATTGAGTTAAATTTGTTGTATGCACTAATGGGGTATATTTGTGAAATCCCCTGATGGGGAAGGAACTGATTGATTTGGTGAAGTTAATGAACTTGGTGCAGTTGAAGAACTCAATGCAGTAAGTGCAATTCCTTTCCATTACCTAAGGCAGGGGTGGGAAAACTACAGCACACGGGCCGCATGCGGTCCGTAGGCATATACATGTTGTGTTCTTATGTCGATGTTATTTTTCTTTGTTTAGCATTTTCGTTTTATTTTTAAAATTTTATTCCGAGTACTTGATTGATTCGAATCTAGGTACATATATTAAATTGGTTTATGGCTCCATAATTAATGTATGATCTTTCGTCATTAATTGTTAACATCCTTATTCGAAACTGCATTTCAGCTCAACTGTAAGTGGCTTTTTTTTTACGATTTACATATTGGCAGTTTCTTTTTAACTTGTAATTTAAAAGTGAATTGACGTTGATTAAACCATAAGTGCTGCCAAAAAAAAAGAAAGAAAGATTGAGGACGAAGGTCGTGTTTTTAATGAAGAATGGACTGCTAAATATTGTTTAACAACCGTTGGCAGCAAAGCTGTCTGCTTGCTGTGCCTGATTGTGTGAGCGTCTTTAAGGAGTACAACTTTAAAAAAAAATCCAACACATTTTGATTTCGGTCACTATTTAACGAACGAGGAGAGAAAATGGAATTTCCAGGAGTTGGTTAATAATTTAGAGAAGCAACAAACTGTTTCCACCAAATAGTCTTTTATACAAGATGCTGCAACCGAAGCCAGTTTTGTGCTGTCCCATAAGATTGTAAACGGAAAAGGTATTTTTCTGACAGCGAGTTTATAAAGGAATGCTTGTCAGATGCAGCAAGCATTATGTGTCCAGAACAGATAAAAAAAAGTTGATAGCATTTCTTTATCAAGGAGAACTGTTGTCAGGCGTTTTGAAAAAAATTAGAGAGAGTGCTGACCATTCACTCTTACCTCTGCACGATTTCATCCATCATGAAAGTCTGTGCAAGGCTGCGTTAAATATCAAGCATGTTGTTGATCCAGTTGTCATTGTGATTAACCTCATCAGAGCCATGTTATAACCACAGGCAGTTCAATGCACTGCTTGAAGATTTGGAAACTGAATATTATGATATTATCTACCACAGCAGGGTCCGCTGGCTAAGCCTGGGCAAGATATTGAGGCGAGTGTGGGATCTCAAGGAAGAAATAGTTATGTTCCTGGAGATCAAGGGTTTGTTTGCGACTTTGTTACCAACATTTTTAATGAAGAGTGGAAGTCAGACTTCATGATACCATTGACAATATTGACATTATTGAAAAGTTGAATGTCAAACTTCAGAGCAATATCTTGTTTGCACATGAAGTTTATGTGTATGTTAAATCATTTCAGGCAAAGCTCTCGCTGTTCTCCAGGCAAGGAGGTGAAAACAGGTTTTGCCATTTCCCTTTGCTGAAACAGAAAACCCCTTTCTAGTGAAAAGGTTAACAAGTACAAGGCTCAGTTGGATGACTTGGTCGTGTAATTTGAAAGGAGGTTCCAAGACTTCAATAACCTTGGAACCACTCTTCAATATCATCAGTTCACCATTTAGTGCAAAAGCTGATTCAGCCCCAGAGGATATACAGTTAGAGATGCTTGACCTAGAAGCAGATTATGACCCGAAAGAGAAGTTCAAGTCATTTCTTTTGCTAGAGTTTTATGCATGTTTGTCAGCAGCAGCATTTCTACACTAAAAACCTTTGCTGCAACACTTGTGTCAATATTTGGGTCCACATACATCTGTGAGCAAGCTTTTTCTTGCATGAAAATAAACAAGTCTAAGAAAATTTCGATGTTGACTGACTGCAATTTGAATGCCGTCATGGTAATCACAACAAGTAAACTCGTTTCACGGTTCAAAAACACCATCCGAAAGTGTTAACAGTTACATACTTCTCATTAATTATAATTGTAATCTATGGTCAGCTTAAATGTAAATTATGTTCCTACTTCTCCAAAGTTATTATGACCAGGGCCGGCTTTAGGCATAGGCAAACTAGGCAGCCGCCTAGGGCCTCCAATTAGTCTCATCATTAGTGGGGCCTTGAACTAGAATCTTTCCATATTTATTTTTTATTTTTCTATTACATTTAGGGCCACCAATTTCACTTCGCCTAGGGCCTCCAATGGCCTTAGGCCGGCCCTGTTATGACAGGTAACAAACTTTTGTTGAAATAATAATGAATAATAAAATCTTATGATCAAATTAGAAACTGTTTCAGTTTGTATCTTAAAATGTCAAGTACATATGTAATAGAGTGTGAAAGTGAAATAAAATGACAAGTACATGTTAATTATAATTAATGTAAATTTAGAAGTTGTAAATTGTAATTGAATTATATGCGGCCCACTTATAACAATAAAGATTTCAATGTGGTCCTCTGTAGAAAAAGTTTGCCCACCCCTGACCTAAGGTATAAGGTGTTGCAGAACGTATTATGTTATAAAAATAAAATGATACGCGGGAACGTAAATAAAAATACGTGTTAATAGGAAATAAAAAAAGTTAATCTTACCTGAATTAATGCCAACGCAGCTTGGACAACTACAGCTACATAAGGGACAGCCAGCCACACATCGTAAGCATCTACATCTGATCCAGTGTTCGTCTGACTACATTGACATCTACAGCTACACCCGTGGCAGTAAGACAACTTGGACTTCTCTTGATGTTCTAGAAGAAGCCAGTGAATGCGGTGATCCATCAGAGCAAAATGTCCACAACATCATCAGTTTGGCTTTATAACGCTTTCAAACTGGAGTCGTGATTGCTTGCTCCATTAAGTTTTATCCAATAGTATAGTGACATAGATGGTGTGTTATCCATTAAAAGTGTAATTTAATTGTCTTTGCTTTTGTTGCTTCTGCAGTTTGTTTTGGTATCTATACCTATGCCAAACCCTAAACGTGTGTATTGAACCATGGCTGATGACTTGTGCATAGGATGAATGCTTTAGTCTTGTTTCTCTGCAAAGGAAAAAAAAACAACTGATTTAGTGGACATACATTTCGGAGAGTCTATGAAAAAAAGACATTACAGCTAATAAGATAAACCATTACCGAACTTGTACTAGGTACTTAATAAGGGAAAAAAGCAAGCTATTCTTAGCATAAGGTTAGAGAGTGGGGTTATGATGCTAAAAATAAGTCATATAAATATTCTTAGTTTTTTTTTAAAGAAATAAATTGGAAACAAATACATAACAGACACCTGCCGACAAAAAATTGCCATGATGAAATCATAGATCATAGACACATGATCCTGTCTAACTTGATGAAATCCTAGACACATCATCCTGCCTAACTTTGACTAAACACAAGGAACGTTCAAGTAACTCTTTTTAAAAAATGCTATTCACTCAAAAGTTAACAAGTTCATTCGCACGGGGAGCACATCGGTGACACATCCCCCCACTCCCTTGTATTAAAAAAAAAGTTCAGAGCTACAGGGAAAAAGGGGAGGCCAAAATTTTTTTTAAAGAAGCCGTTTGACCTCAGTTTCATATGCGATGATGTGTGACAAGAATCTCGTTGTTAGAAACACAACAAATAACTGGGAGAAAGAGTGGCAGAAATCATTCATCGTCGTCGACGGATGCCCAAGTTAGGCTTACAACATAACAATAAATAAGGGAATGAAACGGACAAAAATGGGTGAGACTGCAATCATGATTTTAGATAAACAAATATATGTTATTAAAACAGGGTGTGAATAGGCCTGTGCCTGACAAGACTTCGCAGAACAACGGGTATATCACAACGATATTATTAGTGATAATGGGGTAAGTGAAGTAGCGTTCACAAGTTTTTTAGTGTACAAGGATATAAATTTAGGTAAAAGCAAAGAGAACGGTGCGCTCGATAAATGGTATTTTTCGCTGCTATATTTGTTTTTTCTATTTTAATTTACAAAATAGACAACTAAACCTAACCCAGACCCTAAAACTACACTCTTAATTACGTTTATGGATAAAAATAATTTGACTTATTCCCTTTTTAATTGTAAAAGTACAACAATTCCTTCCCGGATGTGCAATTTTGTACATTAACCACGAGCGAAAAAAAAATCCTAACTATTCCTCTGGATCATCCCTCAATAATTTTCCAAAATATATTAACATAAAAACATAACATTAGTTTACCTTAGAACTTTGTATTTAGCAAACTGAGAATGGATCGCTTTGCGCATGTCGTAAATTTACGTAAAAACTGTCATGGCGATTTTACAGTCGGTCTTTCGGCCACATCGGTAGTTCGCGTTGTACGTCACAGTTTTCTAAAAAAAAGCCCACTTCGTCATCACAGTTTTATGGTGCCGTTAACTTGCACGGTATGATACCGTGTAAGTTAGTAAAAAAATAACTTGCACGGTATGATACCGTGTAAGTTAGTAAAAAAATAACTTGCACGGTACGGTAATGTTTTAATGTAAAAAATAGACAACTAAACCTAACTAACCCTGACCCTAAAACTAATAATTACAATATAATTGTAATTATAAGAATGTTAAATTGATTTAATTAGTTTTAGTCCCTGTATTACTGTATTTGTTTTTCTATTTTAATGTAAAAAATAGACAACTAACCCTAACCTTGACCCTAAAACTAAAAGATCTAATTTAATCGTAATTATAATAAGAATTTTTAATTGATTTCAATATATTTGTTTTTCTATTTTAATGTAAAAAATAGACAACTAACCCTAAGTGCCCTAACCTTGAGTAGCCTTGACACTAAAACTAAAAGATCTAATTTAATCGTAATTATAATAAGAATTTTTAATTGAATATATTTGTTTTTCTATTTTAATGTAAAAAATAGACAACTAACCCTAACCTTGACCCTAAAACTAAAAGATCTAATTTAATAGTAATTATAATAAGAATTTTTAATTGATTTCCATATTTTTGTTTTTCTATTTTAGTGTAAAAAATAGACAACTAACTCTAACCCTGACCCTAAAAGTAAAAGATCTAATTTAATCGTAATTATAAGAATTTAAGAATTGTAAAAAAAAAGAAAAAATATTAGTCTCAACGAAAATCGAACCCATGCCTGTTCTTCTACATTACGTTCTCTAGTCCAACTCTCTATCATGAGACCACGGATGTTCGGTACTTTATGTACTTTTTAAAAATTTATAAATAAGTGACTACAAAACTGTCTCTGCGCATGCGCAAATACTGTGTAACTTAGGAAAAAAATAACTTACACGGTATTATACCGTGCAAGTTAACACTACGCAGTTTTATACAGCTTGGTTTTCCGAACATATCGATACCATTTTTGAAGCGATTTCGAATTTCAACCGGCGGTGCTATACGTTTGAACTGAATTGTGTGACGGTAAACTAATAAAAAAATTAACCCTGAGTATTAAGAGTTTGTGGTTTCAATGTAATCCTGCAACATTCATTTGCTGATTTGAATAACTTTACTTCGTTAAAATTGGCGTTGGTATTCGTTAGTTATGCTTGGTACAGTGTAAGGACTTGAAGCGAAAAAATGTCAATGCTTCATAAGTCACCTCCCTTCATAAACAAAAGCGTGGGTTGTCGGAAATGGATTTGCCGATCAATTTACGCAAAAATGAATAACTATAATTATATATTGCAATGGCAAAGTTTACTTAGAGTTATTACAAGAGTTGAGTAATTATTATCTATATATATAATTCTCTTCATGGGACCATGCCAGGCAAGTAAGCAGCAAAAATATGTGCAACCGAGCATGACGAATGACCCTCGCTCGGGTCAACTAAACACAGTTAACGGTTGGCAAGCGAAGGTAGTGGAGGGGTGGGGCATGTCTTGAGACAGCAATGTTTTTTACATTCACTTTCGAAGTTCCTGCACAGTGTGTATGTATTTCGTAGTATATTGGTTATTACATCCGCCTAACATGCGGAAGGTCTTAGGTTCAAGCCCAAGTGGCAACATATGTTTTTTTTAATTTTTAAAAATGTCAATGCCTTTTCTTTTCCCCCCTTTCTTAGCAAACATAAACACCGCTTCGCATGTCACGGAAAAAAGCTTTGTTCAATGTTACATCAATTCCTTCACCAGGTACCTGTCTGTTTCTATTGGTCGCATATTTCGTTAATGGACGAAGTTGTTGCTCTCCAACTTGGCTTCAAGCTGTAATATTTGTTTATATATTGTGGCGATGTCCTAAATACTTACCAGAAATGCTTCGGTGGTCCCCCATCGTTCACCCGCGTTGTTCCCATTTGTTCGTGCTACTGTTTGTGTCCGTTCTCCCCCTCCCTTTTTTTCTTGCACTATCTATGAGCAAGTCTGCGGCGTATGCTACGCCGCGGGGCGTCTAGTTAATAGTATTTTGAATAAAAACACAAAAAATTATAAAAAGTACACTATCATTGTGTCAATAATATTTTAACGACTAATACTAATACTATTCAATACTACTAGTACTAGTCTAATTCTAATAGTTACAGTTCATTATTAGTAATATTAAAGTAAAGTCAGTTTACAAAGAACTACAGGTCCAATTAACATTAGACACTAATACTATTACTTTCCTAGTATTAAATCGTAAAGTATTTGTTGAAAGTGTTAGTTAATGATGTTTTAATTGAATGTCTTGTGGTGTACTATTAACATTAATTATAAATTATAAGAGCATAATTAGAAGATTTTACTAATGCTAAGTCCAAACTGATACTTACCTTAGCCTTAGAATTAATAATGATAATAGTGGTGTAATCCTTTTATTTAATGTTTGTTGTTAAACATTTTTTGTTATATCTTACTCACCATCTTCTTTTTACAAAGATGAGGCTCATGAGGACATACACTTTTGACAACAAACACTTACTATTTTTTACATAAATAATCAAAATAAATAAATCTCAATAATTAAAATGGCCGATGCTGCTCGTCTCGAAGTTCGAGTCATCCAGCATGCTGCTCGTCTCGAAGTTCGAGTCATCCAGCATGCTGCTCGTCTCGCGTTCGAGTCATCCAGCATGAATACTAGTCGTCTCGAAGTTCGTTTTGATTTAAAAAATAGACAACTAAACCTAACCCAGACCCTAAAACTACAATCTTAATTACGTTAATGGATAAAAATAATTATTTCCCTACTTATAATACTTATTCCCTATTTTAAAGTGTAAAAATACAACATTTCATTACTGGAAGTACGGTTTCGAACTTCGAGACGAGCAGCCACTTCGAATTAAAATACATGTAATGAGATACTTAAATCTTCAAATACTAATTGATTTTAATTTTTAATTTGAAATTTCAGTAATCAGGCGTCGGGGATGTGGGGTATTTCCAAAAATAATTTATTGTAAATTGCATTCAGTTTTATTTTAAAAGTCAAATACTTACCCTTCAAACATTTAAATATAGTTATTGATTTAAATTGACCATATAATTAATTAAAATACATTAGGCATGCAACAGTTTGTACTGATTTATATTTTTTATTTATATATATATATAAAATAATGATTTTCGCTATGATTTTTTTCAACGTAGCCTTTAAATATATTTTTTTCAAAATTCAAAATCTTGATATACTTTAAACATGTCTTGTTCATTGTTTTGTAAATTGTATTGTGAATGTATCCTAAAAATTTGATACCTTTATCTCTAAAATTAAAAAAGTTGTGAGGGAAAGAGTACAGAATTTTGAAATTGGGGTCACAAGTTTTTTCATAAATTATATAGGTTATATAAGGGGCAAAAAAAATCGACAAAAAAATTCATAACTCCACTTCTATAAAAGATAGAAAGACAAAACAAGTGTTTTTGAAAAGGTCTTAACAAGCCCTTTAACATGATATATTATTTAAGCTTATTGGACTACATTTAAATTTTCTGTCAAAGTACCTAAGTACAGTGTACATGGACTCGAAAAACTCCCAACAACCACTTCTCGGTATAT
Source organism: Ampullaceana balthica (assembly GCA_944989445.1). Lineage (NCBI taxonomy): Eukaryota > Metazoa > Mollusca > Gastropoda > Lymnaeidae > Ampullaceana > Ampullaceana balthica. Next base: position 355,325 of record CALYLW010001484.1, on the reverse strand, counting down.
CCGTTTCGAGTTAGCCCGCTTATTTTACAGCGACCAATGAAATGACAGAGTGTAAAGTTCAGCAAATAGTAACGCAATAGAGGTGTCAAACCGTAATTTTCCATTATGTTTACATACAAAACACAACTGGTTTGCTCCAGTTTCATGGAAATATCTTAAGCAGGTCAGCACGAAAGTCCATTCCATGCCCATCGAAGTGTGACGAGTTTTAACAAAGGGTTTTAACTGTCCAGCATGTGACTGAAAACACGGTTTATTGAAATGGTGGCCTTCATACCAGAGGCGTCACTAGGGGGAGATGCGTGTGGTGCTGACCGCACCATGACAAGGAGTTACACCAAAATGTAAAAATTAGTTCTATGATCCTGTTACTTGGCACTGGTAGACTCGGAGAAGATCTATGGTGTTAGTCGTGAGGGGGGTAACATCATGAACTGCCACACTGGGGGACACCAATCCTAGTGACGCCTCTGCTTCATACACTGACTCTCGTACCTACTAAGATTATTGAAGATTTTTAAAAGCAAATAAATATATCAAGGGTTACATTTATTTTAGGAGTTAAACTAAATTAAGTCATGAAATTTTGGGAAATACATTGTAGGTGAATTAATTTGAGTAGCAGCTCTCCCCTGAATACCAAACCTTTCCATTCCTGACCAAGTGTAGAGTATAATTTACGATCGCTGTCTGCGTTATGAAATGAAAATCTTCGCTTAATAATTAAACTGTAGCTAGCATTAAGACAAAATTAGCATCAAAAACATATCCAATATAGGGGTCGTCCATAAATGACGTTCCGCGATTTTGGCCGATTTTTAACCCAACCTCCTCCCGTCACACTTCGTCACAAAAACTTAGACCCCCTCCAATATGACGTCACAAAGCTGTGACTCCCCCCCTCCTAAAAGTGGTCTTTTCTATTTGGAAATGAGCATGTTTCAAGTCACTTTTTTTGTCATTTAAGTATGTATTTAGTGTATGGTTGCACTCTAATATCGTAACACGCGTGGATCCATGTAAAACGTTATAAAATAAATAGTAAGAAATCGAATATTTAAGTGGTACTTTGATTTTTTGTGTTTTGACGTGACGTCCCAAATTCTTAAAGTCCCCCCCCCCGTCAGTCATCATCACAAAAGTGGGACCACCCCCCTCCCTAAGTGCGTGTCGTCCTTTACGGACGGCCCCCTAAGCATTAAACAAGAGAATTCAGCTGACTCAGATGGAGAGTTGAGTTGTCAATGTGATAATTAGAGAATAAGAAAATTGTATGTATTCAAAATTGTTAGCATAGTAAAATTACGAAACTGTTTTTCCTTTTTCAAGTCCAATAAGCTGTCTTAAATTAACGAAGAATTAACAAACAGCTGATAAGATACATCCTTCTCAATATACCTACATTTAAATATTGACTCATACTGCCCCAATACCAGTCATAGGAAGAAGTAATCATTTTCCATCGTTAATTTAAAAGGACATATCTTTAAAATTTGATTTACGTTGTCTCACTTATGGGTTTATTTAATTCCATCATTGATTTACATCAGAGCCGTCTTAACGCATAGGCCCGTTGGGCATTATCCCGGGGTCCCACGAGCATAGGGGCCCCATGGGAATATGTTTATTTATATATATTATGTTTATTTATTTTTTATTCCCATGGAGGAGGGGCCCAACACTATTTCTTTGCCCGGGGGCCCAAAATGGTGTAAAGACGGCTCTGATTTACATATTTGTAAGAACTCTTTCTAAAAAGTATCCTTTAGTTGTAAATGCTGCCTAATTTAAAAGTTTATTAACCATGTTCTTTTTATTATTAGCTTTGAAGTTTCTGTATATTGTTCACAAATGTCGATTAAATGTAATAATTTTTGTTCTATTTTATTATTATTTTTTTTTATAATACTTAAGTTGCTTACACTCACGTCTGTCAAATGATCATGTTATTTGTTCGTTCTTAGTATTTTAGCTTAAGACAAGTTTGTATGAATTTAGCGTATAATCCAATTTCATTTTTAATGTCCATGCGAATGACGTAAAATAATTAATATTAGATACTACATGTGGCGTAGCATACGCCGCAGACTTACTCATAGATAGTGCAAAGAAAGGGGCGGTGAGGGGGGGGGGACGAACACAAACTTTTGCACGAACAAATGGAAACAACGCGATTGAACGTTGGGGGGACCACCGAAGCCTTTTACGGAACTATTTCGTACATCGCCACAATTTCTGCCTCGCCACCATACATTCCTGAAGTAGTCATGTACTGAGCGTATTATTGAGGAGTGTTTGATTACATTTCCGTCACCGAGGACAAAGGAGAGCACGTCGCCAAAGTTATACCAATGTTGAGAAACAAATAGTATAGTATAGCCATGTTGCCAGGTTGGAGAGCAACACCTTCGTCTATGATCTTTTCCTAGAAATATGCGACTGATAGAAACAGACAGTTACCAGATGAAGGAATAGTTATGACATTGAAAGAAGCTTTTTTTTTCGGGAAATACATGCGAAGCGGTGTTTATTTTTGCTAAGAAAAGGGAAAAAAAAGGCATAAACATAAATATTTTTAAAATTTAAAAAAAAATGTCCGCTGGGTACTTGAAACTAAGACTTGCCGCATGTCAGGGGGGTGTAATAACCAATACACTACGAAATACATGTACTCTGTGAATGAACAACGAAACATGAATGCAAAAAGCATTGCTGGTCTCAAGACATGCCCCACCCCTCCACTACCTTCGCTTGCCAACCGTTAACTGTGATTAGTTGACCCCAGCGAGGGCCAATCGTCATGCTCGGTTGTGTAGGTGAAGCATATACATATAGATTTCTAAATTTTTAATATATATTTTTTCAGCAAATATGAAACGACATTATGTCAATTTATGCTTTGTTTAATTAACATTTCAATATTTCTTTTGAACGTTTAACGTAGCTTAAGGTGTAAAGTACTTTAATGTATGTGGTTATTATGATAAGAATGTTTATTTAAATTATTATATTTATGTTATTATCTCCATGTAAAATGTAAAGCGCTGTGAGCCCGGCTCCTTGCTGGGATAGGGTTGCCACATGGCTGTCTCAAAAATACCGGACACTAGTGTCGACTGTCGATGTTACAAAAAGCCAAAATAGCAACATGAATAATTTGAGGTTTTAGGATCATTGAATAGGTTTAGTGAACTGTGTGAATTCAAAAAGTGCTAGAGTCTGTAAATGTCAGTAATATTCATATGATCAAATCAAGATAAAAATGATGCGTTGCAACATTGTATATTAAATATGGGGCTGTCCATAAATTACGTCAACAATTTTTTGGCGATTTTTACCTCCCCCCCTCCCCCTTGTCAACAACTTGTCAAACTTCCAGAGACCCCCCCCCTATAAAATTACGTCAACATTTGATACAAAAAAAAATAAAAAATAAAAAATAAATAATAAAAAGAAAAATGTTTAGAAAAACAAAGTTTAATAAACTTTTAACTTATGACATATTTCCAATTCATAACTACAAAGGCTTACACTAAACAGAAAAGAGATTACAGGGTTTACAAAAATGTTTACACATTAGGGTAAAGCAGGGTAAAAGGCCCCGTGGGGCAATAGGCTCCACTTACTGGGGTCATTGAGTAAAATGCTTGACGCCATTTTTTAATGGAAGAAAGGCATTAAGGTCTACATGGTGGAAAGAAACAAAATAATCTGGGAATCATTTAAAACAAAACTTGGGTTTCTAGCCTATGGCATTGACTGTAACTTTGCATTATATTTGTATGAGTGAATTTTTTCTGCAGTTTCCTGTTTTATTCAAACATGTCTTAAAATTTTTGCTCAGTTGGGACATCTTTGTTTTGGTAATAAAAGAATATTTTTAAGCTGAGATTTTCAAATTTCTCTCAGTTACAAGTACATCTATACTAATTAAGTACATTTTTTCACCTTTAACAATCTGGGTATGTCATTTTTTAAAGTAAAATTACTGATATTTGTATACCAAGTGCTGCTACAAAGGAAGCAATGTTTAAAAAATAATAAAACTTAAAACGGGTCTTAGGTGAAGGATTTTTCCTGTACTATTTTGAATGGAGAGCATTTTAAGAGGAATTTGGTCAAACTTTTTAGTATATTTTTGCTATTTTGCTTGATAATTATGTTGAATAAAAATTTTCCCTTATAGAAATATAGGTTGCCTATGACTTAAAAGCATTAGTTGTTTGAATGTAATAATATTTTTTGATTTCAAAGGAAAAAAAGAAAACATGTTGAAAACCTGAGGCTTATTACCTCTCTTTACCCAACATCTTTAAATTATGAACATATTTCAAATTAATATAACATTTTAAATTTTTAAGACAATTAAAATATTTACAAAGACTTGTTCTAACTTCAAGCAGAAATGAGATTAAAAATTTAAACTCTAAATACACCTTTAATGTATATATTAAACATATTTTTTTACAAACAAATCCAAATCCTATATCTTAGCCTCTATATCTTCCCATGGAGATGTCAAATGTTCCTCAATTGTTATTATTGGCATAGGTTCTGGCTGAATTCTTTCTTGTGGAACCGAAACACCAGACAAGTCAACATTTTCTTCATCTAGCCATTCTGCACTGAACATCTCTCCATAAGCAATAATTGCCATGAGCTCTCTCTGTCTTTTGGCTGCCACTCGCATTGGACGAATTATTTGCTGTTGGGGTGCATGTAGTATTTGACTGGGCCCAGGCATACAGCGTTGGTGCTGTTGAACGTGCTTCTTTAACATGGCTTGCGAAGCAACATAAAGGTGACATATTTTACAGATCCGTTCAAACATTAGCAACTGAATAGATGGACAATATATATCATATGGAAGAATTTTGAATGCTTTTGCTGATCTAGGTAGTATGTTTTCAACTTTCACAGACTGATTGAAGAAAAGAGATGGAAATCTATGTGAGTTTATATCAGATACTTCTGGTGCTTTAAGGCCCTCATTAGTTTGGCAGATTGGAATAGGCGGGGGGATAAATCGATCAGCAATAATATCAAAGTATGAGCTTCTAATCGGTTGGCAACAAGTTAAATCACAACATTTGACAATTTGTAGAAAGTACTGACTTGTCCTTACATGTTTTTGGTACCAAACTTGATCTTTGATTATTACATTTTCAACTTCAAGCTCAGACTTTTCAGGTACAATATATTCTGCCACTGTTGGAAAATTGTCTATGCTTACTTGCTTCCATATTTCTGACAATGTTTCGCCAGCATATTTGAAGTTTAATTTTTCCAACTCTTCATCAATTGTTCTACCTTGTGTGTCGTTGTGGCTTCCGAAATGTTCATGTGGCAAAATTAGTCCCGACAGTTCTCGACTAAGAGGAGCCATTCGCCTTTCTACTCGATTATACGCACTTCTACCAGGCGCATTAGTTGCTACAAACATTGCATCAATGTTCTGCTTCACAAAATGATGGATGGCCACATCAATAACTTTTTGATACCTTGGATTTTCATCAGGTCCACCATCCACAGACATAATAAGAATCGGTTTGATCATCTTGTTGCTTGGATCCTTTGTAACAATGTCAAACTCTTCCAATTCAAGCAGCCTTTCATAGTCCAGTCCATGGCTATAAGCTGATGAGCAATGCTTGCCTGATCTGATGGCTATGTAAGTTGGTCCTGCATATGTTACAGCTTCGGGTTTACCTAAACCGTCTTTTTGGATTTCAATGCCAGCATAAACAGATGGTATGAGTTTGTGTCTAGATGCTACTACCCAGTCGTGATCAGGCAATGTAACGCGGTATTCGACATGCATTAAAAGTGGAGCTTGCTTGTTAGCTGCTGTCAATCCAATGGGGACTCTGGCTTTGTCATCTTGACTGATGAAGCATACTTCTTTAGGACCTAACAAAGAAGCCACTTCTTCTAGGTGATTCAAAGTAGCTGTACAAAACCTACCATCAATGTGTTTTGAGTGTAAATCATTTTGCGCTCGAATTAACTTCACTGGCACAGTTGTTACATGGCGTTTGCCTTCTGATGATAAACTTCGTTTTGGCAAAAGGCGAGTATAAACAGCGCTTCTACTTATTTGTAAACCTTGAATCTTTAATTGTTCTGTCAAATCATCGAGATTTCTAACACTACGATAAATTTCACTCTGTCTTTTGTCGTGAGCAGCAGACCCATACAATGCAATGTCAACAATGGTTTTTAAAAGGAGCGGCTGATCTTCTTCAATTGTTGGTCGACCAGCTTTCTGTCGGATCTTTAATTTGCTGCTGACGTCAGGATTTTCAGCACAAATTTGCGCTAAAGTTTCTTTTTTCTTTTTTCGGTATATCTTCTGTTTTTCTTGTTCATATTTCTTTCTTTTCAGTTTTTTTTCTAGCTCATCAACCTTAATTTTTTTTCCTTTTAGTTCCTTTTCCTGATCTGAACTTAAAACACCACTTTCTTTTCGTTTATACAAGCCAATCAAATCGGTCTTGAAGATGCTTATCTGACTCAGTAATTCACCTTGTACTTGTACTTTTGCTTTGTATTTTACAGATTTTTCATCACAAGTAGTACTTAATGGACAAGCTTCTAAATCGATTTCTATGTGGTCTTGTTGAATGGTTTGTGTTTGATGTTTCACAACTTCTTTTTCAATTTTTACATGTGTGGCTGCTTTTTTAGGAAGAACATTTACACTCTTCATAGACTGGTCTGCCCAGAAGCTCATTAATGTTGCCTTATTTTTCTGTGCTAAGGCGGCATAACTATTCAATAACGAATCTACTTTTGTTGGCAAATCATCCTCTTTTTTCAATTTATTCCAAATTTCAGTTACTTCTCTTTGAGAGTCTTGCTTGCGCTTGTTGGGAAATGCCTTCAAATATCCTTCATACAACAACTTGTGAAAGTTTGGTTTCTCCATTGTACATCTAAAAAAACAAAAATTAAGTTATTTATTCAATTGTTAATAAATTTGTTATTTAAAACAAAAACAAAAAACACAAAACCAGGGAAGAAAAATAATTAGGCCTAGGCCTATTTAACAATATTTCATAATTAATGATAATTCTAAACATTCTAGACATGTACTGTATTTTTAAGACTTCAAATAAGGGCCGGGATAAGCCTGCAGTTTTGGCACGTATATTATTTCGCTGCTAATTTTCTTTTCTCCTGAGAACTTTCATTTTTAATTATTAAATGCATTAATATATGTTATATTTTAACTATTACAGCGCTAATTTTTTAGTTTTTAAAATTTCTTAGGCATTTTTTTGGCTCTTGTAAATACATTCATTTTGTTTATCTAGCACCTTGCTAGCCAGATTTGTTACCTATGCTAAAATTAATTTACTTACTGAAGAAGTTTTTTTAAAAATTATCCAGGAACCATTCATCTACTTTATTGTTCTAAGAAGATCAATATATATTTTATTGTTCTTACAAGATCAATAAAGATTTTACCTGATATTTAATTTTTTATTTCGTTACTAGACGTTTGATTCTTATTTTGTTTGTTTGTACTTGAGAACATTTTATTTGGCATCTTACTGTGACAACTCGGCAAGTAGGGTGATACAAAAAAATAGTTGTATAGTTTATCGTTCGTATCGAGTTCGGAGTATGACTATGTTAACTATGTATTGTTTAGAGCCGAAAAATGCCTTAGAAGTTAAAAAAACTAAAAAATTAGTACTGTAATAGCAAAAATATAATATATATTAATCATTAATTCGCTGCAAAATAATATAGGTGCCAAAACTGCAGGATTACCCTTTAACTTTAATCATTTAATCTTTAACTTTAGACTTATACCGTTAGACCTAATCTAATTTCACAGTGAAAGCCAATGATTTCTAATACAGTCTAGTATAACCAATAGTGCATTTTATAATTTATATATAGACATTCAAATAGTATAATGTAGACTGTCTACTTACTGCACAGCAGACCAACAAACAACAACTTTGAAAAAATAAGTGTTACCAGTAAACATCTCGTGTGTCTATATTGAATTGTGTGGGGTCTCTAAAAGCACAGCACGGTTTTTAAAAACTAGGAATAGGGTTAGATCAATTAAAATACTGAAGGTTGGGCGAGTGTGTAACACAGGACTACAAACGCTGTCTAACTTTCATTTGTTAAGTGAACTTAAGTTAAGTATTAATTTTTTTTTAAAGTAACATTGTTGACGTCAACTTTTCTTGACCTCCCCCCCCCTCCCCCTTGTCAACAATTGTCAAAAATGTTCAGACCCCCTCCCCCCCCCTATTTTGTTGACGTAAATTATGGACAGCCCCTATAGAATAAGATCGGAATCTCATTAAACATCCTTGCTTTATTATTATATTTTCAAAATATGGCATAAATATGAATGCAAAAATATAATTAAATAATAATATTGTTTTTCTTCTGTCTGGTAATATGTCTGCTTATGCCATGTTTTCTGGAGAAAATAACAGTATTGCAAATATCAAAATATAGCAAGATTGTTGGCCTCCTTATGTCTCGTAAGACGACGGAATTTTCCGTGCTCCTTTGGAATTTTCGCGCATGGCTTTGCAGCTTCTGCTGTGGCTGTACAAGCCCACTCACGAATGGCAGCTTTGCTGTATTTCTGACACTGATACTGATATGTTGTATTTGTGGTTGGCTGATTTGCTATCCTTTTCCTCTTAAGGCGATTTACGTCTGCGACCTGTTGCGGGTTTCTTTCTCCTGCTTCTAGCCCAGCAGTCAACGCCTGTCTCCATCTGTACCTGTCCACAGCGAGTTCCTCCCAACTATTTATGTCAATACCAATAGCTTTGAGGTCTCTCTTGCAGACATCTTTGTAAAGGAGGTGAGGCCGGCCTGTAGTACTCTTTCCTTTGGCTTGCTCAGAATAGAGGATGTCCTTTGGGATTCTGCCATACTTCAATCTGCGTACATGTCCCAACCATCTAAGCCCACGCTGGCAGAGAACAGTTGTCATGCTTTGTATTTTTGCCTGTTGTAGCACCTCATTGTTGGTGACATGGTAATGCCAGGCGATTCCCAGGATGCTCGGAGACAGCGCATGTGGAAAGCACTCAATCTCCTTTCTTGTCTGGAGTATAGGGTCCAGGATTACTGGCATAAAGGATGGTCCTTAGCACACATGCACGGTACACAGTAATTTTGGTTCTGATGATCAGCTTTTTGTTGTTCCAGACTCTTTTTGAGAGCCTGGCCAGAGTTGTGGAGGCCTTGCCGATCCTTATGTCTAGGCCGGAATCAAGGGACAGGTAGTTGGTGACATTGGAGCCAAGGTATGTAAAGTGATCCACTGCCTCAAGTTGGTAACCATTGATGGTGATGTTGTGTGGATCAGCATCCTGTGCCACGATGGTTAGGCACTAGCGGCCTTGGTAAAGCGGTCCATTAGGCTTTGCAAATCTGCGACTCTAATAGCAAGATTATGTCACTAAAAATAAATTTTTGTTCATGTTAGGGGCTTTTAAACATCTCCTAACTATTATTTAAGTTCGAACTTTCTATTTTTGTCTTTTTGAAGATTTTGACTAAGTACAATACTGTCACTACACTGCACAATAATCATCAGCATTTTGAAATAATAAAACGCAAATTGACTTTATATTTATCACAAGACTCGGCTGCTTTCAGTAATTTCTTGTTCTTAGAAATTGCCTCCTTAAATTATGTGCAGGTATATTTAAAAAAACACACAGAGTTCACTTCTCACAGATTCAACGCACATCCGATTACGTTCATCAGTCGGTGAGACGTTTAAAATTGTTTTGTAATGCCAGAATGGAATAAAGTTTAATTCTTTACGCGCTACATTTATATGTTTTTTTTATTTCAATCCAAATTGCAAATTTCGATGCGTAATTAGGTCAAACGGTCGATTGTATAATCAGAAGATTTTAAGATTGCTTAAAAAAAAATTAAGATTGCTTAAAAAAGCCTACTAGTGTATTGAATTAAAGAAAATACTAAGAAAATTGAAAATACCGGACACGCATGTGTCCAGTATTGCTTCAATTTTTTAACTGGACAAATAACAATAATACCGGACAGTCCGGTTAAAAACCGGACATATGGCAACCCTATGCTGGGATACAGCGCTATAAAAATTACCAATTTATTATAATTATTATTAATAAATTAATCCTTAGGGGCCGTCCATAAATGACGTCATGCGATTTTGGCCGATTTTTACCCCCCCCCCTTTCGTCACGCATCATCAGAAAAAGTTAGACCACCCCTCTAAAAATACGTCACAAAGTTTGACACCCCCCCCCAAAAAAAAAGAACAAAACATATTTTCTATTTGAAAATAAGTATGTTTCAAATCACTTTTTTGTCATTTAAGTATTTATTATTTAATTAGTGAAGGTCTACATTGTAATATCGGAACCCGCATGAAGCAATTTTTAAAAACGTTTAACCGGCCTTCAGAAAAATGAACTGTGTTAACATCATTAGATTATATTTTATTTTAATGCATACAAACTAAACATTGACTATTAATAATCACGGTTAGCGTCTTTGTTTAGAAAAAAAAATTATTTAAAAGTAATATTTTAAAAAAAATTTTTTTTTAAAATCCCTCAATTGACTGTCGGGTATTCCGTAAGAAAGAGGTCGGTGAACAGGGGTAAATAACCTCATCTATGGTCAAAATGGAATTCCTGGTGGGTAATGCAGACTCATTTGGGACATATAACATCCACTACAATCCACTAGATTTATTAATAATCGTCATGTGTACGTTTACGCTTGGAACATATGCCCATTATTGAACCGGTTCCTTCCAGAAAATGCATTTTTAAAAAATTTTGACAACTATGTAGATTTCTTACCCACGTACTATACGACGACATCTAAATCCACCCTACTTTCATTTATATTGACACGAGTGACAATAATCTTAATCCACATGACTTGACTGTATCACGTATCCTTTCTGTGATATTAAAATTAATGCCTTAAAAACTGAGCTAAGAAGAAAAGTTGTTTTGTGCTCCTCTCGAATTGCGATGTAAATAATTTGATGCATTCAATAAAGTTAATGAATATTTGACTAATTTTAAATGGGCTCATTTATTATTATATCTAGAATGGCACGTGGCGTTTGGCCAAAAACCAATCGAACAATTATATCAAACTTAAAACGTTTATAATGCTATCAAATAGATTCCCCCCCCCCTTTTTAAAGAAAAAGGATATTCCGTGTTGTTTTGACTTAAAATATCTACACATAATCCTATTCAGATCATTTTAGACACTTGTCATGCTTGTAAAACTCACCAGTAGCATTTTCGGGGCGGGGGGGCGCTAACGACGCTCCCCCAAATCCCCGAGTCATGTGAGCAGGACCTAGAGTCTGGGGGGTTTGGGGGGTGGGAGTAACGCACACATAAGCGTGTATATTTTGGGGTAACGGGCAAAAACTTTCGCCGACTCCTGCCGTGAGAGAAACAAACGGAGCTTCGGTACATCACAAATGCTTTGATGTCAACATCAAACAAAGCAGGGTAACAATTTCATAAGTTATCTTCTGGTTCTCCAACTTAAGGATTATAATTAGATTTAATTTTCGTGTCTTGATAGCTTACGCGAACCAGCTTCTGATGGCGTACCGCCCGCTACATTGAGAAGCACTGATTTTTTTTTATTATTATTATTTTTTTTTAAAAAAAAGGTCATTAAATAAATTGTAAGCGACCAAATATTTCAGTGGAGATTTCATTTAAAGTTACCGTTTTGATGTGACGTCACATTTCTTCAACCCCCTCCCTCCCGCTCGTCACGCATCGTTACAAAAGTGTGACCCCCCCCCTTTTTTTTTAGGTGCGTAAAGTCATTTATGGGCGTGCCCACAGTGGTATATCAGGTTACAAACTTAATTCTTTCCAGTCCCATACTCGATTCGTAACCCGAGACGTTCATAACCCGAAACATAAGTATCTATGAGACAGAGCCAATGTTTTCCAAAATGTAAGAATTTTTTAAAGCATGCATTCGTTTACCTAGGGGGGACGACCCACTTATTAATAAATAATATGTGTAGTCAAGTATTAAATAAAGATATCCGTTTGCTGAGTTGAGCAAGGTTGTTGTTGTTGTTGTTTTTTTTTGTTTTTTTTTGTTGGTGGGTGTAAATAGTTGATTTTGGCATAACCTACTCATTAGCGATATGCAACTGACTGACGAACACCATTTCCATGTTTCATTATTAATTTTCTTTACCTGCACTGTCAGTTAATGCTTCCTATCAGCACTACTACCGTATTTTCAAATTCGTAATTTATGGGGTTGAGAAGGAAAATAACGAAAGACATTAGCTGAAAACAGTGCCATTGCAAAGAAATCTGTAACTGCTATGTAGTAAGACCATTAAAATTGTGGCTGCACACGCAAACAAGGCTGACCTTAAGGGATGTTAGTACTGTGTGGCCTCCATTTGTACAGTATACGATCGTTTGCCTCTAACGTTTAACCATGCTCTCTCTCTCTCCCTCTTCCTCCTTCCCTACCTCCCCTTTGTTCGTTATCTGAGGCCCTTTTCGTTACACGAGACAGAGAAATTTCAAAGTTTTTCGTAATCCGAATCAATTGTGACTAAGGCGTTCATAACGAGGTGCCATTGTATTACGTCTCTACACTACGAAACATCATTCAGTGCATAATTACCGTACAAAGATATAGAGGTCACGGATGACCGATTTTCCTTCATAAATTTGTTGTTAACTGTTCCGGTTGGGTATGGGAGGTTGCGTTTTGATTTTTCATTCAGTGGACGTTTACGTAATAAAAAGATTGTATGAACCTTGTGGCAGGCGGACTACGTATTAGGGGACTTGTGACATTTATAGCAACAAAATTGATAATCCGTGACATATGCCCCCACCCATTTTTTCAGAAATGTTTCAAAGTCGACAAATTTCCATTATCTCGAATGAAATATATAAATTTCTTATGAAATAAATGTCCCATTACCTACTAGGAATATCCTATGGACATCCACTCCCAATTACTCTTAACACAATAGTAAAATTTCTTCATAAACACTTCAGTCATTACTCCCAATACATCTACATTGTGAATACAGATAATCATATCAAATCCAACTTATCCCAACCCACAACATTATACTCCTACGCAGAGGCGTCGCTAGGGTTGGTGTCACCCGGGGCGGTAGCTCATGGTGTCACCCCTTCACGACTGAAGGGGCCGTCCATAGATGACGTCACGAGAGCTTGCCGATTTTTACCCCACCCTCCACCAGCGTCATACTTTGTCACAAAAACTTAGACCCCCATAAATTCTTTTACGATATGACGTCACAAAGCCTTGACAACCCCGCCCCCCCAAGCCGTATTTTGTCAATAAAAATTAGCACGTTGCAAATTATTTTTTGTCATTTAAATATGTATTTAGTGTAAGCCTGCACTCTAACATCGTAACACGCGTGAAGCCATTGAAAACTCAATTAAATAAATGGTAAATAATCAAATATTTAAGTGGAACTTTTATTTAAAGCTGCGCGTTTTTTATGTGACGTCACATTTTTTTAACACACCCCTCCCCCTCGTCACACATCGTCACAGACGAGTGACCCCATCCCCCTATGGCGGATTAAAAAGGGGTGGGGGCTGAACGGGCTAAGGCTAAAGCCAGGGGCCTCCAATAATTTAAGGTCCCGTAAACTTATAGTGTATAATAAAGATGCAGGCAAATGTTTGTATGAATCCCTGTCATTTTATTTATTTTTGTTTGTCATGAAGTGTTTATCCTTATACTTAAACGAAGTCAAGCATTGATTAAACTATTGAAATATACAGGCCACATTGCAGAGAACCGTAGTCATAAAAATACGTAGCTCATTTGTGTCAAAGTGTAAATATCGTTTTATCGGTAATTGGTCATGTTTTAAACCGGCTTTACAGCTGACATGTCGTTTTCTTTTGCATTTTATTTTTACACGCTTTTATTTAAGTCACAATGTTTGTACGTTGTATCCATCCATCCATCCTTCCTTCAAAACTTGAAACGTAAAATTATACCACTTCTGATGGTCCTAGAGATCTAAAAATTTTACCACAGATAGATCTTGGATGACAAGTCACAATGCATGGCATTGTTACTCATTGTAATTGTATCAAAATTGGCCGATGCTACTCGTCTCGAAGTTCGAGTCATCCAGCATGAATGCTAGTCGTCTCGAAGTTCGTTTTGGTAGACATTAGGACAGACGTCCGGAAGTATTTCGGAAGCATTCTGTAGTTTATTTATTATTTTTTAGTCTACTTCCTGTTTCACAGTTGCAGTTCTCAATTATTTAAAAATGACTCATGACAAAACGAACTGTCCTCTATACTATAAACATGTACAAATAAAATTCGGAACTCCTTGTGGACCTACAACTTTGACTCATAATTAATTGTAACCAATGGTTAAATGGCTTTGAACACGGCACTTTTTTTGAATGACACAATGAGAACAAGGCAACAGTAGTAATGTCAAAATGAGGTTGAAGGATGAATGGTTGCCAATGACAACAAGTCTGCACACGGTACATTTTGTTATTCCAGGCGAATATCTAGATGTATATTTCTAAAATTCTTGAGAAAAAAAAATACATTATTTTCTGTTTGTTTTATTTACAAAGCTTATTTGGTTTGTTTCCTATAACTATAAGTTGTGAATGTTTTTTTATTATTATTAATTATTATTAAAAATAATAAATCTGGAATTTTTCACAATTTAAGTGTATATTATATATTACTCATTGCTTGTGACTGTTAGTGAAAGAGAGATATTGATGATCATTCTAAAAATTAAACAAAATAGCCTATTTTATTTAATAAAAAATAATAACAAAAATATTTAAAAACTAAAAACACATTAAACAAACAACATCGAGGTTAGAAGACGCACACAATTTTATTTTGTCTGAAACGTCAATTTTAGACTCACTGGATAGTGTTCTATCTTAAATATTTATATAGTTTGAGGCCCTAAATTAATAAGCACAGCTACAGAAATATTAAGTAAAAATGTAGACTAGAGGTACATTTTTAAATAATTGAGAACTGCAGCTGTGAAACAGGAAGTAGACTAAAAAATAAAACATAAACTACAGAATGCTTCCGAAATACTTCCGGACGTCTGTCCTAATGTCTACCAAAAATAATTGCACTTATTCCCTATTTACTTATTCCCTATTTTTTTCAAGTGTAAAAATACAACATTTCATTCCCGGAAGTACGCTTCGCTCTGCCATATTGCCATAACAACAATGAAAATACTTCGAGACGAGCAGCCACTTCGATCAAAATTTCAGATCGATCGAATGTACCGTATTGAAATTATTGCATTTTTAGTTTATCTTTCTATAGTCTATATATAAGCTTCGGTACCCGTCTGCTTTGTTGACATCCATGAGTTCACCACGTGAACACAACACCGTGGTATACGTTGGGCGGGCGCTTATGAGGTGTTTGGTATAAAAAAAATAGTGGTAAAAAAGATGTAAGGGCTTCAGACGTGAATTTTAAAGAGTTTTTTATTATAAGTTTTAAAAAATAGCTGTAAAAACAAAGTTTTTGACTATAAATCCCTTATATATGAGACATAACTAAAAGTAGTGATTATGTTAAAAGCGTGTCCTTTATAAAAAAGATTTTTTAAATATTTAATTATTTCATATTATATTATCGCAAGGAGATTGTCGATTTAATATAATATAAATAGAAATTGAAAACTTTGAAAAACATAAACGTTTAAAGCTAAGTAAGTACGAAGGCCTAAATTACAGCCTTATTTGTCAAAGTTAAGAACCTTGGCCTTGTCATAGTCATTGTCTTGTTATAAGTTATACTATACTTATGACTTATTATTATTGTATTTCTTTCTCGTATTAAATGTAAATTCACTGTAATTCAGGTAATCTACCAAGCTTCGGCTCGTCAAATAGTCCAAGTACAACTACAACAGGCCTGTCCAAACTTTTTGCAGCGAGGGCCACATTCCATAAAGTAAAATTATGGGGGGCGCCATGAGCAAAATATTGGGTGGGCCAAGTTGGTAACACAAATTTTTTTCATTCGATACCCTTCCCTTAAATAAGGCCTTGAACCCTGGGTCTCTTCCTATCTCTGTACCCTTCCCTTTTTAATTTTTCCAGTCCAATGTCTAACTTCCAAATGGGCGAAAGTGTAGTGAGTAAATTTCAATAAATGTGTACAGAATGGTAATGAAAAAGCATATGATATGATTTATTTTATTATACAAAATTTGAAACAGTCAAACATTAACTCAAAATAAAATAGTCAAAAGTCACGAGAAATGTCCATAAAATTTTCTACGTGAGTCATATAGACCGATGAACTCGTTTGCCACTGATACGCAGTTGATACTATCTATCAGGTCAAAGTACACGTTAGCCATCATAATAGAATTAAGTCTCTCTTGCCCATTGTCGATCGCAAGTAAGTCTTCAACCATCGCAACCCAGAGAATGCTCGCTCACATGACGAAGTGGTGCTGGGAAGCATGACCAGCGTTGCCACCGCTGCATACACGGTCTTATGAGTGTCTCGTCTCACATCGGCATCGTTGAACCAGGCGATCATTGCCGGAATGTTATCTACGGTGTTGTTGTGTGACAGCAGAGAGAGTTCACTTTTTAGATTAATGCGATTAAGATGTGGGTGTAAAATAACTACTTCATCTAGCAGGTCTACGTCTATCTGTGGGACCACCGTAGCTGATCGAAGCAGCTGTTCTAGCGTATTGGCTGGTTTCAAAGATTGGTCATCAAGACGCCAACAAATCGTGCTATGTAGCGAATTCCACAGCCTCGTAATAGTGAGAACGCTGGAACGCTTTTATATCATCAACTGAAACTGCCCACCGTCACCTATGCAAAACATTAATTGTAAAGATATAGTGAGAGAGAGTGATAGAGAGATATTTAATGAAAATGTATCAGCAACATAAGTTGAAATAATAAATACGGAAAAATGAATAAAACTAAAAAAAACCAATGAAAATACCATTTAGACTTAAAAAGAACACATGTTATTAAAAACGGAAAAAATAACATATAGGCAAAATTAAAACACAACTAGCCACATCATTTTAAAATTGTAATATTACATAAATGTATATCATTGCCACTTATGTCAAACCATACACACCTTCCACAATCTTGGCTGGAACACACCGTCGACAAGGCAACTTCATGTCTTCCAGATCCATCCTCTTTGCTTCAATCACAGCGGCATCAAACATTACTTCGAACTGATCCCTTAACACTGTTAGTTCACTCAACGTGTGACGCTTACGGCGCATCACTTCAGAAATTGTCATAGTAGGACTTTGAACGGCGGTAGCAAACGAGTCAGTTAAAGTTAAAGCGAACAGACGATGAGCCACTGAACATTTGAAGTATGTCTCGGCTGAATGCATGGAATTCAACAAACCACGTGCTGTGTAGGCTGTGTCAGAAGTAGTTTTTCGATCAGCTACTATACGCTCAAGCGTCTCCATAAGGTGCTCATAGTTGCAGACTACGCTATTGATTGCTGACGCTCGTACGGTCCACCTAGTAGGGCACAGTGGTCAAAGGTTAGTCATTGGAGCCGTGATGTGACGCTCCTCATTCTCTTTATATTCAAACTGAGTTTGCACATCTCTCAATATGTCTGTGCGTTTACCCGAATTGCGGATGAATGTCACTACATGCTAAACAAACTCTAGTGTGCCACTCAAAAATGGTACTGACTTTCCAGATTCTGCTACTGCCAAATTGAGACAGTGAGCCAGACAATGAATGAAATGAGCATTTGGTGACCGCTCCTTCATCCGCTGAGCTACTCCAGAAATCGCTCCGGACATTGCACTCGCTCCGTCATAACCTTGACCGTGCAGTTCACTAAAGGACAGCTGGCACCGTGTCATTACGTCAGTCAGGCATGACGACAGTATTTCCGCTTTCTGGCCGAGACCCTTTAGACTGTACAGTCCTATAAAATCTTCTTGGGCTCCTAACCCCTTGTTGGTCCTTCTAATACAGACTGAGAGTTGTTCCGCCCCTGAAACATCCCTTGTCTCGTCTGCCAATATGAATATGGCAAATTGGCTGAAGGCTTTCTTGGCATTAAACCGCTCAATGACCATCCGTAACAGTTTTTTTCCCGATGATATTGCATTGTTCGTTGACAATGTCGTGGCTTAAGTGAATGCCCTTTTGTAGGTCAATTGATGTTGATGTATCACCACTGATACTGCTGGTCATCATCTGAATTAATTGATGCAGATTGTCGTTTTTCTCATCTTTACCACGACGAATCGCCAGCCCTTGTCGCATGAGGAACATTAGACTGTTCAGCTGAATGACCAACCTTTTCCGATTGACTTGCTGTTCTTTAGCCAGCTGACAGCTTAGCTGCGTGGCAACAGACGGTTTGTTTCTATTACTCACGTATTCGGCCGCTGCTCTGCGAGATGAAGACGCTGCGTGTTCATCCAGCTTCTGGGATCCGTCTTTCCAGTTGTTGAATCCCTTGTCACTGAACGCGGACTCGACTTTACATGCTCCAACAAGACTGATTTTTCTAATATAAGTAAAATATAGTTGGAAAATATGAACAATATTTCAAAATGAAGTTTGCCATTGGATGTCATCGATTTTCACACACATAACAGCACATAACTTGATCAGCTTTTTGTAATCAATAGCCATGTTGGAAAACAAATAAAA
Organism: Ampullaceana balthica; assembly: GCA_944989445.1. Classification (NCBI taxonomy): domain Eukaryota; kingdom Metazoa; phylum Mollusca; class Gastropoda; family Lymnaeidae; genus Ampullaceana; species Ampullaceana balthica. The sequence goes on along the minus strand of CALYLW010001484.1, from coordinate 336,562 downwards.
CGTCATCGATTTTTGCAATCATTTGCCATCGTCGTATTTTGCACTCAAAATAGCACATACTTTTGCTTTTTATTATAAACTAGCAAAATACCCGCGCTTTGCTGCGGTAAATTAGGATTTCAGTAAGCATTGAGAACCCGCGTAACACAAATTCAAAACACAAATTGATTTCAAAATGGATCATGATGGATATAATACATATATTAACTTCACCGTCTTGTCTGTCTGTCTGTTGTAGTCCCGCAGAAAAACAAAAACGAAAAGTAAAAAAATGACACACTTCCCGTGATCCTATCGAGCTGATAATTTATTTTTTTTCCGTCTGCTACCATTGCGGGAGGGTACTCAACAACCGCCCAAAGTTTTATGCTTCCACCTACACGGGAAATAGGAGAATTAGTGATTTTCAGTTTTTATATAACTCATATAAGAAATTTCGGCCCCCGGCCCCCGTTATGTGATAATTTATATAATTGTTCCACCTGTTACCATCGCGGAATGTTATCCAACAACTACCCAAAGTTTCATGCTTCTACCTTCTCGGGAAATAGGAGAATAAGGGATTTTAAATTTTTATAAAGCCAGAATAAGGGAAAAAAACGTTTTTAGGCCCCCGGCCCCCATGAGTGTGAATTTCAAAATTCTTTTTACCTGCTACCTTTGCGGAAGTGTACTTAACAACTCTCCAAAGTTTCATGCTGCTACCAACACGAGAAATAGGAGAATTAGTGATGAGTCAGTTTTTTATATAAGAAGAAAACTACATTTTGGCCCCCGGCCCCCGGTAAGTGATAATTTAGATAGTTTTTTAACCTGTTACCATCGCAGAATGTTACTTAAAAACTACTCAAAGTTTCATGCTACTTCCTACACAGGAATTAGGAGAATTAGTGATTTTAAATTTTTATATAACTCATATAAGGAAAAAACTACATTTTGGCCCCTGGGCCCCAGTAAGTGAAATTTTGAATATTTTTTCGCCTGTTACCATCGCGGAAGTGTACTCAACAACTTCCAAAAGTTTCATGCTTCTATCTACTCGGGAAATAGGAGGATTAGTGATTTTCAAATGTTTATATAGCCAATGGAAGGGGAAAAAAAGATTTTGGCCCCCCGGCCCCCATGAAGCTGAATTTATAAATTCTTTTTCGCCATTTGTCGTCGAGAGAGGCTACTTGACAACTTCCCAAGGTTTCATGGTTCTACATACATGGGAAATCCGAGAATTAGTGATGAGTCAGTTTTAATATAAGAAAAGACTACATTTTGGCCCCCGGCCCCCAGTAAGTGATAATTTAAATATTGTTTTTACCTGTTACCATCGTGAAAGTGTACTTAAAACTACTCTTCCCAAAGTTTCATGGTTCTACCTACGCGGTAAACCCGAGATTAGTGATGAGTCTGTTTTAATATAAGAAGAAACTACATTTGGGCCCCCGGCCCCCATTAAGTGATAATTTAAATATTGTTTTTACCTGTTACCATCGTGGAAGTGTACTTAACAACTACCCCAAGTTTCATGCTTCTACCTACACGGGAAATAGGAGAATTAGTGATTTTTAGTTTTTATAAAGCTCATATAAGGAAAAAACTACATTTGGGCCCCCGGCCCCCAGGAAGTGATAATTTAATTTTTTTTCCTCCCGTCGCTATCGTTGGTTTTTACTCAACAACTTCCCAAAGTTTCATGCTTTCGCCTACTCGAGAAATGGGAAAATTAGTGATTTCATATTCTATATAGTCCATAAAAGGAAAAAAAGCATTTTTGGGCCCCGGGCCCCCAACAGTGTGAATTTTAAAATTCTTATTAGCCAATTATCGTTGAGAGAGTGTACTCAGCAAGTTCCCAAAGTTTCATGCTAATACCTACACGGGAAGTTGGAGAATTAGTGATGAATCAGTTTTTTATATAAGAAAAAAACTACATTTGGGCCCCCGGACCCCATTAAGTGTTATTTTAAATATTTTTTTCGCTTGTTACCATCGTGGAAGTGTGCTTATCAACTACCTAGTGTTTCATGCTTCTACCTACACGGGAAATAGGAGAATTAGTGATTTTTAGTTTTTATATAGCTCATATAAGGAAAAAACTTAATTTGGGGCCCCGGCCCCCAGGAAGTGATAATTTTAATATTTTTTCTCCCGTTACCATCGCGGGATTGTACTCAACAACTTCCCAAAGTTTCATGCTTTTGCCTACTCGAGAAATGAGAAAATTAGTGATTTCATATTCTATATAGTCCATATAAGGAAAAAAAGCATTTTTGGGCCCCGGGCCCCCAACAGTGTGAATTTTAAAATTCTTATTAGCCAATTATCGTTGAGAGAGTGTACTCAGCAAGTTCCCAAAGTTTCATGCTAATACCTACACGGGAAGTTGGAGAATTAGTGATGAGTCAGTTTTTTATATAAGAAAAAAACTACATTTGGGCCCCCGGACCCCATTAAGTGTTATTTTAAATATTTTTTTCGCTTGTTACCATCGCGGAAGTGTGCCTATCAACTACCTAGTGTTTCATTCTTCTACCTACACGGGAAATAGGAGAATTAGTGATTTTTAATTTTTATAGAGCTCATATTTGGAAAAAACTTAATTTGGGCCTCCGGCCCCCAGTAAGTGATAATTTAAATATTTTTTCTCCCGTTACCATCGCGGGATTGTACTCAACAACTTCCCAAAGTTTCATGCTCCTGCCTACTCGGGAAATAGGAGAATTTGTGATTTTCAAATTTTATATAAACCATATAAGGAAAAAAAAACGTTTTTGGGCCCCCGGCCCCCATGAGTGTTATTTATAAAATTCTTTTGCTCCAATTTTCGTCGCGAGAGGCTACTCGACAACTTCCCAAAGTTTCATGCTTCTACCTACACGGGAAGTTGGAGAATTAGTGATGAGTAAGTTTTTTTATATAAGAAAAAACTACTATAATTTGGGCCCCCGGCCCCCAGTAAGTGATAATTTAAATATTTTTTCTCCCGTTACCATCGCGGGATTGTACTCAACAACTTCCCAAAGTTTCATGCTCCTGCCTACTCGGGAAATAGGAGAATTTGTGATTTTCAAATTTTATATAAACCATATAAGGAAAAAAAAACGTTTTTGGGCCCCCGGCCCCCATGAGTGTTATTTATAAAATTCTTTTGCTCCAATTTTCGTCGCGAGAGGCTACTCGACAACTTCCCAAAGTTTCATGCTTCTACCTACACGGGAAGTTGGAGAATTAGTGATGAGTCAGTTTTTTTATATAAGAAAAAACTACATTTGGGCCCCCGGACCCCATTAAGTGTTATTTTAAATATTTTTTTCGCTTGTTACCATCGCGGAAGTGTGCCTATCAACTACCTAGTGTTTCATGCTTCTACCTACACGGGAAATAGGAGAATTAGTGATTTTTAGTTTTTATATAGCTCATATATGGAAAAAACTTCATTTGGCCCCCGGCCCCCAGGAAGTGATAATTTAAATATTTTTTCTCCCGTTACCATCGCAGGGTGGTACTCAACAACTTCCCGAAGTTTCATGCTCCTGCCTACTCGGGAAATGGGAGAATTGGTGATTTTCAAATTTTATATAGGCCATATAAGGAAAAAAACGTTTTTGGGCCCCCGGCCCCCATGAGTGTTATTTTTAAAATTCTTTTACTCCAATTTTCGTCGCGAGAGGCTACTCGACAACTTCCCAAAGTTTCATGCTTCTACCTACACGGGAAGTTGGAGAATTAGTGATGAATCAGTGAGTCAGTGAGTGAGTGAGGGCTTTGCCTTTTATTAGTATAGATATAATGTCTATATAGAAAAAATCCACAATTCAATTAATTGTTTAAGAATATGCAAGGCCTGTTTAAATTTCTACGGGGGCTGTGTTAGAACTTTGTGGGCCGGACTTTGGACACTCCTGAGGTACAACTAGTACAAGAGCTGATTTTTATAATATAAGTAAAATTTTGATATTAAAATACTGAGCGAGGGTTGATTAACATCTTATTAGCCTTAGACCTTGCCAATAGCCCTCTCACTCTCATATTGAAATATTGTCAAATTTGAAATTAGAATATCTGAGTAGAGCAATAGTAATACTAATACAGTAGTCTGTAGTTCTAACTGAAAAAGCATGAATCTGGATAGCCAATGTTAAACTTAAGTGGTATATTTCCTTCTTTCGGGTATGCTTTACTCAATTGATTCCAACTGTACTTTCACTAATATTAAATTTAATATTAAGTGATTTTTATTACAAGCCGTATTACATCACTGTATACAGTAACAGAGATGCCAAATTAATTTATTTTCTAAAGCTAATTTATTTTCTAAAGCTCCATTCAAGTCAGTAATCCAGCTTAACTCAACAAACAATACAAACACTACCAATGGTACATAAACCATTAATAAGAGGTGTTTTTTTAAAAAAATCTTTTACCCTATTTTTCTAAAATTAAAAATTTATTATTATTTTTTCCCTATACATGCAATTTTTTTTATATTATTATATACTGATAAAAGTAAAGTTTAGTGCATAAATTATTTCTCATCAAAAATTCAAATTTGTAGTACAGAGTTTTTAATTTAAAGTTTCTCTATTGTTGCAGGTTTTAATTTAATTACAGTCATTTGTCAGTCCCATTTGTACCATGGTTAAATTTATTGCAACACTAGTTTGTTCAAGTAACACTTGGGAACAAGTAGCTATTGGATTATGGCAGAGGTACCAAATCCAAACAGGTAAGTGCACAAGATAAATGAACTTATTAATTTTGACTATAAATATAACAGGAAGAAAAAAAAGAACTCACTCCAAATGTGTCAAGTTAAGTGAACCTTTATGTACATCAACATAAGTACACGTATTTGTAGTGGCATTAAACATACAGGGCAAATGGAATATAAGTCCAAATTGCCAAATATAGCATTATTTGTCCATTTACCCACACACCACTAGGTTTTCTTGGAATGAATTCTTTTGTTATTTTTTTCCCCAGCAAACATGTACTTACGGAAGATGTGTTATCAAGAAGCATTGATGGAAACAAAATAATATCATTACGCATGCTCACAAAGACCAACAAAATTCCCAAATGGGGTGAAAGAATTGTTGGTAGAGACACAAATGTACTCATTGTGGAAGAATCATTTGTAGATGCTAATGAAAAAACGGTCACAACTTATACACGAAACATAGGCCTTCAGAAATTTATGGTAAGAAATGTTAAACCTAATGAAATTAATGAATTAAGAGAAATTTTCTCATGTCTGTTTTAACTAGGGATGAACCAGTTTTATTCTTATTTGCCAATTTCGTTATTAGTCTTAGACAATTTACCATCATTCTGATTGGTATGCTGGAAATAGACATAAACTTTTTATTAGGCTTAAGCTTTATAATTATTATAAACCAAGCGGCACTTCACAACAGTTTTAATACCTATGCATGGATAAAATAAGGGGCCATCCATATAATATTTATGCACTTGTGTATAATTAAAATTTAATATTATAAGGGAGTGAAATTCTAGTTAAATTTTAGTCATTGAGTTGTTATAATAAAAACTATAATTATATTACTTTTGTTTAAAACACAAGTGTTTCAAATAAAAACAAATTTTAAAAAAAATTCTTTCAGAGTATAGAGGAAAAATGTGTCTACAAAGTGAGTTCAGAAAATCCCTCTTGGACAACATGTGAACGAACTGCTTGGGTTTCCTCTTCTTTTTATGGCTTGGGAAGGGGTCTTGAAGCATTTGGTGCTAAAAGATTTCATCGCAATGCCAACAAGGCAGCCCAAGGATTTGATTATGTTCTCACTTCATTGTTCAAAGCAGATCACTTAAAAGACACAGCTAGAAAAGCAGCAGAAATGGCAAAATCCAAAGCAGCGCCATTGCTGCCAAGAGCATCTCCATCTTAATAATTTATTATTTATAGAAGACCAGGACCATTTAACAGTTATTCCAATTAATAATAACTCAATGAAAATGCACTTTCTTCAAAAGTTTTTATTCTGAAATTTTTCTATTTGACTATTTGTCTACTTTATATTGGCTCCAGCATGTTAATAGACTCAATGAAGTGGACTGCTACTACACGTTATTAGTTTATCTATTTAGTTTTGTTCTATTTGTTTCTATTCAATTCTCTGAATAATTTTTTTTTAAACTGCCCAAGCCAATTCTCTTCTTTTTGTTATTGATATCTTGAGTCCAAATTTGACTGTAAGCTGCAAAGCAGTAAAGATGAAAAATTCAAAACTAAAATTTTATAATTTACTTTTGTTGACACCAATCTCAGATGAAAGGTTTTCAAAGCGCGTATATTTTCTGCAAAGGTAAATCAAAACATTTCCTTGTTAATTCCTCAAAGTAAATGAGAATGCATCACACTGATATGGCCTTGACGACAATAGGACCGTACAGTACAGACAATCATCTGAGTCTCAGTCCATTGATGGAAGAGGCTTTGGGTAGGTGGGCATGTTATTTGCTGTGTACTTAAGACATTTTCTAAAATAAAATAAAATTTTATTGCATTGTAGAAATTCTTTGGTTTTAAAATTGGTTCGACGAAATTTCAGTGCCATTTTGACTACGTTTTCTAATGGATTCTTGATGATGATTTTGTAAACAATGAGTCTGTCCATAAATGAATTAACTCTTGTGAGAAGTATGACTGACAAGTGAACAGGGTTAAGATAATTTTTGGTGAATTTTTTTTTCTTCTTTTTTGGTGACCGTTTGCCAAAATGTTGGTACATCAAAAAATGAGAACACTATTCAGTAGAATTTTGGAGAGTTGGATATATTTTGAAAATATGTGATTTTATTTATATATATTTATATACATGTATATATTGTTAAAGTTCCATGGATAAAATAGCACAATTTGTTTAGTTTATAAATAATTTTATTGACAGTATTAACTATTATTTTCTTCTGTTCTTAAAATAATTAGTGAAATAAACTAAGATAATTTAAGTGTGAGGTTTTGTGACAAAATCTTTTACTTTTAGGTGCAATTAGGGAAAATAATTAATTTGAAAGAATCAATCATGACAAATTATCATCTTTGCCTTTGTTAATACCTTCCCTTCTTTGAATGTTATGGTTATGAAAGCTGAAATGTGATTATTAATTATTTAATTTTGATTGCTAACATTTATTATTCTGTTTTCAATATTAAGTTATATATAATGTGTTCCCAACAAGAATACTGCCCTATTTTGAACATTGATTATTTCATCACAACACATTTGTGTCACTTTCAATTTCAATGCTTTCAAATAATATTTTGAAAGCAAGTCTAGCTATTTGTAAATGGAAAATTTCTCTTTATAACTGGCAATTTACCGAATAAAAATAATTTATGATGATCATTAAAATCTTTTGTTTCTAAACTCATGTAATTACACGCATGCATGACAAAATGTAGAAATTCATATATTATTTATGGAGCTATTTCAAGTGGAAAAGAAAGAGAAAGTTTCCCCCCAAACATGCAGCCTTTGATCTCATTTAGCAATGATAATACAATTTCAACAAAAAAAATTGGTGATAGTAAAATGTGATATCTGTCATGAATTAGAATGATATATTTTGTTAGAATTAAAATTTAAACCTTAAATTTATCAAGCTTGATTTCTGCACCTATAAACTAAATATCTTATAAACAGATATGTATTAACAATCATTGCATAAGTATAACAGTAACTCCCCAAGTGCAAGAATAAAAATAGTACCAACTTTAATAGTCAACTGTACATCAACACTGCAAGAATAAAGCCACCAGTCCGTGGTCTGTGTAACAACTGATCTTTTGATTGCATTCGCTTTACATATATAGCTGCTCCGAGTTTACATCACTAGACAAATAACGCAGTCTCCAAACTCAGTCAAGTCGCATACTCAAATAATGTCATCACAACAAAAACGTCACTTACACCATCGATTAAATGTCTGCTACTTTGTTTTATTTTTATACAATATACAGAAGGGAATAAAACAACCGTAATTAACAAAAGACTGTGACATAACGATAAGTATTGTTTTTATACAATATAGTGAAGGGAATAAAACAATCATAATTAGCAAAAGACAATGAAATAATGTTAAAGAATTATTTTTATAAATTATTGTGACGGGAATAAAACAATCATAATTATCAAGACTATGACATAATGAAAAAGCAATAGTGTAATGGCCATTGTTAAAACGTGAAGAATGATTGAAGACTTTCAGCTTAATGACCGTCCCAATACTTTTTCAAGATGTGACACCCATCCAGTAAGTGTCATCTTGGCTGGATGCTGAAAAAAATGAAAATTATTGAGTACAAGTTTATATATTATATATTCAATAAGTGTAATGTTATAAATATTTGTATAATTGTAATACATTTTTTGTTACTTAGGTAGTAGGAATTTCAATTATCTTTTTCAGTATTGTATTTTTGTTAATGAATATAATATTTCCCTGGCACTGGAAGGTATACAATACTATTTATTTTTTTACATTCTGGGATTTCCACACAAAAAAGGGTTCTCTACTTTTTGAAGAAGTCTGATCAACTCAAATATCCCCCTGTATGAATTATAAATCCATTATCTTTGTAGGAGAGCTTCTACCATTTTTAATATGGAAATGAAGTCTTCTTATGTTAGGCAAACAAATTCAAATACCTGCACGATAAATTTCTATCAGTATTTACTTACTGTGATGTTATTTGAAGTTAGCCCAGAAGGATGACCTGTTATGCTTTCCAAAATTATTTTACCAGAGCTTGGATATGTTTGGGGGACTCTTAAACTACACACAATATTGGTGTGTCTCACCATCAGCAAGAGAAGATTGTTTTCTGGAATCCAGTCAATTGCATGTCTGAGGATTAGTAGAACCATGAGATGGCGAGTTGTGTAACTCAACTAAATAAGACACTTTGCACTGTCCCAACCCCCACAAACATTTTGGCCGTACAGGTAGTTGATAAATTCTTCAGTCTAATACTAATATCTCTTGCTCATTTTCAATTGCTTAGTTTGCTAACATTAACTAAGCGAGTGTGGAGACTAACTTCAAAGAAGAAAAAAACCAAGCATCTACCAGGTTCAATACACCAATAATGAGACAGTCAAGACCACAAATCCCTATTACTAGCAGAAACAATAACTACTCAACACAGGGGTGTGGAAGGCAGCGCTAAAGAAGCAGTAAGACCCATAAAATTAAGTTTGCTCCATTTTTGTAAACAGTTTGTGGCAAGTGAAAGTTAAGTTCACTTTTTTGGTCACCTAAAATGATGTTGTCCCCAGTATGGTGCCGTGTTCTATGCTACATACAGGCAATGTTCCCTTTAAGCTGCGTGGTGGTGAAGATATCTGACTGACGCAGCACAGATGTCTAGAGTTACAGCGCAGCAAATTATGTAAAATATTTGCACAAAAAATGGATGCCGTGCAACTTTGCACAAGATTTTTTTACATTGCACATGGACCAAAGAACCGAACCTTAGACGTGGAAGCAAAAACTTGTGCATGAGGAGGGGAGGGGCATGACTGCTACATTGGTTGCAGGTAAAATAAAAACTCAATGGCTAACACCTAAAACAGGGTTCTGTTCAGGGCTACTGTAGGCATATGGCGGATTGGAGGGGGGGGGGCTGAACGGGCTAAAGCCAGGGCCCCCCAAACTTAGTATATTTTATAATAAAGGTGGACAAATGTTTGCAAGAATCACTGAAAATATCATAAATTAATAAAATCTATTAATCTGATCAATATTCGGACCCGATAGTCTTAGTATTCGAGAAACCTGATTTGATATGATTAATAAAACAACCCCATAAAAATAAAGTTTTTGACTATAAATCCCTTATATATGAGACATAACTAAAAGTATTGATTTTGACAAACATTTACAGACTGAAACCAAATTATCTCCCTTGGCTTTAAAACTAGGTCAAAACTGTAGCAGACGACACGACCAAACATTATAATTCTAAATATTGATTTATATAGATAATAAAACTAAAAATGCATTAATTTAATTACGGTACGTTCGATCGATCTGAAATTTTGATACGATGCATTGTTAGGTGAGCCGAGTCCGTGTGCCAAATTTCAGCTCGATGGCTTCACTAGAAGTGGGTCATTTTCGACTTTTGTTTTTCTAAATCGTGATTTTATAGATAAACTAAAAATGCATTAATTTAATTACGGTACGTTCGATCGATCTGAAATTTTGATACGATGCATTTTTAGGTCAGACGGATCCGTGTGCCAAATTTCAGCTCGATGGCTTCACTGGAAGTGGGTCATTTTCGACTTTTGTCGCGGGCGTCAAGGGACGAGACGACGAACGAGTCCGCGGCGGTGAAGTTAATATAAGGGATTTAAAAAAGGGATAATAATAATAATATTAAAGAATATTGTTTATATACTTTAAACTAATGATTGTCAATATGGAAGTGTGTATGCTTGTGGTGCAAGCGATGCAGGGATCAATTCCCAGTGGTGGAAACTTTTATTTTTTTCATTTGTCTTTTACACTCAATTTTAGGATACCGGCAAACAAATCTTCGTGTTCTGCTTTTTCATGAATAATCTTTTTGGCTGGGAAGGCCGATCCCGTAGTACAGACAAAGCATGAGCAAGGAACCAATGGACTATTTAGTTACAGTCTTATATTAGCTGCTAGCAATAATTTTATTTAAAGGGACGCTGGTGGATAGGGCCCCAGTTTGAATTGCAGCCAGGGGCCGCGTGCAGTCTTAATCCGCCCCTGCTGTAGGCAGTCGGGAGGTGCAGGAAGACCAAGAATGATCAGGCATATCTGCATTTTACAGTTGCTGGAAATATATTTTGAAATAAAGAGGGGGTGCTGCCTTGCTCAAAGGTTAAAAACATATGACCGATGAAGTATGTGGCCCATATGATGGTAAATAAAAAATGTTAACACTGAGATTTTGAATATGAAATGTTCAATATGTGCACCCTAAGGCCACATCTATAATTCGGTCAAGAAGAGGGAAGTTGGGCTGGGAAAAGTCCTAAGGAACTGATTGTGACACAATAAAGTTGTCAACGGTAAGGGCCTCTATAAACTTGAAACAGAACACACAAAAATGTATGAACTCAATATAAACAAAAAATGTATGATTATGATTGTCTCATATTTATTTATGACCTCACTTCAGAAAATAAAACCACAAATTGTCAATGTGTGTAGGAAATAAATATTTATTGCCTCATAAGAAAATATTCAAACTTCTCATTTCCAAGTTCTTCACTTCTTAAAATGTTACATATGATTCAATAATGCCACACACAAAATAATTTATCTGTATCCAAATCTGCAACAACAATCTTATTTTAATCTTCCATCTGCCTCCTGGCAAACAAAAATCTATCTAACATGTCCTTTTTTAATTAAAAAAAAACAACTGTCGCTTCTCATTATCTAATGAACACAGTATAATTTAATTACATGTAGTTTATTGTTAACACTCAATCTTCACCCAGATATTGGTTGATAATAAATTGGAGAAATGTACACCTGCTCGCTCACATTTTGACAACAAAATAAAGGCCATGAAAAAGCATTAAACATCATTTAATCTGACCATCCCCATCTTGCATAGTATGAGAAACTGACAGTAGGCACAAAATTTAACAGAATCATTTAGATTTACTGAAGAAACAGACAAATAAAAAGTCAAATTCTAGTCACAATACTGACTATATTTTTAACTCATGTACTACAGGAATCAAATAGTATATAGCATACACAGAAATTGCTAATAGTTATGAATTGAATTAAATGTGTAAATAACATGTTTTCTGTTCAAAATTTTTAATGTACCAATTGGCAATATATATTTTTTTTTACTTAACATTTTTAAAATATGTTTTTGGGGATGCAAAAAATAGCCTTATATCAAATGTCAGCCTTTACATACTTATTACCTTTTCCTTAACCTTGAAATCTCAGAGTTAAAGGTAACTTGAACCAGCCATATTCTGTTTACTTCTGTTATGAAACTAGACAAATCTTTGCTTTCTAGCGCAATTCTCTTTAACCTCTCCGACAATTCAAGGTTCTGATCAACCTTTAGAAGACATGTAACAATTTTAGTCAATTTAAATGCAAACACAGGGTGCCATCAATAAAGTATGTTCCAATTGAGGGAGGAGTTTTAGACAAGCTTTATAATGCACAGCATAAGCTAATTTGCCAGAGTTTTTTTGTGGTTTTTTTTATGGACTGCCCTCATCATGCAAAAACTTCTTTTTATGTTATACATGCATGATGAGGGCAGGGGTATGACTGCAAATTGAAGGAGTAGAAAATTCAACAATTTTTTGGTCCCTATGTCTTTATAAGTATGTTCACCCCCACCCCAAGTTACAATTTAGTATTCAAACATCAATTTTTCGGGATTATTTTATTTCATGTACAATTTTCATGATCATTTTTTTAAATGTATACTATACTCAAGTATAATTCATCTACACATCTCGAAACCCACAGACGGGATTGCCACTACAACATTGTTTTTTAGAATTAGTTCAATAATCTCAAAAGTCATAAATTAACTATTTCTATGGTACCCTTCTATTTTTATATGATGAAAAGTGACTAATTTTGTTGTTTTTTTAAAGCCTTAAAAAAAAATACTCTTACCAAAATTAACAAAGTTAATTATCAAATTCATCTAACTTTCTTTACAACTATTTTAAAATCTAAATAAAAAAATCACCGTATATACTCGTTCAAAATCCGAATTTTTTTTGGGGACAAAATCTTGGGGAAAATGTTTGGGGGTCGTCTTACGAGTGGGTCATAGATGATTTCTGAAAATATCGGTGTTATTATTGTAGATGAACGGTGGCCAAATTTCGGCTCGCGAGCCACATGCGGCTCTTCTGTTCTCACATTGCGGCTTGCGTACAATTTATGAAGGACATGTTGCAAATATTACTGTACATTTCCAAGCTAGGATTAATGACCCATAGCGCTTCAATGCGGTTCTCAAAAATTTGTTTATATTTTTAAATGGCTCTCAGTTACTACAGGTCTGGCCACCCCTGTTGTATATTATCAAGGTCCTTTTCTACATTCTACAAGATTTGACTGCTCTACCAGAAGCTAGAAAATATTATTAAACATCTGCACTTAGCTTAATTATTCATTTTATTTATTTTTGTGAATGATTTAATAAATTGTTTTACAAATTTTGTTGTCAACATAGAATTTTAATGTACGCGCTTTCATCCCTGTTTAAAAAAACAAAAAACAAAAAACGTAACTCTTGCCTAACAAAGAGCACAAAGACAAAAGGTAGGTAGTACAAAGTGGTAGGAAATACAAAGAAAAGTTTTACATAAAAAGTGGATAATACCTGTATAATAGTCACCAATTCAACATATTTTCAAATAATATTTTGAACAATAATATTTGAAATACTAATCCTATTCTTGAAAATAAATGGTCAGTGTAAGAGAAAACATCGGCATATGATGCAGCATTTAAGCTGAAAATAGTTAACTTTGCTAAATCAAATAATAATTGCGCAGCTGATCGTGAATTTTGCATTGATGAGAAACAAGTTATTCAAATCTCTTTGTTCTTCAACCTAAACTAAAGTAAACAATCATAATGACCGATTTAGCTTGTAGTTTTACAAAAATGTGTACCCTTTTGTTTACACTGTCCTATTATTTTTTGGGGTCGGCTTACAAGCAAGTTACACACTTTATATACTATTCTCTTCGGGGTGGGGGGGGGGTCGGCTTATGAACGATCAGGCTATAGAATGATTATGTACGGTAAGTGAATTTTTTAATTACAATAATTAAGGACTCAAATGATAGAGTTGTATTCAAAGACTTTAAAACACTTTAAAATAGAAGTAAATATTTAAATTTCATTTCACCTGGATTTCCGTCGGCAACAATTGTCCCTGATTATTTATCGAGAAATCCATGGTTACAATTAATTTAGAGTCTGTTGACATTGCAGGAAGCTCTTCCTCTTTTTCAAATACTGGAGGGCTTGCTAAAAATTCCATTGTAATAGAATTGTCACCTTTGTTATAACAACTAAACCCAGAACATGTTTCAAGTTCATTCATAATGTGCCGTAAACTGTGGAAAAAATATTGTTGAAATATTAAAAAGATGAAAAAGTTCCTGACGTGTTTATTCATTAAATATTTTCTTATTACATGTAGTTAACATATTAAAACAAAGTGGAAGTTTATTATGGTGTACATTTATATAATTAAACAAACCGTAAAAACAAAGTTTTTGACTATAAATTCCACATAAATGAGACATAACTAAAAGTATTGATTATGTTCAATAAAATATGTACCGCGCAACAGACTAGAATAAACATTTACAGATCGGGAAAATATTATAGAAGTATTTTCAATATAATACGCACTGCACGACAGACTAGCATAAACATTTACATGCTACATAGAGATAATCTAAAAATTAAATAATTTAATTACAGTACATTCGATCGATATGAAATTTTGACAGAATGCATTGTTAGGTGACAAAAGTCTATGTGCAAAATTTCAGCTCGATAGGATTTTGGGAAGTGGGCCATTTTTTACTTTTATTTTTCTGCGGGACTACCACAGACAAGACGGTGAATTTAATATAAGGGATTTTTTAAAAAATCATAATTTGTTAAATGAAAACTTACTTTTTCTGTCAATTTGCAGTTTCATTTTCAATTATTTGCTTTTTTGCAGACTGGCATTGGAAAGTCCGTAGGATTTTCTCCTGCTCATGAAGTCTGTTTCTCAAAACATTTTGAGCCTTTTCAGCATTTTCAATAAGTTTATATACTTTATCTATTGCTATTTGCAGTTGTCTCTTTAAATGAATTTCAAAAAAGCAGAAAAAAAATTATCATATAAACTAACAGGATTTCATTTGTTAATGAACAATTCTTTTTGCTACCTTAATGGCAACCAACAAGGTAAATAAAATTTTTTTAAAAATTATAAGCCTTACTGTAAACTTTTAAAGTTAAATTATTTAAAGATTTTGGTTGTGTTACTAACAATAATACAATTATTTATTTCAGGAGCAATGACAATGACAACAGCAGGATTTTTTGTTAAAGTGAAGTCTACACATGACCAAAGCATGGAGGCATTTGATCTGTTTTTATAAATTAGACATGTCTCTAACAATGTTCCCACTAAGGTGTCGATGGTCCATGAACAAAGTAAAATAAGTCATGTGCAAAGTTGCACAGCATCCATTTTTTGTGTTATTTTTTTAAACAAAATTTTGAGCGGTAATCCAAAACTGCTATGCTGCGGTGGTCCGATATCTGCGCGGCCGCGCAGCTTAAAGGGAACATTGGTCTCTAATTCTCTATTGTAATTATATTACATATAATGCATAAACTTATTTTAACAGGTGTACAAATTCATACAAATGTGGCAATGCGCCACAACTTGTTCTTAATAATACACATGAATAAAACATGTGTTCAAACATACTAAATGGTGTTCGAACATACAAAACTGTGAACCAATCATTAATAGAAACAGAAATAACAATTAAAATAATTTTGCCTATTAACCACTCTTCGCTTTGTACGTAAAAGTATAAGATAAGGATACATTTTATTTTAAATAATATTCTTTAGTGTAATCTCAAGAATCATCATGATCATTCATATCCAATGACAAAGGGAATTTACAATTTGGCCTTCAGCCATGGTGAAGAATGCAGACCTGCAACAATTTTTTTATAGTTATATGTAAATTGCAACTATTCTCCATCTCTTGCTAGGTGGTGTTTCTATTCAATATCTGCGGTCACATTAAACATTTTCCGTTACACTATGACAATTCCATGGTTTGGCCTCCTTTCTTCCAATATTTGGATGATGCAGATCTATTTATCTGTACCTTCAACCATATCTGCTTCCTCTCCTCTAAGATTTAGCGGTTTAATATTAAAGTTTAATTTCACAAAATGTATATGCTGCTTTTGGGGTAGATTGGTCTTACCGCTCCCCAGCCTTTTAACAAGATTCTAGTTAAGTGCTTCTCAAACTTTTTAGTATGGCGGACCGGCAGGAATTTTTTACATTGCACTGGGGACACTGCACTATTTTCCCTGTACTGACATGGTAGCGAAATGCAATTTATTCTATTTTATTATTTTCATTTTATGTGCTTATTGCCTAAAAATTGACATATTCTATATCAGGGATGTCCAAAGTCCGGCCCGCTGGCCAAAACCGGCCCTTGAAGCCATTTTAACTGGCCCGCGGCCTCATCTGAAATAATTAATTAACTGACGTATTATTTCTGCAAAGATAGTATATTTATTAGAAAAATAGAAATTTTGTACTGTTTCGAGTATGTCAAATGATGGCGAAAATCTGTGATTATTATTTATTTTTTTTCAACGTGGAAATTGGTTGTTTTAAAACCCGATGAAGTTAATTGTACTAAAACCTTGACAGCCTACCATAAAATTTGATGACGTCATTTTATGGTATTTTTTTTTCGACTCGGAAGTGGAAACGAATAATGCGTCAGTGAACTTAAAATTTTTAAATAGTTTTTTTGTATCACAATTTTTGAAACAACATTTTTGGCTTTTAGTATATTCAACACATTTTGCAAAAGCAGAAAAAAATTGACTTTTTTTCTATAGCCTGTGATGAAAGCACTGATGCATCTGACACTGCACAACTTCTTTTTTTTTAAGAGGAGTTAATGATGACATGTGTGTGAGTGAAGAATTACTTGACCTTCAGAGTCTTAAAGACCAAACAAGGGGAAAACATTTATTTACTTCTGTTTGTTCAGCTGTCAATGACATTAAATTACCTTGGACAAAATATCTGCAATTATTACTGATGGTGCACCTGCCATGATTGGGGAGCATAGTGGATTTGCAACACTTGTCTGTAACAAAGTCAGTGAGGAGGGTGGCAAAGCTATTAAACTTCACTGTATCATTCACCAACAAGTTCTTTGTGCCAAAAATCTTAGATGTGATCATGTCAATGTCATTAAGCCAGTAATAAAAGCTATCAACTCCATTCGCTCTAAATCTCTGTTTCGCCGCCAGTTTCAGCAGTTTCTTCATGACATCCAGGGAGAATACGTAGATGTTGTGTATCACAATGATGTAAGGTGGCTAAGTCGGGGAACATCACTTCAGCACTTTTACGCACTTAAAAAAGAAATTGGGCAGTTCATGGAAGATAAGGGACAACCAATGCCAGAATTATCTGATACTGCTATGCTGGCAGATTTAGCATTTTTAGTTGAAATGACAAGACATCTAAACGTACTTAACACAAATCTTCAAGGTCAAAATGCAGTGGTAAGACAATTATATTCACATATCAAGGCCTTTGGTAACAAGCTGCAACTTTTTCAAAGGCAACTGTCTCAAATGCAGCCTAATACCAGCCATTTCCCCTCACTACAGGAGATCATGGAAAGATTCCCAGAAAGAAGCTTCAATGAGCAAATGCAGAGGTATGTTGCAGATATCACATCCTTGGCTGATGAATTTCAAGGAAACTTTCAGGACTTTGCAACTATTGAAAAGGACATCATGTTATTTTCTTCACCTTTCTCTGTTGACCCTGATAATGCTCCAGGCAATCTGCAGCTGGAACTCATTGAATTGCAAAGGGATAATGAAATTCGCATCAGACAACAGGTTTCTCTCAACGAATTTTACCGACAGCTGGATAAAGTGAAATTCAAAGAGATTCAAACATTTGCTAAAAAAATGCTCAGCTTGTTTGGCTCGACATACTTGTGTGAGCAGACATTTTCAGTTATGAATTTTAACAAGAACCGTGTGAGGACAAGAATAAGTGACTCTCACCTGCGTGATATCATACGTATCAAAACCAGTGGCATTGAGCCTGACCTCAACTATTTACTGCATTCAAGACCTCAGTTTCACCTTTCACATTAAAATTGTGTCATAAAAACTTCTCAACTTATGTCATTTTTATATAATTTTAATCCGGCCCGCGAGGGTCTTCATTTCAAGGAATTTGGCCCGCCATGCAAAAAGTTTGGACACCCCTGTTCTATATGGTTTCTATCTATATATATGAAAATCAAAGTATGTCTGTGTGTGTGTGTGTGTGTGCATGTCCTTTATAGGGGCCCTTAATGTCTTTTTTTGCTTATATAAGATATATAAAAATTAGTTTATGCGTTAGCTACTGAGTAAATGAATGGATCTAAACCAAAATTTGAATACAAAAACTTGGTAGCCCATATTAAAATACTATAGGGCACATAAATTCAAATGTCCATTCCTACGGGGCCGGGGGCCCCCAATGCCTTTTCTTCGTATATGTTTAATGTATTTTCCCCCATTCAATTTGTCACGATCTTGAGGAATATATCTATGAGGAAACTTAATTAAATGAAAAGGTTTTTGAAATTTACATCTATCACCAAATGGGCCCAGGGGCCCTAAATGTCTTTTTTTCCCTTATATCTATCTATATATATAAAAATCAAAGTATGTCTGTGTGTGTGTGTGCATGTCCTTTATAGTTGACTAAACCATTCATCAGATCGTCGTGAAATTTTTGGAGACTGTTAAGTACCCACCTGGGATGGTAACTGGCAACTTTTTTTTTCTAAATTTAACACTCTTGGGGCACGGGGGCCCATAATGTCATTTGTTGTTTACATGAGCTATATAAAAATTAGTTTAAGCGCTAGCTACTGTGTAAATTGTTGGATCTTATCCAAACTTTGTATATGACAATTTGATAGCCAATATTAAAATACTATAGGGCACTAAACTGCTAATATTCATTCCTTTGGGACTGGGGGCCCAAAAATACACATTTCTTAAACGTTTAAGATTTTATTCACCATTCAGTCATTAACAATCTTGACAAATAATGACACATGTATCCATTATTATACAAATTGAAATGAACAGGGGTTTTGAACTTTACATCTTGCCCAGAATGGGCCCTGGGGCCCTTAATGTCGTTTTTATCTTATATGAGCTATATAAAAATTAGTTTCTACGTTAGCTACTTATTAAATGAATAGATCTTCACCAAACTTTGCATACAAAAACTTGGTAGCCTATATTAAAATAATATAGACACTGAACTTCTAATGCCAATATCTTCGGGGCCGGGGCCCCAAATATCTTTTCGTATATGTTTAAGATATTTCTCCTATTTACTTTTTAAAGAGCTTGAGAAATATAGCCACAATAAAAATGAACTAAAATGAACAGGTTTTTTGAAATTGACCTCTTGCACTGAATGGGCCAGTGGCCCTTTAATATTATTTTCCCCCTAATTTAGGTATATAAAAAGTAGTTTAAGAGTTAGATATTGAGAAAATAATTTGATTTTGAGAAAACTTAGAGTATAAAAACTTAAGAGCCTATATTACTATAGGGCACTGAACTCTTAATTTCCATTCCTTCGAAAAAGTCTTTTTACTGAACTTTAATCATTGTATTCCCTATTCAATTTTACACGATATTGATGAATATAGCTTGAGTAAAATGGCAATAAAAATCTATAATATCACTCATTTTGGGGCCGGGGCCCTTAATAACGTTTCTTCTTTTGTACGCTATTTAACTATTAATTTATTTATCCGTTTGCTATGAAACTTGGATTTTTTTCACACTTCCACGAAGGTTTCTTCAGAATTGATTTTAAACATACCACTCATTGGTTTATTTAAATTTATTTCTTTTTACTTTGATCGTTGCAACGCACGACGCGTCTGCTAGTTACTTAATGAAAATGGAGGTTTACAATTAGATTTTTCTGTCCTTTCTTGATAACTTCTGCGGACCGACGGCGGATGGCCCAAGGACCGGCACCGGTCCGCAGACCACCACTTTGAGAAGCACTGGTCTAGTTGACTGTTCTAGTTTTTAACATGGTATTATAAAATTGGGCTGTCTATCCAAAGGGACACCTAGCTATATATTTTCTTGGTGTTCTTTACCCCCCAGTTTCAATTTTTCACAGTAGTTACTCAGCATTATGAAATCTTCATTTAGATGTTAGACACCTAAACTGATACCTGCATGTCTGTCAGTAGGTATGCAACATCACAAGGTAAAAAGCCTTCTGCACCTGTAGTTTGTCCAGTAGGTCATTTATGAATATCCCGAAATCTTGCAAAATCTCTTCTACAATGACAAACTTTGAAGGGGCCAGCATTATTTATTTGGTCATCAATAAAGGATTAGTCACCCTCTATCTGTTAGCCTTGGTTGTTACCAAACCTATAAGTTTTATGATTTATTTTACTGCCCCCTATTATTCTTTATTTTCATTGTAAGTTAGCTTCAGATTTGGATTTCCATCTATCCCCACTGAGATTATTTAAATGGGACGATGTCCTAGGTCCATCTTCATTTTGGACTTATTATATTAAAATTATATTATAAGGCATGGTGTGGCGACTTTAAAAAAATGTTTTTCCTTTGACTTTGGTCTGATTGAGAGTTTCATTTTCTTTAGTTGGATCATTATCTGAAGGATTTTAGGCATATTCTCTGGTTTTTATAGCTTGTTCTATTTTTTTGTATTATTGGGCCACTAAGAGAGACATTTTTGACATTAATGGCTTTGGTTATTTCTCCATAGATCAGGGGTTCTCAACCTGTGGGTCGCGACCCTTGCGGGGGTCGAATGACGATTTGGCAGGGGTCGCCAAAGACCATTGGGAAAATATGTTTTTTATGTGTTTAAATGTGTAAAAAATGTGTAAACCTTGCAATGTACATATTTTGTCTATTACTGTATACTAGTCTATAGTCTATTCAGTAACTTTAGTAAGTTTAGTTGTTGTAACGTAATTATTTTTAGCTTTTTATAATGTTTATTTCAACACTATTTTATGAACCCCTCAACAACCGGTAATTAGTAATTATATCGACAGAGAGTAGGGCGCGTCTGGATGCTCAGAGGTCTGAGCTCAGCATGCTGGCTAAGTGACGTAGAAGCTGAACTGCTGCTGCTTCTGCTTCCACACACTGTAGTGTAGGGCTGTTGGTCAATATTTCATTGTGCTTGGTATTTTTCATTTTAAATTTAAAGTTTTTAAACCAACCGATGGAAATGGAACATGCAGAGAAGAACATTATGATTAAGAAAAGAAAATATAGTGACGATTTCTTACAATATGGTTTTACTTTAATAGTTACAGCAGGAATTGAGAAAACGCAATGCGTTATTTGTAATGAAGTTCTTTCAGCCGAATCTATGAGGTCAAACAAACTGAAACGTCATTTTGATAGCAAACATTCAAGTTTTGTGGGGAAGGATACCGAGTATTTTAGAAAAAAGCTGATGGCGTCAGGAAAGCCAGACTTGACACTGGTGGCAAATACCACCAACAAAACGTAGCAGCCGTTGAAGCTTCATATTTGGTGGCGCTCAGAATCGCAAGAGCTATGAAACCTCACACCATTGCCGAAGACTTATTGTTGCCAGCGGCAAAAGATATTGTTCGAGTTATGATCGGACCCGAATTTTTAAGAAATTGATTGCAATTTCCTTATCTAATGACACTGTGCGGAGAAGAATAGATGATATGTCTGCTGATATTATTGATCAGGTAATCCAGGAAATAAAATCTGCTCCACTTCCAATATTTAGCATCCAGCTTGACGAATCCATGGACGTTGCAAAATGTTCCCAACTACTGGTTTACGCGAGATATATAAATGAAGGCGACTTTAAAGATGAGTTTCTTTTTTTGCAAACCTCTTGAAACGACAACAACTGGACGGGATGTATTTGATACAGTTGGTTCATTTCTGAAAGATCATAAAATCTCTTGGGAAAAGGTTTGTGGTGTTTGCACTGATGGTGCTCCAGCTATGCTAGGATGTCGGTCTGGATTTCAACGTTCAGTACTAAATGAATCACCAAAAGTCATTGGAACTCACTGTATGATTCATCGACAAGTGCTAGCAACGAAGATGTTGCCACAAGAGTTTCAGGAATTAATGAAAAGCGTCGTAAGTTCCGTCAATTTTGTAAAAGCGAGTGCGCTGAACAGTCGTCTGTTTTCGAAACTTTGTAATGAGATGGATGCGTCCAATGATGTTCTGCTATTTCACACTGAAGTGAGATGGTTGTCGAGAGGGAAAGTTTTGAAACGCGTTTTTGATCTTCGTGACGAACTAAAAATATTCTTTAATCAGAAGTCTAAACCACAGTTCGAAGCACTTTTCAGCGACAAAAATGAGCTTCAGAAAATTTCTTACCTGGTAGATATATTTGCCATTTTGAATGAGTTAAATTTATCACTGTAAGGACCAATTGCAACATGCCTAGATGTGTCTGAAAAGATCCGATCATTCAAAATGAAACTTCAGCTTTGGCAAAAAAAATTGGATGACAATAAAATGTACATGTTGTCCCACCCTATCTGCTTTCTTTGAGGAAAATGACATTGAACCGGACAAGAGAAGTAAAATGATAATTTCTGTGAAAGAACACTTGCATATGCTGGCGGACGAAATTTCATCGTACTTTCCAAATCTACCTAACACTCCGTTTGCACTTGCCAGAAGTCCATTCGCAGTCAAAGTTGACGATATTCCTGAGACAGCACAAGAGGAGTTCATCGAACTCATTAACAGTGATGCAGGGCGAAATTATTTCTCTTCAAAGTCAGTTACAAAATTCTGGATCAAGTGTTTGCAGTCATATCCTGTTCTGTCCGAAACTGTGTTGCGCCTTCTTCTTCCTTTTCCCACAACTTATCTTTGCGAAACAGGGTTTTCCAGCTTGCTGATTATCAAGTCTATAATACAGAAGTAGACTTGTTGTGGAAGATGATCTTCGTTGTGCTCTCGCAAAGACTGTCACGAGAATTTCTGATCTTGTGAGAAAGAAGCAACCTCAACCTTTACATTAATTGACTTTGGTTTCTTAATTATTTGTAATAAATACGAATACCTTGTATGTAATGTATGACATGTATATAATTGTAATCATTGTTACATATTGTGTTTTTTATTACTAACTACGTTACTACGAGAACAGTGTCTGTGCTTTAATTATGTAAAATTTGTAAAAATGAGAATACAATGTCATTCTGCATATGAGATAAAATTAAATATATTATAACAGTAGCAAAATTACAGCTATGAGGTAGATACTAAAAAAAATTGATGGCGGGGGTCGCCACAGCACGAGTAATTTATTAAAAGGGTCGCGACACAAGAAAGGTTGAGAACCGCTGCCATAGATCTTTTCTATCTCACTTCTAATAATTCTATGAAAGTTTACAGCTTATCATTTTTTTTCATTTTCATAAGTTCATATCTCTACATCAAAACAAATTGGCCAAACATAATACATGTACTTACCATGTGCTCAATATTGGAAACTTTGGGCAATAACTTCAACTTACTGTACTGAAAAAAATATATAAATAATCTTAAAACAGATCAACATACCAAGGCTTTTAAATGCTAATCATACCTTAAGGTAAAAGAATGTAAAGGGTTTATTTATGGGGAAAGAAACATTATGTGATGACTTTTCATTATTGGAGCACTATTATTATTATTATACGTGTCATGAAGTTAAAGAAAAAGGAAGGATTCAATTCAATGCTTGGTGTTACACTGCTATATAAATTACCTTGTTTTCAATTTGACTTTTCTTATTAGATATGATGGTCATCTTCTTTTTTGTTGTACTTAAAGCTGCAATAATTTAATCTCTGTGATGAAATGTTCTTTTAAATTTTAAAACATCTTCATGTAATAAAAAAAAAGTTTAATTAAATAACTTCTACGGTAATCATATACAATTTTGCTAAGTTAAAGTTTTAGTTATGATCCCATTTAAAATGTAATAGAAATTTTGTTTTAATACAACTGCTAAAACAAATTTATCTAGGGTATATCTTTAATATTTGGTGAATGCTATAGTCATCCCTCGTCACTTGGTGTAATAGTTATTTATGGTCAAGTAACAAGACTTAAACACACAGTGTTCTGGATAACAACTGTCTTTAATCAATCTATACAGCGCCTGCACAAACTTTGGTCTAACAATCAACACTAAGAAGACTGACGTCCTCCATCAGCCCGCGCCTGGAAGGCCCTACGTAGAGCCCAACATCACTGTCAACGGCCAGAGACTCAACACAGTGCACCGGTTCACATACCTAGGCAGCACACTGTCTCAAAATGTCACCATCGATGACGAAGTGAACGTCAGAATTGCTAGAGCCAGCTCCACTTTCGGCAGGTTGTACCCTAATGTCTGGAACAGAAGAGGCATTACCATCCAGACCAAGCTGAAAGTGTACAGGGCAGTGGTGCTCCCCAAACTGCTATATGCTTGTGAAACTTGGACTGTTTATCAGCGCCATGCAAGAAAGCTTAACCACGTTCATATGACAAGCCTCAGGAAGATTCTCGGCCTAAAGTGGCAGAACAAAATTCCAGACACAGTGGTACTGACCAAGGCAGGTCTCCCCAGCATCTTCACCCTCCTGATGCAGACCCAGCTTCGCTGGGCAGGGCACGTTGTCCGAATGCCAGACGAGAGACTGCCAAAGAGAATCTTCTATGGTGAGCTCCAGTATGGCCAGCGGTCCCACGGTGGGCAAAAGAAACGCTTCAAAGACACACTAAAAGCCTCAATGAAAGCGTTTGCCATCAATCCAGACACGTGGGAACGAGCTGCAATGGACCGATCCACCTGGCGCTCTTCCATCCACGAAGGTGCCGGGTCATGCGAGGCAAACCGGATCACCGCCGCAGAAAAGAGGAGGCAAGCCCGAAAGGACCATGCTGTCAACCCTCCAGGAGATGTCGCACTCGTCCCTTGTCCCTTCTGTTCCCGAACCTTTCGTGCAAGGATCGGCCTAATCAGCCATCTGCGCACGCACAGACAACCCTCGGATGACTAGAGTGGTCCTCGTCGTATCGACGGACGAACGAACACAATCTACTGTAATCAACCTCGGTTCTCTCTTGAACCGTCTATATATAGTCAGCCATCCTCCCAGTCCACGACCGCACACTTACATTTCACATCACAAACCATGTGTTTCATACTAGTCAACTCACACGCTCATACAATGTCAATACAACAACACCACACTTCTCTCACATTTGGCACTATGACGTCAGAGGCTTCACTCTATCTCGATTTTTTTCAAATACTATACATGTATTTGTATTCACTAAAAAAAGTGATAAGGGGCAGTGAAAACGATTCATCTTGTCAGGTATGGTGAAACCAAGCCAATTAAATTTACAATTACGTATATGGTATTTCTAACATCTATTATGTCTTATTTGCACCAATTTTGTCTAAGACTATATGAACAAAGAATCCTACATTGCAGAAATTTCCCTCTCATCATGGAGTCTGGAACAGATTAAGTCTAATAAAGGAGGGTCGACTGTAAGCTTATGTCACAGTCTAAACAATAAAATCACCAAGAATTTCTTATAAAAAATAAAATAAAAAATAGTACAAGTACCTTCCAAGGCAATCTGAAATGCTTCTTCAAGCTTATCATCCAGACTTTTCAAGAAATACTTTTTTTCACACATAGTTTTTGAAGCAGCTTCCAACTCTATATCTGCAATGTATTTTGCATGAAATATTTTAATGTATTTGCAATATATTTTAAGTTGAATGGTATATATCGCCAAAACCATTGCATATAAATTACTTCCTCCCCATCGATTGCAACAAAACAAAGCAATTCAAATTCTTGGAATTTTGTGCATTTTAATTATTTTTATTAGTTTAATTAAAAAATACCTGCTTGAGAAAGGGAAAGCCATTGATGTGGATCCTTCCGAAGCTCATTTAAAAGCAGTTGCCCAGGCGATGTTTCTAAAAATTCTTTTTTAAACAGTTCGTGATTCTGTAATTAAGTATGAGTGGGAAAAAAATGTAATTATGGCATTAAATTGCTCTCTCTGTTTTTTTTTCAAGGTATCTACTTTTGTACGGATGCGAAAGGAAACACTCTAGACCAGTGATGGCGAAGCTAAGCCACGCGTGCCACAGACGGCACACAGAGCCTCATCAGCCGGCACCCAACTAAAATATTATTTCCTTAATCAAACCACTTTGCTGGTACTTTGTGTTGGTATTTTACAATATATAAGTAGGTTTTCATTAAATTTTGGGCACGCGGACCCAAAAAGGTTCGCCATCACTGCTCTAGACCTCTATATTTTAAACGTATTTGGAGAGATATGTCACAAAAATTAACCATTTGGCTGGTTTTTTTATTTGCGGGTTTCTTTCCTAACACCAATTACATATTTATAGCCACGGTAGTGCATCTAGGAAAATAACTTTCCTACCCCCCCAATCTTCAAGCCTAATACCCTATTTGATCTTTTCCTTTAAAAAATCACATATTTCTCACACTCAATTTTCTTTCTGACTTAAATCTCTACTTAAGAGATCATTAAATTAATATTATAAATAAATAGAGGTAAAAAAAAGATTTTTTAAAACCACGTTTTTATAAGTGGACTAAAAAGAAGAAAATAATTTTAAAAGTTCAAGTACTTTTGATTTAATATGACTAAAAACGTTAGGCGTGTGTTTGGTATAAAATTAAAGATTTATAATTTAGAAGGCAAAAGAGAGATCTATAAGTGAGAGAATGCCTGAACTGTATATGTAAAACCTCATAAACTCCCGCCCCATGTTTTTAGTCATATAAAATTAAAAGTACTTGAACTTATAAGTTTTAAATTATTTTCTTCTTTTTAGTCCACTTATAAAAACGTGGTTTTTAAAAATCTTTTTTTACCTTTATTTATTTTATTCTTTTTTAAGTCTAAGTGTAAAATCATAAAGTATATGGAAAATTTTATTTCTTTAAACGCATCGCGTAACAAACATTTACAGACTGAAACTGACTGAACTCCCCTTGCTGTAAATAAGGGAATGTGGTCATCGATGACTGGGGTGAACTCCGCTGGCACGTGGATGTAAACAATAGCAGACGGATACAGATGCTATATAGAGATAAACTAAAAATGCATTAATTTAATTACGGTACATTCAATCAATCTGAAATTTTGAAACAACGCATTGTCATCCAAGATCTATCTGTGGTAAAATTTTGAGATCTCTAGGACCATCAGAAGTGGTTTAATTTTACGTTGTAAAATTTGAAATTTTGCGGACAGACAGACAGGAACGAAAGGAAGTTAATAATAATAATAATAAATTGATTATTTATATAGCGCTGTATCCCAGTAAGGAACTGGGCTCACAGCGCTTTACATGAAAGAAATAACATACCTATAAGTATTAAATTAACTTTCATATCACAACAAACACACAAAATTACAGTACATTATACATAAGCTACGTTAATCATTTACAAGAAATGTTGTTTCATCAATTTTGAAAATAAATTTTGAAAAGATGTGTCTTAAGTGCAGTCTTGAAGGACTTGGTTGTTTGAATACCACGTATGTGTAATGGAAGAGAATTCCATTGTTTGGCTGCACAAAAAGAGAACGACCTTTCACCAAATGTTTTGGTGCGTGTTGTTGGAACAGAGAGAACGCGTGTGTCTGCAGAAGATCGTAGCTGGCGAGTGGGTGAGTAGACCGACAAAAGTTCAGTAAGATACGATGGGCATGAGTCCGAAAAGAAGTTGTGACAGAGAACGGCCAGTTTGTAATCAATACGGGCTTGTATAGGCAGCCAATGAAGTGAGCGAAGAAGTGGAGTAACATGGTCATGTTTTTTTGCCTTGAACACCAGTCTGGCAGCTGAATTTTGAACTTTCTGTATTCTTTCAATGCATTGTTTTGGCGCACCTGACAGAAGAGAATTGCAGTAATCCATACGAGCTAGTACAAGAGCACAGACTAGAGTTTTTGTGGCACTAACTGTTAAGTAATGACGGATTGAGCTGATCTGACGAAAAATTTATTACAAACAAAATAATTTTTAACAAGAAACGCAGCAGACTTGCTCATCATAGATAGTTCAAAGAACAGGGGAGAGAGAACGGACACAAACAACAGCACGAAGTAATGAGGGAAAAAAAGCAAGTAAAAGTGGAGACATGTGCACAGCGGTTGTTGTTACCTGCCCCCACCCTTTACTACCATCCCTTGCCAACCATAAACTGTGATTTACAGATCCTAGGGTTAGTCATGTTAGCGAAAAATGGGGGGGGGGCATAAAAAACATTTAATTTTTTTTTATTGTTCCCTCTGGGGCTTGAACCCAGGACTTTCCGCGTGCAAGGTGGACGTGATAACCACTACACTACGAATCATATGTTATTATGTGAAGGAACTATGCAAATGAACGCAAGAAGCATTTTTGCCACCACCCTCCACCCCCACTTTTTTTTTCTTTTCATCTTACTACGCTTGCCCACTGTGATCTTTCGACCCCAGCGTGGGTCATTCGTCATGCTCATTTGCACATGCCCGTTTAAGTGAATTACATATACATATAGATTTAAAAAATGCAAATTAGTTCATATTAGTAATATTAGATTTTTATATGGGCAGTGGGTTTATGCCCTGAAATATTCGCAATATCCGACTAATAGAACTTGGGCTATGTTTCCAGCAACTGGATTAATAGAAGGTGGAGGATAAGAAGCCTTTAGTTCCTGCAACTTGTGGTCATGTAACCATGTAAATTGTATATTTAAGATCTCCTGCCTTGTTTCTTTTCTTTTGGAAGCTTAAACAGTCCTCATATTCTTTCTGTTACAGAAATAGGTGAATAAATTGACTTTTTTTGGGGATATTATGTAAAAAATTAAAGAGTGCTGTTTTGTATCAAAATAAACTGGTTCTGCTTGAATACAGTGAAAATATAAAGAGTAGTCTTTATTGTTTGTAATACAATCGAACCCACTAATCTTGACCTCGGTTAACTCGCCAACCCTATTAAGTCGACGTTTTTGACGTGGAACCGCCAAATTCTCTCTTTGTCTTAGCATTTTCTCATTGGTTATGTCGATTCTTTTATGTCGCCGAACCCTAATATCTAGAGCACAAAAGAGGGCCAAACGTGCCACTTAACGTTGGTTATCTCGATCCCCATGACCAAGCGCCAGCTTTTGAAAATGTTAGTTATCGATGCCACTTCACCATCTCACTACCGTATTTTCGCGTATATAAGACGAGTCTATAAATGATATAAAAATAGACGTCATCACTGTTAGTGGAGTTCGCTAGTGAACGATTTTTAATTTAAGAAATGTATTCGCTTAGTTACCAAAACATAGTGCCAGAAGTAACAAAGTGCTGAAAGCTGAACACAAGTGTCACAAGCGGGCTGTGAGGTCACCAGCAGACCTCGCGAGGCTAAAATTTGACGCCTTCCCATGTTGGTTCTAAAAAATTAAGAGAAAATACGGACCGGACAGTAAAACTGGCTTTTTTTAAAGGTTGTTAAAACCGGTCCTCAGATCAGGACTGGTCCCGTTTAATCAGGAATGGTTAACCACAACTTCAGTAAGCCCGTATTAGCATATTACCAAGAGTTTGTTTTTATTGTGTTATGGTTAAGATGCAGGGCAGCATACGAGACTAATGCAAGCGGCGGTGACTTCAAATCGCTTTCTCCATATTCCGGTATATAAACAATATACACGTCATCACTATTAGTTTAGGTACATTTTTATAGCATGCCGATCACTTCATCAAACAAATAACAGCAATGCTGTTGTGTAAAAAACCTCCAAAAACATGTGCATGTACATTCTCATTTGTTAACGCACATCATGTACATAAAGAAATTTCAAGCACATGTTAATATTTTGCCGCCATATTGGTTTTCGTTTATCTCGATCATCGGTTATCTCGACGCTTTTTGGCAAACCCCTAGGCCGGTGATATAACAGGGTTCTACTGTTTATAGCTTTATTTGGCTATACATGTAATTACTATCAAAAGTTTTCTGTGTTTGCAGATACATGTATTTCTCTTTTACTTAAAAATTTAACCCTTGGTACTTTTATTAAGAAGTTGGATTGCAGTTAATACAATGTGTCAAATATTGCCATTTAAGAGCTAAAATCTTTAGCAGGTAGATCAAAATCGGGCTAAATCTGTATTTAAAAAAATATCAACTTCTGATTTGTTAAATAAACAAAATATTGATCTTAGCTGCCATCCTTTTTATATTATAAGTTGAAAATTCCTAGGGGTGTCAAAAGAATTCCAACACCCCCCCCTCCCCGACCTCCTGCTCAACAAACACTCTAAACTCTAAATGATAGAGCTCCAGAGAAAGTGAGACACTAAACATAACCAAAGAATATATGAATATATCCTGCTTTTATTGCAGCACAGTGGTAATGTGATTGCCTACCAGAGGCAGAGTACAGACAGTCTATCTGTCTGGTTGCCGGACATGTTACGTATATACTCATTCTATAGCCCGTTCGTTCATAAGCCGACCCCCCCCCCTCTTTTGGAAGAGAATAGCATAAAAAGTGTGTAGCCCGCTCGTAAGTCGACCCCAAAAAATAATAGGACAGCGTAAACAAAATGGTACACATTTTTTCTAAAACTACAAGCTAAATCGGTCATTATGATTGTTTACTTTTTTTTAGGTTGAAGAACAAAGAGATTTGAATAACAGAGAAGATGGATGTCATTTTTTATAGCATTCGCCAGAGGGCTATTTATTGATGATCTACGATAACAACACCGATATTCAATGTACATGTAGAAATCAACCATGACCCGCTCGTAAGCCGACCCCACCATCCTTTTCCCCTAAATTTTGTCCAAAAAAAGTCGGCTTTAGAATGAGTATATACGGTAGACACTTCATTTATGTATGAGAGCAACATATAATTACGATTATGGCATTGCAATTCACAAGTAAAGTTAAAGTCCCACACAAAGACTTGTCAATCACTAATCACTGTAAATTAGATGATGTATAATTAATTATATTTAATCTATTGTTATTGAGTTACATGTATTGCAATAATTTAATAATGAATGATGAATGAATATGAAACATATTCATACTTCATTATTACTGTAAAAGTAATAGTCTGACACCATGTAATAGTAATGGTCTTGATCCTTGGTCAACCTCTGACACTATCTAATAGTCTAACATGCAATAGTCTAACTGCAAGAAACAAGACATCAACAGCTTGTGGTCTGCGTAACAACTGCCTCTTTAATCACATGAACATTACATTTATAGGCATTCTCTCTGAGTTCATTCATGACCTCGCATGATTTCACTTCACAATACAAATCACGAGCTTCATACTCAGTCAAGTAAAATCGCACGCTCATACTATTGTCAACACAACAACAAGTCTTTTACAATTACTAAAAGTGATTTATAATTCCAATAAATAATATTAGTACTGTATTAGCATTAGCTTATACATACTTAAAAAATCTTGAAAGCTTAAGTTTATAAAATTGAAATTTTCTGAAAATATTGATTATACTGAGACCTACCTGCACTAAACAACATAATTTCTCCTCAAGTGTCTCATAACATGTCAAATTATTGTTCAAAATATTGAAGCTAGGCGCTTCCAGTGCATTTAACGCCCTGACGAAGAAAGCAATATTATTGCTGTGACTAGTCGTAGCAGTAGTTTATTGGCTACTGTTACGACTAGGGCTGGTACTGCTTAAAAATTTTTTGTCCGATTAATCGGGGGAAAAATTTAATCGAATAATTGATTAATTTTTTATTAATTATATTTTTATATGCATACAGTATATAGATCCCGTTAAGTTGCAATTCATTATTTCGCGAAATCTGTTAAGATGCGGTAATTCCACAGCTCCCAAATTTTTTGACGTAACACACTACAGCAAATTTGTTCTGCTAAGCAAGAAATAAGGGAGAAAAACCTTTTTGTTTACGTATGCACGTCTAAATAAATAACGAAGTCTCTGCTGCTACGTTTTGTCGTAACAATACGAAGTAATTTAATTGACTAATGGTAGCAGTATCCAGTAAACAACTGCTTTGCATAGTAGCCATCACCGGGAATCGAACCACATATTATTTGCAAAAATCCATCTTCACGCCGCCTGACCATTCATCTAGAAATGCTCATAAAAGTTTGTGATTTTTAAAATTATAACTATTTTAAAATATTAAAAAAACAAGATTTTAATCGATCTGGGTTTATATTTATTTACAGGCAGGAGCGTCTGTAAATTCTAAAATCTAAATTTTTTAAAAATATATTTAACCAACGACTCGCTTTTCAGAATAAGTAGTACAAAAATTACAATTGCACTCGTGTTGTAGTTTTAAATTTTTAAAAAAATTTAATTAATTTTTTTTTAAATGTCGCCTCCATTGCGGGTTGAACCACGTATTAGTTTTAACAACAATCAATGATCCATCCGCCTACTTCATCTAGGGAGGCTCATGTTAAATTACGATTTTTAAAAATTATAACTATTTGTCATAAAATGGTAGGGGTCTACCGATATCCAGCCGATATATCGGCACCGATATCTGGACATCGGCAATATCGGTATCGGTAGCATGTAAAGATCCCGATATTGACGTCACCGATATTTGTTTTTTACGTCAAAAAAACAAAAACAACAACAACACAAATGAAAAAACCCTATCATTAAGATTTACAATATCTCGACAAATTAATAGAATTAATATATCGACCCCGATACCGGTATCGAATTAGCCAAAAGAGTCTTAGTACAGCCAAGATACAGTGTGCCATGTGCTATGATATTGTTTAGGTATCGGCCAATTTTTGTATACTCGGAAATAATGTGTAACTAGTGCCGATACCAAGTATACCTTAATTGCTCTAATAAATGGATAATATGTAAACAATATGTTGACGTAATTGCTATAATAGCAAAGATGCACGCAGAATCGCAGATGTCTAAAACATTTAGTTTCGTGTGGAATAACAAAATGTACCGTGTGCAGACTTGTTGTCATTGGCAACCATTGATCCTTCAACCTCATTTTCACTCTTACAAATACGTTGTTCTCATTGTTTCATTCATAAAAGGTGGCCGTGTGCAAAAGCCATTAAACTATTGGTTAGAATGAATAATTATGAGTTTAAAGTTTCAAAAGGAGTTCTAATTTTGCTTGTACATTTTTATAAAGGAAGGTTCGTTTTGTCATGAGTCCTATGCCTATGTAGGTCATGAATTGGAACTTGTAAACACATCAGAAACTTCGTTTCGGCCAACAACAAAAATCGGTAACATCGGCAAAACTGCATATCGGCAGACCCCTAAATTATAAAATATAAATAATTACGAGTGATAAATTTAAGAATGACGTCATCAAATAAGACCGCTGGTTTTTGTCATTACAAATTAATACTCATATTGGCACTCATATGGGAAAAAATATCGGTAAAATCTGTAATATCGGAAAAAATGCATATCGGTAGCCCCCTAATTGAAATATAAACAATTACGAGTTATAAATTGAAGAATGACGTCATCAAATATGACCGCTGGTTTTTGTCCTATAAAATACTCATATTGGCACTCATTTCGGAAAACATTTTACGGTAATATCGGCAAAAATGCATATCAGTAGTCCCCTAATATAATAGATAAATAATTGCCAGTG
>CALYLW010001484.1:263329-298025 GCA_944989445.1 Ampullaceana balthica | reverse complement strand
GGATGACTTGTTGTCATGAGTCATTCACCGACACACTCAGGACTCTGGACACCAACTATCCGATGGCCTGGACACGTTGAAAAGCCCGCCGACGCTGTCTCGCTTAGATGCTGTGACTTGACGTACCATCCACAAGAGCCTCCAGAAAATCCTCGGACGTGACCCCCATTGTTGCGTGCTGGGTTCTGGATAACAGAAGACAAGTCTTGACTCTTGTCAATGGATCATATAATCTTTATTAGTCAGCAACATATGTACATCAATAGCTTCAGGTACACAAACGTAATCCTTTCACAAGGACCTTACTCCTAAGTGCGTACACTTTGCTGTAACCTCGAGCACACCTCGAGGTGTTACCAGCTAGTCGAACTACACTCGATCACTCCATCGCTCCTATACTCAATGTCCAGCCCTAAGAAGGACTATGGACCTCCGCACTCGTCAGTGTTCATACGTCTCTCCTTCCTCTCTGTCTCACACACCCATTTATACCACAACACGGCTCTCTAACTTGCATACCGGGTGAATACAATTACATCATTATTGACAAGTGAACTCTTGTCACGCACGCCTTGAGCCGACTCACACACTGGCTCACAACAATCTCACAACAATCTCACAACAATCATTCGCAGTGATTCTCATACCCTGACAGGGCACAGGTCAGGGGACACGGCCACACTTAGATCTTGCCGGAAGGCGTCGCGATTCATGGCACGCAGATTGCGATGGTCCCTGAATTTTGTGGGAGGAGGGGGGGCAATCACCCTAAGTTCACAAATAACACAAAAATGATCCGAGGACAGCTCTTCTGTTACGATTGCGGATTTGACAAGGTAATTGTCAGGTCTGTGCATTACCCAATCAATTATATGTCCTCTATTATGCTAGGACTAGTAGTCGTAGCAGTAGTTTACTGACTAGTGTTAGGACAAGACTAGTCATGTCATAGCAGCAGACACTTTGAGTCACTTTGTAATACTAATATAGTGTATAAAATATTATTGAAGAGTTTGTCAAGATATTATTATGATACTAAATTATGGTAATCCTGCAATTTCTACACGTATATTATTTCAAAGCGAAATTAAATTTTTTCGTGAGAACGTACGTTTATAATTTATTAAATGTATTATTATATGATGTATTTCAGCTATTACAGCGCTAATTTGTAAGTCTTTTTAATTTCTAAGGCATTTTTTCGGCTTTATATAATACATAATCTGGTCACGATACGTCCATTTTGTTTACCTAGCCAGATTTTTTTTACCTGGCTCGACCCATGCTAAAATAAATTTAGTGACTGAAAATGTTTTTTAAAAGGTATTTTTCATCTATTTTAATGTTCTCGGAAGATAAATAAATATTTTAAAGACAATTTCATTTTTTATTTCGTTACTAGACGTTTGATTCTTATTTTGTTTGTTTGTAAGTGAGAAATTTCCATTTGGCATCTTACTGTGACTGTGACAACTCGGCAAGTAGAGTACTACATAAACAAAATGGATGTATCCCACTCGGATTATGTAGCTTTAAGGGCTGAAAAAAGCCTTAGAAATTAATAAAACTTACAAATTAGTGCTATAATAGCTAAAATATAAGTAAATATAACATATATTAATGCATTTAATAAATTAAAAAACGTGAGTTCTCACGAAAAAATTAAACTTTGCTGTGACTGTCAATGACTGTGACTGTGAATCAGATTCACACTGTGAAATAATAATAATATGCGTGTAGAAACTGCAGGATTACCCTGTATAATGTATCACGAAGTCTAAGTTTAATTAGTAATAATAATGATTAAATCACAGTTGAGTAATCAACAGTAATTTGTAATGATCCGATTTTAAAAGCAAATTAATTAAAATTTAATTTACTGATTTGACTTGTCTTACTCTTCTTAGTGAATCTTAGTCTTAACTCAAACGAAGAAATTGAACAGATACAAAACATGTCACTTAGTTTATTTCAGATAAAAAAGAATTAAATTTCATTAAAAGTTAACTATCCTTAACGAAGCACTAAAAAAAAATTAAAATCTCGTTTATTTACTTCTGTGTTTTTATCAGCGTTTTTGAAGCTCTAATCTCCATTTTGAATCATCCGCTTTGAATCAACCGAAGTGGCTGCGTATTACAGGGTTGATTACCTAGCAAGTTATGGTCTTTGGCCTACTTCTATCTCATCAGCGTACCTAGCCAAATCATTAACCTATGACCTATCCATTCCTTTGCTGCTTACACCGAATAGAAAAAAAAAGTACTTACGGCGTGATTAAGAATTTTTATCTTATTTTATAAAAGAGATGTTACTTTTCTACAGAAGATTATTGCGTCTTGTGCTTGTCCATGTTTTATGTCTAGTCTCGCAATTTTATTTAGTTATATCTTATCTTATCTATACAGTAAGTAAGTGTAAACATATAAACATTTAGAACAGTGGTTCCCAAACTTTTTTGACCCACGGACCCCTTTTATATTCAAAACGTCCCCACGGACCCCCAAGTGAAACAAACTTTATAAATTCATAGTACAAAAATTACAAAAGCAACATTTTGATGAAAAGTACGGTATTTATTGAAATTATCACTTGTGTCTAAGATTAAATTCAAAATAATTAATAACTTGGATTAACGTGATGAGATTTTATGAGTGTACGAGCAACAAAGCCCGTCCAAGGACGTTCCGTCACCGTTCGATGGCATGTTGTAACTCCCCTCCATTAGCCGTCTCGACCGGTATAGATGTGCATCACGTCAAAAATACTATTTATTATTGTTAAAATAAATAACTCGTAAAAACAGAGATTTTAACTATAAATCCCAACGCGCATAAGGGGCCGTCCATAAATGACGTCACGCGATTTTTGACCCCCTCCCCCCTCGTCACAAAAACTTAGACCACCCCCCTCTAAAAATACGTCACAAATCTTTGACAAAAAAAAATAACAAAAAAAAATAACAAAAAAAAATAACAAAGAAAAAAAACAACTTTATTTTCTATTTGAAAATAAGTATATTTCAAAACACTTTTATTGTCATTTAAGTATTTATTATTTATTTAGTGAAGATCTACATTGTAATATCGTAACCCGCGTGAATCATTTTTAAAAAACGTTTAACCGGCCTTCAGAAAACGAACTGTGTTAACATCCTTAGCTTATATTTTATTTTAATGAATACAAATTAAACATTGACTATTGATCATCACGATTAACGTCTTTGTTTAGAAAAAAAAATTATTTAAAAATAACATTTTTAAAATGTATTTTTTTAAAATCCCTCAATTGACTGACGGGCATCCCGTAAGACAGAGGTCGGCGAACAGAGGTAAATAACCTGAACTGGGGTCAAAAAGGGAATTCTTGGGGGTAATGCAGACTCATTTGGGACTATAAAATCCACTACAATACGCTAAATATATTAAAATACGTCATGTGTACGTGTACGCTTGGAACATATGCCCATTATTAAACAGGTTCCATCCAGAAAATGCATTTTTTAAAAATTTGACAACTATGTAGATTTCTTACCTACGCACTATATGAAGACACCTAAATCTACCCTTCTTTCATTTATATTGACACGAGTGACAATAATCTTAATCCACATGACCTGTCTTTATTGCGCATCATTTCTGTGATATTTAAAATTAATGCCTTAAAAACTGAGCTAATATTAAGAAGAAAAGTTGCTTTCTTCTCCTCTCGAATTGCAATGTCAAGAATTTGATGCATTCAATAAAGTTAATGAATACTTGACTAATTTTAAATGGGCTCATTTACCATTATATCTAGAACAGTGTTTCTCATACTTTTTAGTATTGCGGACCAGCAGGAATTTTTTCCATGGGAGGCGTTATACGGAGATATCTCCGAATAACACCCGGGGTTATACGGAGATATGAGATATCTACCAATAACGCCAGGCGTTATACGGAGATATCTCCGAATAACGCCCGGCGTTATACGGAGATATCTACCAATAACGCCCGGCGTTATACTGAGATATCTACCAATAACGCCCGGCGTTATACGGAGATATCTACCAATAACAATACGGTTACGGAAATTATTTATTTTTCTGAAATATATCTCCGTATTGTTATTGGTAGATATCTCCGTATAAGGCCGGGCGTTATTGGTAGATATCTCCGTATAACGCCGGGCGTTATTGGTAGATATCTCCGTATAACGCCTGGCGTTATTGGTAGATATCTCCGTATAACGCCGGGTGTTATTCGGAGATATCTCCGTATAACGCCTCCCATATTGAAAAACCTTTTTAATACATTCCTGTCGCGCTGTGCGGTGCGTATTATATTGACGATACTTTTTGAAAAATTATATACCCGATCGGTGCGCATTATATTAAACATGCTTCACGAGACATAACTAACATTTTGTATTTTAGGATTGACGTGCGCTGCGCATTTTAATGAATATTTTTTTAAGTTATGTCTCGTATATAAAGGATTTATAGTCAAAAACTTGTTTTTTACGCTTTTTTTATTTTTAACTATCATAAATATGAACTAAAAGATGTTAGTTCTTCTGTGGGATTTTTGGCAAATTGCTCTAAGTTTTGGAAAGCCTTTTAACAGATTGAGAATCAGTGGATATACAATTTCTAATGAAATATCAGGGGTGTATTCTCTATTGAAAAATATTTAGAACCTTTGAGAGTTTTGAAATTCATAACAAAAATGAAATATGATCCAAACTTGAGCGTTGCACTAGGAATTTTAGTAACTTCAAATCCGGGGAAAGTAATTTTTCCAAACTAAAAATAATCAAGAACTAATTTGGAAACAACATCTCAAACAAGATTGTCAAACCTCGCTATATAAGCAGTCGAGTATGAACGCAGTAATAAAATCAAAGTGAGTGAATGATTTCCAATGGGTAAAATGAATTGTTATATATACATAAGTCATAACTCCTTCCCGTTTGTAACAGCTTGTTGGCAGTTGGCGCAATCAATAGAATAAATGCGCCAACCGTAAAGGATTGGATGTTGCTAGCGTTACGACATGTCGTAACGCTAGCCAGGAAACTAGTGCTACGACATGTCGTAGCAGCAGACGATTCGGCGGGATGTTGCTAGCGTTACGACATGAACTGTCGTAGCAGCAGACGATTCGGCGGGATGTTTCTAGTGTTACGACATGTCGTAGCGCTATCCAGGAAACTGCTGCTACGACTGCCGTAGCAGCAGACAATTCGACGGGATGTTGCTAGCGTTACGACGTGTTTTTTTTTAAATTATAGAAAAAATTAAATCAACAAAAAACTCGCCGGGAGCGAGATTAGAACCCAAGTATCGTTTTAACAATCAAAGTTGTTGTTCGTCCGTCGTAGTCGACGATGACCACTCTCATCATATTTGTATTTGACCTGTGCTAGGCCGCCACGTGTGTCCTCTGGTGGCTTATTAACCCTATTCAAGCACGCAATTTGCGTCGGCATTTTGGAGAAGAGATGGATGGGAACCCTTCAGGATGGTGTTTGATACGGTCCTTACTGGCTTGACGTTTTGTCTTGGCAGCCTGTTGTCTATTACCCTCACAGACAACTGCGCCATTCCGTATCATATAGCGCCAGTGGGCTTGGTTACTGGCTGCTGCTTCCCAGGAGTCATGTCTAATGTCAAAGGCCTTTAGAGCAGTTTTAAGTGCATCCTTGTATCACTTACGTGGACCGCTGCATGCTCTATAGTCTATGCCCTGTAGTAAACTGACCATAGACATGGGCGTCGCTAGGAATTTTTCCAGGGGGGGGGGCCAAAAAAATCCCACTTTTTTTACATTTTAACTGACAATGCCATACAGGTACAATTTTCAATTAAATTCAAGTTCAGTATAAAATAAGGGTTGAAAAAAGCCTTAGAAATTAATAAGACTTACAAATTAGTGCTGTAATAGCTAAAATACATTTATTAATGCATTTAATAAATTAAAAACTTTTTTCTCAAATGTAGGGGGGGGGGCAAATGCCCCCCCCCCTTCCCTACGCCCATGACCATAGACGAGCCTCTAGCGAGGCGATGGTCGGGCATGCGCACTACATGGCCCACCCAGCGTAGTTGGCTCTGCATGAGGCTAGTGTGGATGCTGGATAAATAGACTTATTAATAATATATAGCCTATAGTTACTACAGTATAGGCTGAGTATAGGCTATACTATACATGAACATCATTATTCATTGTCATTATCAAAATAATTTCCCAGAAGAATGGGGCATTTAAAGTTGAACCATTACTAATAGTTTTAATAATACATTGTTTTTACCTCTTTGTGTTAACCTTTTGAGTTAGAGAAATATATTCCATTACTGAAAAAACTGGTAGGGGCCATCCATATATTACGTACGCAAGGAGGGGGGAGGTCTTCAATTAACGGCATTTTGCGTATGGATTGAAGTTTTCTCTTACTCTTTCGCCGTTATACCCGTTATAAACACACAACGGGACGGCGATTTCACTGTTTGTATTGTTCTTTTTATCAGTTTTGTTATGTAATGTTCAAGACAATAAAATTTGAATGCTCTATTGTATTTCTTCAATAATTTCAACATGAAAAACACGATATTACAAAAAACTATAAAAGGTCCGTCCATGAATGACGTCACGCGATTTTGGCCGATGTATACCCTCCTCGTCGCACTTCGTTACAAAAACTTAGACCACCTTTCTCCACAATTACGTCTCAAAGGGGCCATCCATAAATGACACCAAGCACCGAGGGGGGGAGGGGGGTCTACGTATTTGTGACGATGTGTGACGTAGGGGAGGGGGTGTAACTTCACATCAAAACTCGCAATTTTGCATAAAAGTTCCACTTAAATATTTGATTTGTTACATTACATGGCGTTTTACATGACTTCACGCGTGTTACGATATTAGAATGCAGGCCTACACTAAATAAATGCTTAAATGACAAAAAAGTGATTTTAAACATGCTCTTTATCAAATAGAAAATACAGCTTTTATGGGGGGGGGGCGCAAAGCTTTTTGACATCATATGGGATGGGGTGGTCTAAGTTTTAGTGACGATGGGGGAGGGGGAGTGAAAAATCTGCCAAAATCGCGTGGCGTCATTAATGGACAGTCCCCCCCCCCTGAAAAAAATCCGCATTTTCAAATATTTTAGTGCGCATTTTGATGTGCGTCACATTTCTTAAACACCCCCTCCCCCTCGTCACAAATGTGCGACCCCCTCCCCCACCCCCTTGTTAGGCGTGTGACGTCATTTATGGGCGGCTTCAAAGAGTAAAACCAATATCTTCTGACTCCAGCTTAATTTTTTTTTCAAAATGGGGTGGGGGGGGGGAGCGAATTTGTATGTACGCATGGGAAGGGGGGTCCCAAAAATGTACGAGATGCAACGGGGGGGGGGAGGTGGTACAAAAATACGAATTTTGTGCGTACGTAATATATTGATGGCCCCTTAGTTGTAAAACTCACGCCTCGCCTCGTCCGTTGGTGATGCCGATCAACTTGCGAATAAAAAAAATAATGTTTTTTTAAAATTAAAAAATAAAATTTTTTAGTATTAGCATAATTAAAATACAGCTTTAGTCGTAACTGTAAGCACACACCATAGCCATAATTTTACGACTGCCGTAGCAGCAGACGATTCGGCGGGATGTTGCTAGCGTTACGACATGTCGTAACACTAGCCAGGAAACGTTTGCTTCGCTAGTGTTACGACTCGCACTTGCTACGACTAGCCTTAGTACTATTAGTTATTAGCAGTAGCAGTAAACACTTCGGAAAAACTAAGTCGCTGTAATATTTTAACAAACTCTTCATAATATTTTAATTTTATACGCATAAAATATAACATATATTATATATAAATATATAATTAATAATAATATAAATATCGTATTATTATAATACTAATACTAATACGATATTAATAGATCTGGCAGCTGGGCTTATTTATGTGTTATATTTATATGTGTATTAATTCTAAAATCTAAATTTATTTAAATAGATTTAATCAACGTATCCGCTTTTCAGAATAAGAAGAACAAAAATTACAAAATTTTATTTTAAAAAACACGCCGGGAGCGGGAATAGAATCCTAGCTTTGCTTTTATTATCAAAGTTCGTCCATCACTAACACTTCATCTAGCGAAGCTCATGTCTCTGGTTTGTTTCTAAAAATTATACGGAGTGATTATTCACACAGCTGTGGGAATATTGTCCAGCAATATTCACACAGTCGCGCATGCGCATTGGTGTCCATTTGAATAAAGAATAGTTATATTATTTAAAAATGCAACGTAGACGTGAGCGTCGCTAGTGTAGTGGTTAGGACTATTAGGAGTACGATTGTGTATTAATATTTGATGGTGGATCGAATCCCTGGGCGGTCAGTGATGTATCAATTTTAAAAAAAAATTTAAAACCACAAGGAAGGTGCTTGCAGTTTGTATTTCTTATTTTTATGAAATTCCAACAAACATTGTGTTTTATTATCTTTCGCCTTTAACCCATGAAAACAATGAGTTTGTTATATATGTGTATGAACTGTATGTGGGTTTGTGTGACCTGAATGTAATTAATAAATTGCATTTAGATGATATAGTTTTTCAGACATAGTGACATAGCTTAATGACATTGGTACTTTTCAGATTTAGTACACACATTCTTAATCCTAAGGTGAAGCATTCATGCTATACATCAAAAGGCTTAGACAAAAATGATCAAATAGATACAATATTACTAGACTTCTCAAAAGCATTTGACAAAGTTCACCACCTTAGTTTACTTAAAAAACTTAACTACTTTGGAATCTCAGGTTCCTTACATCACTGGATCCAAGACTTCCTTTTGGGCAGGGAGCAAACTGTAATAATTAAATGGATCTAAATCTGCACCAATAAAGGTTAACTCAGGAGTTCCACAAGGAACTGTGCTAGGTCCCTTACTCTTTTTAATTTATATAAATGATTTACCCAACAACATCTCAACAGGTACAAAAGTTAGGTTATTTGCTGATGATTGTATAATCTATAGAACAATTAAATCAGAACAAGATAGCAAAATTTTACAAAAAGACTTAGATGAATTGATAAAATGGGAAACTAACTGGAGTATGTCTTTCCACCCAGAAAAGTGTCAACTGTTAAGAGTAACAAAGAAAAAGAAGCAAATAAATTCAAAATATTACATTCATGGAAAAGAACTGACCCAAACTAAAGATGCAAAATACTTAGGAGTCTTAATAAATGAGAAACTATCATGGAATCCCCATGTCAATGAAGTTATTAAAAAATCAAACAAAACCTTAGGCTTTATAAAAAGAAACTTTAACAAATGTAATAGAGATATAAAACTAAAATGCTACCTCACTTTGGTGAGACCTGTACTAGAATATGCATCTTCTGTATGGGACCCATCCACCAAAGAAAACATTGATAAACTAGAACAAATTCAAAAAAGAGCTGCCAGATTCATTACTGGAGAATATTCAAAACTGACAAGAATAACACCATTAGTTAAATCATTAAACCTTGAAACACTAGAGGATAGAAGAACCAAGAGCAAAGTAGTAATCATACATAAAGCAATTAATTCTAATTTAGAAATACAACACAAAGATAACTTAATACAACCCTCAGATAGACATAAGGATAAAAACACCTTTCTTATTCCGTATGCAAGAACAAACACATACAAGTTTTCCTTCTTCCCGTCCGGAATTCGGGCGTGGAATGGGTTGCCTGAAGAATCCAGGAAAACCAACACTTTATCAACATTTAAATCTCTAATAAAAATGCAGGACTAAACACAAACCATAGATAAGCGTAGGACGCAATAATCTTCTGTATAGAAGGAGCGTCTGTAAACAGATAAGATAAGATACATATATAACATATATATATATATATATATATATGCTATATAATATATATATAACATATATATATATTATATATATATATATATACTAGGGGCAAGTACCCGGCTCCCGCCCGGGTTTAACAACAACAGCAACAAAACAAAAACAACAAAAACAACAACAAAACAACAAAAACAAAACAACAAAAACAACAAAAACAACAAAACAACAAAAACAAAACAACAACAAAAACAACAAAAACAACAACAAAACAACAAAAACAAAACAACAACAAAAACAACAACAAAACAAAACAAAACAACAACAAAACAAAAACAAAACAACAACAAAACAACAACTACAACAACAACAACAAAACAACAACTACAACAACAACAGCAACAACAACAAAGCAACAACAACAAAACAACAAATACAACAGCAACAACAACAAAGCAACAACAACATGAAGGACATTGTCGTCGCAGGGCAAGGGATGTGGACAACAACAACAACAGCAAAAACAACAGCAACAACAACAACAACAAACAACAACAGCAACAACAACAAAAACAAAAAACAACAACAACAACAGCAACAACAACAACAAAACAACAACTACAACAACAAAAGCAACAACAACAAAGCAACAACAACAAAAAAAATTATTTTATGGCGATAATCGCCTTCTTGTTAATCTCGACACCAAAATGTTTATTAATTTGCGTCATTATTTTACGTCTTAATTTTCAATAATTTTTATTTTATATAGCTCATATAGGGAAAAACTACATTTTGGGCCCCCGGGCCCCAGTATCTTATATATATGGAACGAAACCTGTTTAATAACCTTTCCGGTGTAACAGGCCAGATTAAACCCCCGACCAGAATATACCCGGGTATAAACTGGCCTAGGCCAGAATACACCCGGGTATAATCTGGCCTAGGCCAGAATATACCTCGGGGGTTAAACTGGCCTAGGCCAGATTATACCCCTCCAGGCCAGAATATACCCCTTTGAC
Organism: Ampullaceana balthica; assembly: GCA_944989445.1. Lineage (NCBI taxonomy): Eukaryota > Metazoa > Mollusca > Gastropoda > Lymnaeidae > Ampullaceana > Ampullaceana balthica. The sequence goes on along the minus strand of CALYLW010001484.1, from coordinate 287,148 downwards.
AACATGAGGATATATAGTAAAAAATGACTGAATGACTATATAGACATTCTATTATAGTTTTAGCTATGTCAGAGAAGTTAAACTCATTTCTTAAGTAGGAAAGATGTTTTATTAACAATAAAATAACAATAATAAAATTATTTCTTTTATTACGATGTCTGATAGGACGGTAACTTTTTATCTAAAGTTACAATCTACACAAATATAGATGGAATCAACGTTTTCTTTTTAATTCTAAAGTTGAATAATTCAAACAATACATGAATTGATTATTATAATTTTTTTAAAATAATTTAATAGGCACTATAGTTTTAGCTTTTCAAACACTTGCGAATATTTTTTTCGTGTACCTTGCATATTAATCAAATCATTTTAAAAAAATTATTTTGAGTATGGCAATGACGATTTTTTAAAAGTTAGTTAGTTAGTTAGTTCCTCTCGGGCCGAAGACGGCACATAGGGCAGAAGTCATTGATTTCCATTTACGACGATCCGTCGCCAATTGTATTAGGTCTTGATTATTTCTTAGACCCATGGTTGAGCTTTCTCTTTTGATTGTTCTACGTAGGGTTTCTTTTGGTCTTCCTTGTTTTCTTTTGCCTTTTGCCGTGGTAGTCTTCTCTCGTCCATTCGAAGAACATGACCGATATAATTCCAACGCCTTCTCCTTATAAAGGTTGACACATATTCTTGGTTGGTTTCTTCTCTTATTGTTTCATTTGATTTAAAATCACTCCATTTTGTATTCAAAATTTTTCGGAGGCATTTGTTCTCGAAGGCAACTAATTTCTTTTCTATAGCCTGAGTGGATTTCCAGCTTTCACATCCATATGTTAGTACAGGGATTACGCAAGAGTTGAAAAGCCTAAGTTTTATATGTTTGCTAAGTGTCTTTGATCTCCAAATATTTGTAAGTTTGTTAAAAGCACTTGACGCCAACGCAATTCGAGTCGTTATCTCTGATGTTGCATCTCCATCATTTGACATTTTGCTTACTAAGTAAGTGAAGTTGGTTACTTTCTCTATGTTTTGGTCATTAAGTATAATATCATTTGGTTGGTTGGTGAGGTCCATGACTTTTGTTTTGGTTGTGTTGATTTGAAGACCAATTTGATTTGAAAAGTGCTGGAGACAATCAGTTTTTTCTTGGGTGTTCAGATGCGTTGAGCTTATAAGAGCCAGGTCATCTGCAAAGTCAATGTCTTCCAAAGTATTTTTTTCGGTCCATTTGATGCCTAATCCGACATCCGTGCATTTTCGCATGACCCAATCAATTGCTATTCCAAATAACATTGGGGACATGACACATCCTTGCTTCACACCTGTTTCAACTGGGAACCAGTCAGAATTTCCGGCTTCAGTTTTCACACAGCAAAGTTAATCTGCATAAAAAGCTTTTATAATGTTCACGTATTTAGTTGGGAAACCATAGATATTAAGAAGTTTCCAGAGCGTAGGTCGGTGGAGGCTGTCGAACGCTTTTTGGAAATCAACAAAATTTATGATGAGCTGTGATTGAAATTCAACAGATTCTTCGATGATAGTTCGGAGTGTGAATATATGGTCAATACATGACCGATGAGGTCTGAAGCCTGCTTGCTCTTCTCTGAGCCTTTCGTCTATTGACTTTTTTATTCTCTCTAGTAGAATACTGCAAAAAAGTTTTCCTGGTACAGATAGTAAAGTTATTCCACGCCAATTGTTGCAGTCTGATAAATCGCCTTTTTTTGGTAGTTTAAAGATGGCACCGTTTTTCCATTCTTGTGGTGGGGATTCATTTTGCCAGACATCATTGAATAACAGCAATAAATGCTGTAGAACATTTTCATCTGCTGACTTCAGCATTTCCCCTGAAAATTCATCTTAGCCAGTTGCTTTATTGTTTTTTAACTTCCTGATGGCTTGTTTTAGTTCTTCAATTGTGAAGTTTTCACATGCTGCAGTTAAAGTAGACATGTTCTCTTCTTCACCAATAACTGGGGTAATTGTTGGCTGTGGTCTGTTTAATATTTCTTTGAAATGTTCTGCCCACCTTTGTTTTTGTTCTTCATCTGATGCTAGTAATTTGCCATTGGTGTCTTTGATAGGCGTACTTTTGGTGGGTGGATGGATGCACAGCTGTCTCATAATGTGAAATAAAGTTTTGCTGTTACCTGTTTTTGCTGCTATTTCTGCTTCCGCGGACAGATTGCTTATAAAATTGTTTTTGTCTTTTCGTGCATCAGCTTTCACCTCTTTGTCCAGCAGTGCGTAACGTTGTTTGCTGCTTACGTATAAGGTAGACGTTCTTGCTGATAAAAGGTTTAGCTTCATTTGTTTTCTTTTTTGGATTTTTATCCAGGTGTTTTCGCTTATCCATTTTTTCTTCTTACTCTGTTTGAAGCCAGCTGCGTTGACTGCTGCAATATTCATCGTATTTTTAAGAAAGTTCCATTTTGTTTCGATGTCTTTTTCAGCATTATTATTGTCTATTAGTGTTGGCCGGGCTGTGTATCTGTTGTTTATTTCGTTATTGTAAGCAGCTTGGATGTCTTTAAACTGCAGTCGCTGGGAGTCTATTTTCTTATTTTTTGTTGGTTTCTTCAATTGTTTTATTCTCATTTTTAATTTGGCAATGCAGAGGTTGTGATCACTACCAATATCTGCTCCCCTGTGTGCTCTAACGTCTCGGACTGATGAACGAAATTTTGCACTTATGCAGAAGTGATCTATTTGGTTTTTAGTGCAATTATCCGGAGAGATCCAAGTAGTTTTATGTATATCTTTATGGGGAAATAAAGTGCTTGCTATCACAAGATTTGATAGTTGACAAAATTCTATTAGTCTTTCTCCATTTTGATTTAATTTTCCGATGCCATGTTTTCCTATGCATCTTTCCAATAAATCGACGCTTCGTTCCAACTTGTTTGAGTGCAAATCCACCTTTAGAATTGGCTATTGGAACGTAAGAACAATGCACCAAATAGGAAAATGTGCCCAAGTGTGTAGCGAAATGAAAAACTACGACATGGATATTCTTGGTGTTAGTGAGTGTAGATGAACAAACGCAGGTAAACAACTCTTATTTAATGAAAATTTACACATAATCTACTCAGGAAAAAAAAATTTTTTTAAAGTATTGAATTAAATTATGCATAAATGTTTTTTTCCTCGCATACATTTTAAATGTTACTGGCAACCACGTTTTAGGGCTATCTTCATTTTGTTGTTGAAATAAACTTATCATGGCGCTTTCCCTTTTAAAAAAAATCTATCAGAATATACACTGATCTGCAAAATAGTTAAAAGAATAGGCCGACTTAAGTGTGGGAAACATCGTTTGATTTTACCCAATGTTGCTTGTATTTCCGAACCTTTATCTGTAGCTCGGTTTGCCTTGCGGCGTCTTAAGACATTCGAAAGAAACTTGTGTTCCAGTAGCGCAAATTATTGTTATTTTTTTTAATCAGCGCAATTCATTGTCACCTGTGTTTCTCTTAAAACAGTACGGTCAACCTTATTGGATTTCGCCAATGTTGGATTGTCCGCTTTCTATGCATTTATCTATTGTTATGAAGCACGGATTGCGTTCCGTTTAATTGTATTCAAAAGAACCTCTGATCTCGTCGCGCCCTATTATTTTATTTGAAACCAGCCTAATTTCTTTTAAAAGGCGTAAATATAAATCATGAAACCCTGATGGATTGGCCCCTACCTCGTGGTAGAATCAATAAACAAGGGCAGAGTGTAGCTAAAGAATATGTCGATTGACAAAATACTATGAAACACCGACAATGTCAGTAACGTAAAAGTTTACAGCAATTAACAGGTTTCTTCACCCAATCAGTTCCCTGATGAGCATACAACAAAAGGAACAAGAAAGCACAGGTGAAGAAACAGATATCATCGTGATACAACCTGTCTCAAAACAAATACAGTTTTAGGACTTTTAACTCACTAACAATTTCAAGAAGAGAGCGTCTTAGCTCAACTATTGCCTTACTTTAGACAAGATTGTATATTATGGCCGCACTCGAGATCTTGAACAACCCAGGCGTACATATTAAACAAAAAAAGGAGGGGGCGGTTAGTTCAGGGCCATAAGCTACATTCTGACAGGAACAGATGACAACCACATCCTCCTCAAAGATAAAGTAATTATACACATGAACACTGACAATACATAACAACTGCATGACAATTACATGACAACTACGTAACAACTACATAACAACCACATAACTACATGACAATCACATAACAACTACATGACAACTACATAACAACTACATGACAACTTGAATCAAAGTGGGGAATGGGTTGGCTAAGGAAAACAGGAAAACCAACACTATCAACATTAAAAACCAACACTATCAACATTTAAAACCAACACTATCAACATTTAAAACCAACACTATCAACATTTAAAACCAACACTATCAACATTTAAAACCAACACTATCAACATTTAAAACCAACACAATCAAAATTAAAAACCAACACTATCAACATTTAAAACCAACACTATCAACATTTAAAACCAACACTATCAACATTTGAAACTAACACTATCAACATTTAAAACTCTAATACAAATTCAAAACTAGATACAAACCAATGATAAGCGTAAGACGTAATAATCTGCTGCATAGAAGTAGCGTCTGTAAATGATAAGATAAGATCATGGTAAGGAAAAGGAATCCAAAGTGTTCGCACGCGTTTGAAAAGCAACAAATAAAACCCCTCGTAACTTGTTTTTTTTTAATAATCATGTAGTCTTGATAAGTTAATGTTAAATTAAAAAAACAAAAAAAAACAAAAAAAACCCCGCTGATTTCATATAGATCTATATTTGAATACACTGTAACTTTTGATCTTGAATCCTCGAAGTTATCTAAGATTTCATATTTTAAAAACGAGACAACGACATCATCATTTTCAAATAAAATGTAATGCTCCTTTCATTCATCGTAAAATATTTTATAATTATTATTTTATTTTAATTAAAACAATTTTGCTACTTAAGAAAAGAGTTTAATTTCTTTGACAGAGCTAAAACATGAAGAGAAAGTCTAAAAAGTCATTCATCCATTTTTTACTATATATCCCCATGTTGTCAAAGGGGTATATTCTGGCCTGAGGGGGTATATTCTGGCCTAGGCCAGTTTAACCCCGGGGGTATATTCTGGCCTTGGCCAGATTATACCCGGTTATATTCTGGTCAGGGGTTTAATCTGGCCTGTTACACCGGTATAATTTTGTGTACGTGTACCAAATTTCACGTTATTTGGTTGTCTGGATCTTGAGTTATTAGGGAACAGACAGACAACAAATGCGGCTTATATATATAGATATATATATATATATATATATATATATATATATATATATATATATATATATATATATATATATATATATATATACTATAACAATTACAATTTTGAAAAAAAAAGTTGTTTATACCAACTACTAGTTTTAGGAATAATATAATATAGCCTACTATGAGTTAGTATACAGTTTTGTCCAACTATATGAATTCTTTTCATGATGAATGCAAGTTAATAAAGTTCATGAAATATAGAATGAAAATATGAAGTTAAATGCAATGGAACTATTAAAAATAGTTTTAGAACAGTTAAATCCATGGTATTTTGGTATGCAGGTCCGCACAGATTCTTGTTCAAATTGATTGCAAATAAAATATTTCAATCACTTGAAGTTGAAGGATGGTTAAAATGACAAAATATATTTATACCCTGCACCAACACATCTACAGCTGTCAATAAGCAATGCTACATAAATAACTAGCAGTAATAAATTAGATATTCCCATATAAATATATTACATTAGGGCCGTCCATAAAGTACGTCACGCTCCAGAGGGGGGGGGGAGGGGGTGTAAGAAAGTGTGACAGGGGGAGGGATGGTCCATCCATGTGTGACGTCACGCTGTTTTATATTAAATTTTGATTATTTTGTTAATAAAAAACAAAATTTTTGGTCGAAAGTGTGACGTACTTTAGTTGCGAGATGTGTGACAATTTGTGAGTTAAAAATGGTCAAAAATAGCGTGACGTACTTTAAGGACGGCCCCATTATCAAAACGGTTTGGGGGGGGGGTAGAAAATGTCACTTTATGACTGGCTTCAAAAGATAGCAAAATGACCGGTACTAAGATTATGGGCCATTGATTAAATGACGTCACGCACCTAAAAAAGGGGGAGTGGAGTTAAGTGTTGAAGAAATGTGACGTCACATCAAAAAGCGCAACTTCAAATAAAAGGTCCTCTTAAATATTGGATTGCTTACAATTTATTTATTGACGTTTTACATGGGTTCACGGGTGTTACGATATTAGACCGCAGACTTAAACATACATACTTAATAAAAAATGATACTTACATAACAAAAAAGTTACTTGAAAAATGCTCAGTTTCAAATAGAAAAAAAAACTATAAATATATTTAATTTCCATATCAATGTCATTATCATATGCTGAAGGGGGATGGCTAGAAAACGTCCAGTCATTTTATGACTGACTTCAACAAATAGCAAATTAACGGGTACTAAGATTAGACGTAATAACTACAAACCAGTAATTTCAGTAATCGAATATTTTTCTCAAACTCATTAAAAAATTTATTATTACAACTATTAATAATACTTTAACTTTAAATGGCCCCATGCCCATTCTTCTATGAAATATTTTGATAATCGTAATGAATAATGATGTTCATGTATAGCCTATTCTACTATAGGCTATAAATTATTAATAAGCCTAATTATAATTTACAAATTAAATACAACGGGCATTAGCTATTAATACTAATACTATTAGCCTATCGACTTATAGACTATAGATTAGTATGCTTTAAATTATAAGTCACTATAACTATAACTGTAACATTTTGTTTTGTTGCTGTGGCTGTGTGAATATTGCTGGACAATATTCCCACAGCTGTGTGAATATTGCTGGACAATATTCCCACAGCTGTGTGAATAACGCTGGCTTTCCGCTCTTAGTCTTAGTGATTATATTGCCATGTTTATAATAGAGGTTCAGTTAAAAATATTTTAACAAAATAATTGCATTTAAACATTTTTATATTTAATTTCATTTTAAAATACTACTGTGAAATTGATATTGATTTTTAAAAAAAGATATTTTAGAAATTTAATGGACAAGTAGTTAATTGCTTTATTAGCTGAATGGAACAATCGTATCGTTAAGATAATTTTCGGGAAATCCTCCCATTGGGGGAAATCCCGGTTATGAAATTATTAAACAACAAAACTACTTAGGGACCGTCCATAAAGTACATCACGCTCCGAGGGGTGGGGAGGGGGTGTAAGAAAGTGTGACACTTTGTGACATGGGGAGGGGGGTCAGGCCATGTGTAATGTCACACATCTAATTTATTTATATTTTTTTAGTAGAATTTAAATAGCTTTAAAAATAATTATCAAAAATTTTGTGAAACATTAGAATTATTTTTATTTTTATGTCAAAATAGCATGAAATGCGTATCTCCTGAATGTGTTCATCAATCTGAATTGGATGCAGCAGGACTGCTATCGAAGGATCAGGAATGGTTTGACAATCATCTTCGCACCAGCCAATATTTCACTAAAATTGTTAAATATCAGGACATGAAATGTTGCAACAATGCACGAAGCTCGTATTTCAACGTTTTACCTTCAAGATTCTTCCCTTCCTCCAATCGCAATCAACCAAAGAGTTGATGGACTCAAAGCTTCAGAAAGAGCAGATGCAGATTCTCATAAATTTCCTTCATTGTTTGTAGCACAAACTCTTAAATTTGATGACATTATGCCAAGATCAACAGGAGTTTTCAAAGTGCTACCATATGATTACCAGCTTATTTGATCGACTTTGAAAAGTATGTCACATATATTTTGCCTCACAAACAATGTTGAAGAAACATACAGGACAACACAGAGATCGGGCTCAGGAGAATGTGCTCACCCAAACTGTTCAAGAATCAACTCAGATAAAACGCATCCGTCCTTTGAGAATCGCTTCTAGAAGGCAAAGACAACCTATGGCAGTTATTACCAGAAGAGAAAATGCACATACAGAGGCTGTTGAGTGGCTAGATGAGGACGAGTTGATCTGTCTGCAATTATATTTCCAGGAAACGATGATGGTGAAAGAATGATGTCAGTCGTAACTATGGATGAAAACTTCACTTCACCGTTGTAAGATGATGTCCAGTGAATATTTTTGAATGAAACATAATTCACAGGACCATAATAAACAGATTCAATATAGCACAAGAGTTGGTCACATAATTGGTCAATCTAGTCTTTTTTTGTATTAAATTGTTTTGTTTTCTTAATATTATTTAATCACTGGTTGAGGTCAAGTTCCGCTAATCTACTTCTTATCCTGTGTCAATAGAATGCATAATAGGAAGATTATCTAAAACTTGACCTCACCCATTGTAAATGAAAAGGTAGCAGATAAATGATGTGTTTTTATATAATTGTCAAGTCTAATTTTTTCAATTTTTGTTTTCAAATTCGATCTACCGTTACTGTTTCATTGAATAACTGTGACAACTGTTGACAACTAATTATTCTACTGTTAAAGTCATTTTAATAATCTGATAGTTCTTTTAAGTGGGGGAGTACGGGATTTCGGCTCCAGCTCCGGCAAATCAGGAATCCGGCTATTTTAAAAAATCCGGCTCCGGCTTTGACTCCGGCAGGTTTCACTTCAAAAATCCGGCTGGCCGGTAGATCCCTAATTTATATATATACATGTATTCATAATGGCTCTGACAAATCCGGAATCCGGCCATTTTAACAAATCTGATTTCGGCTCCAGCCGGATTCCACTTCATAAATCCGGCCAAATTCAGCTCCGGCCGGATTTCAAAATTTTGAATCCGATACATCCCTACTTTTAAGTGGAAATTTTATATTTTAATACAGTTTAATAGTGATGTGTAATTTAATAAGTATTAAATTTAATATTTTAATTAGGTGTTAGTTAAATTTCTTTTTCGAAAGTGTGACGTACTTTAGGGGGGGGGGTCCCCGAGATTTGTTACAGGGGGGGGGGAGGCGGCACAAAAATAGCGTGACGTACTTTATGGACGGCCCCTTAGTAACAAAGTGTCATTTTTAAATCCCTTATATTAACTTCACCGCCGTCTCTCTCTGTCTCTCTGTCTTTGGCGGGCACCGCGGAAAAACAGAAGTAAAAAATGACCCACTTTCCGTCATGCCATCGAGCTTAAATTTGGCACACGGATCCGTGTCACCTAACAATGCATCGTATCAAAATTTCAGATCGATCGAACGTACCGTAATTAAATTAATGCATTTTTAGTTTATCTATATAAAACTATATGTAGCGGTCGCTATTGTTTACATTTTACGGGTCACTTGACTTCACCCCAGCCTTCGGCGAACACATCTAGTGTTTTAACAAGGTAAACCACCTTGAGTTGAGTTAATGCGTTGACGCCACCCGTCCATGTCCACACCCCCCCTTTCCCCTAGTTTTAAAGCCAGGGGAGATAATTTCGGTTTCAGTCTGTAAATGTTTGTCACGTTTGAACATAATCAATACTTTTAGTTATGTCTCATATATAAGGGATTTATATTAAAAAACTTTGTTTTTACGGGGTTGTTTTATTAAATTCCTTATATTAACTTCACCTTCTTGTCGTGGTCAAACCCGTGGAAAAGTAAAGAAATTACCAATTTCCCGTGATCCTATCGAGTTGAAATTTTGCACAAAGACCTGTGTCACTTATCAATGCATTGTATCATAATTTGATATTGATCGAATGTACCGTAATTAAATTACAATGTAATGAAATTTTAGTTTATCTCTATGTAGCATGTATTGCCGTCTGCTATAGTTGAACTCCACGGGTCACTCCAGCCCTCGTAGTCACAGGGGTCTGTCGCGCGGTGCGTATTATATTAAAAATAAATAATACTTTTAGTTTTTTCTCACATTAAGTGAATTTATAGTCAATACCTAATAGTTTAATCAGTGCCGCGAATTTTTTGTTTTACATGGCCTTCTATGTTATTATATTAAAAATAAATAATACTTTTTGTTTTTTCTCACATTAAGTGAATTTATAGTCAATAACTAATAGTTTAATCAGTGCCGCGAATGTTTTGTTTTACATGGCCTTCTATTGTTACTTTAAGCACCTTTGTTATAAGGTGTCCACACGAAAAATTATGAACTTACAGATAGTGAAAGAGAAGATTTCAGGTGTAATATACAAATTATTGTACGTTTTACTTATCCTTTACTATTTTAAAATAAAGTATAAATTTAATCTTTTAAGATATTAAATTATGCATAAATACTTACTTTGCGTATCTATTATAATTAAATTTTTATTATAAATTTATATTACAATAATAATAAAATATTTTTACATCAAATATTATTAATAAAAAATATTTTTAATAAATAAAAATTTGTGAAAAGTTATTTCCCTTACTGCTGGTGAAATTAACTTTAGTTTGATTCTGAAAGCAAAACTTTTGACGAACAACTTAGATCGCTGCAACTAATTTACACACCTTGTCGTAGACGTTTGTTTTAAAAACTATTACTTTAATTCAGTGTTTCTCAAATAGTGGGGCGCGCCCACCCCCAGGGGGGTGCGAGGCTCCGTAAAGGGGGCTCGTTTGACCGTTATGCAGAGGTGTACTTATAACAATTTTATAGACAAATGAAAATATTTACAGTCGTGCGGAAAGGGGGGGGGGCGAAATGTTTTTTTTCTTCCTAGGGGGGCATGCGGCATGACAGAAAATAATTGAGAAACACTGCTTTAATTAATGAGTTCACGTTTAAGAGCGCGGCTCTACAGTCTTCGTTTTTCATCGTTAAAAAATGTTGAGTTGAAAATTTTAAATAATCAAGAATTATAATTAGGGGCCGTCCATAAAGTACGTCACGCTAGTTTTGACCATTTTTACCCCCCTCCCCCCTGTCACAAATCTCGGAACCCCCGCCCCCCTAAAGTACGTCACACTTTCGAACACAAATGTTGTTTTTTATTTACAAAATAATTAAAATTTAATATAAAACACCGTGACGTCACGCATGGCCTGACCCCCCCCCCTGTCACAAACTGCCACACTTTCTTACACCCCTCCCCCTCTGGAGCGTGACGTACTTTATGAATGGCCCCTTACTTTTGTATTAATTTTGTGCAAATTCTCAAGGCGATATTAAACAAAAATGAATTAAATGCTTTACTGAAATATATTTTTTAAAAAATACAGTTAGTACGAAAATAAGTTTCTTCTAACGTTGTCTATCGTATATTATTAAAATCTCGCATGCTCATTTTTAAATTATTTGAAGTATTCCATAATTATTAATGAAAGAGGTCGTGAATCACGTTTTTTAAAAAGTATTACAATCTGATTATTTTCAGCCCATGACATAGGTGGCGATAGAGTCTCAGCTCAGTTTGTTAAAAAATATTTAATTAACCTTTAAACTATTTTAAAATAAAATGTTGATACAGATGTTCGGATATTTCTTTTAAGTACTATTCCAGTCTCATGTCTTCTCTCTAGTGCATATTTTTATCCACAAAAGGGATAATTTTAATTTAATTACATATTTTTATTGTAAAATTTGGTTTTTGGCATGTTGTTAAGAATATGCAAAACATTAATATTAATAATGATACATAATGCTATTAGATTTAATATAATAAATTTAAACCAAAAAGATTTAAATATTTCATTTTTATGATAAATGAAAAGCTATGTTTTCTCGGATGTACTTTAAATGATCATTCTGAGCTTTATTAAACTTTACCAGTTAAAAACTATAGACCTAAAACTACCTTAGGAAGACTAAGTTTGTTAAAATTTATCGAAACACATTGCATTAATCCATTACGTATGATCTAATCGCATACATTAAAGACGCTACCTCTATACGCAAGATTACTGTGTCGTAAAATGTTTTTAAAAAAAAATAAAAATATGATCAGAATAATGATCTTGGGCCCTTAGCAAACGGAAAAGGAAGAAGCAAATTAAACTATAAAAAACATTGCAAATCAGCAATATAAAATATATACGAACACATTTCATATTTGCAATACAATATACATTTTAACGCATGCCAAGTTGTCTCTAATTAAAAAAAACGAACCTCAACTTAGGCGTCTAGAATGGTTCAGAAATTGTACAAGGCTGATTAATCATGTATTTTAGATAAAACGAATGCCATAACAGAAAGTAAGTGATTATATTTGCTCAGTTGAAATTGGTCATGCACTACCTAAGTGATAAAATGATTATATTTGTCTACGTGAAAGTTGTCCGTAGTTTCTTTAGAACAATAATAAAACGGGAGGATTTTAAACGTTCAACCTCGTTATTTCTTTTATTATAAACTAGCAGACCCGTAGTGTGTTGCAACGATATCAGTAAAAACATATAGATAAAAAAGAAATTACATTAAGGGTCACCGGACCCATATGACGTTCGAAAATCTGTTAATTTCAATCAATTTCATAACAAATATATTTATCTATATTTCTCAATATCGTGTAAAATTGAATAGGGAATACAATATTAAAAGTTTAGTAAAAAAAACACATTTAGGGCCCCCAGCCCCAAGGAAATTGACATTAGGAGTTCAGTGCTCTATAGTAATTTAATATAGGCTCTTAAGTTTTTATATACCAAGTTTGGTCAAAATCAAGTTATTTTCTCATTATCTAACAATTTAACCACGGTAATTTTTATATAGCTAATATAAGGTAAAAATACATTAAGGGGCCCCCTGGTCAATTCGGTTCAAGATGTGCATTTTGAAAACCTGTTCATTTAAATTCAGTTTCATCATGGATATATTTCTCAAGATCGTTAAAAACTGAGTGGGAAATAATATCTTGGAGTATACAAGACATTTGGCCCCCGGCCCATTCGATTTATGATGTAAATTTCTAAATGCTATTCATTTTAATTCAGTTTCATCATGGATATATTTCTCAAGATCGTTAAAAATAGAATGGCAAATAATATCTCAAACATATACGAATAAAAGACGTTTGGGGCCTCCGGCCCTGAACAATTGGACATTAGAAGTGCAGTGCCCTTTGTTATTTTAATATGGGCTACCAAGTTTTTTATATAAAAAGTTTGGTTAAGATCCATTCATTTACTCAGTAGCTAACACATAAAATAATTTTTATATAGCTCATATAAGCAACAAAAAAAAACGACATTAAAGGGCCCATTTAGTGCAAGATGTCAAGTTCAAAAAACCTGTTTATTTCAATCAATTTCATAGTGGAAATATTTATCTATATTTCTTAAGATCTTTAATAATTAAATGCGGAACAAAATCTTAAACGTTTTAAAAAAGACATTTTGGGCCCCCAGCCCCGAAGAAATGGACATTAGAAAATTAGTGCCCTATAGTATTTCAATATTTGCTACCAATTTGTTATATACGAAGTTTGGTTAAGATCCATCAATTTACATAATAGCTAAGGCTTAAACTAATTTTTATATAGCACATATAATTAAAAAAATCATATTATGGGCCCCCGGCGCCCCCTGAGTGTTAAAATTTGCAAAAACAGTTGCCAGCGACCATCCCAGGAGCTTATTCAAAAGTCTCCCAAAGTTTCATGGCGATCGGATGAATGGTTTAGTCAGCTATAAATGACATGCATACATACACTTACACACATACATACATATTTTCATTTTACACGCTTTTATCTTATACTTATTATTATTACACGCTTTTATTTAAGTCAAACTGTTTGTATCCGTCAAATCTTGTAACCTAAAATTAAACCACTTCTTATGGTCCTAGAGATCTCAAAATTTTACCACAGATAGATCTTGGATGACAATGCATTGTATCAAAATTTCAGATCGATCGAATGTAATTAAGTTAATGCATTTTTTAGTTTATCTCTCTATATGTTTGTGCTTTTATCACTCACATCAAAATGAACCTCAATTCGCCCTAGAGGGATACAAGTAATTTCGATGTGTTAACGTCAGAAGTGGATTGTGGGAAAGAGTTTTTATTATAAGTTTAAAAATAACGAAATTTGTCAAGTCTTCTGGTCGAATAGTTATTGTGATCGAGTGCCGACTTGTAGGTACGCGGTTCAATTTTCAGTTGTGGATACATTTTTTTTATACATAAATTTGTAATTAATAATTTATCTTTTTACCACTATCAAATTTAAGATATTGACAATGAAGTTTAACCAATTAAATTGAATTGATAAGGTCGAAAAATCGATTTTAAAAAAATTGATACTAAATAGTAGAAAATAAAATAATACTTTTTTTTTAAAAAAGGACCCGGCTTTTATTTAGACATATAGATAGAAAGTGTACAAAAAAGAAGAAAATAAAAAATTTCTATTATTACAGGTGAAACCCACGAACCTATCCACTGCAAATAAAAGCGTGGGGCGCTCTATCATGTACAAGGCTACGAAACATAAATACAAATTTGTATGAATATTAATAAACATTAAAAGTTTCACAAATTTGATCATATACATGCTACATTCATATTAATTTGAAATATTTAACTATATGCCAAAGAATAGTTGCAAAGAGAAATGAGTTGTGATGGGCGCCCCACGCTTTTAACAAAATAATTATAATTTAATATAAACAACGTGACGTCACACATGGCCGGCCCCCATTCCCCCTGTCACACTTTCTTACACCACCTCCCCCCGATCTTAAGTGTGACGTACTTTATTGAGGGCCCCAAAGGGAAAATAATTTTTTTGTAAAAATGTAATTTAAAATATAACCTTTTATAATGGACACATAAATTAACATTTTTCATTATGTGATGAATAAATAGGAATATTTTCCAAGATATACAAATTTAAATAATGAAAAACTCCGTGTGAACTGTATTAAGTTTGCCAGAGTAAAAACTAGGTTATTCGAGGAGTCATAGTGGCTTGATTTATTTTTATGCACTCTTCTAAAAGCTCACACATTTTATAAAATAAATAAGCAGGTCCATTGCTTATTATTTTGCTACTGTCTACTTGAATTGTTTTCTGTTTCAAAGAAACAAAATCAAACTTTATCAAACTAGCTTATTATTTTATTATAGCGGAATAATAAACAAGGGAAATAACTTGGTGAAAATTTTAAATAAAATTAATTAATTACTTTTTAAAAGTTTTTTTATACTATCAAGCATTTAAAAACACAATTTATATTGTATAAATAATACTTGTATCTAACAAAATAAGTTTTTAAACATTTAAAATAGAATTATCAATGTTTAAAATTATAAATATTATATATAATAAATACATAAACTACAATAATGTTTAAAATTAAATATTATATGTAATTAGAAAATCGAAACCTGATCTGTTTTTTAGCTGTACTATTTTTTTGAATTATTTGGACGGGATGAAAGTCCCTACCTAAATTATAAGAATAATAACTAAAGTGGTAATTACAACTTACGTAAGATACAGAGTGAATTTGGTTACATTTTGAACTTTAGAAAATTATATATCGCTAATTGGTACATTATTTAATCATAATTACTTTTTAATGTAACCCAATAAAAACAAGTTAATGAAATACTGTATTGGTAGTTGGAGAGTTGCCCGCTTAGATCCACGTCTAATCCGCGTGCTGATGCTCCATAAATGACGTCACGCGCCTAGGGGGGGGGAGGGGGTCAAGCATTTGTGACGATGGAGAAGGGGGGGGGTAAAGAAATGTGACATCACATCAACAAAAGATAAACGCTCATCTTTAAATTAAATTTCCCCTTAACTACCGTAAATCATTGCTTGCAATTTATTTAAGTACGTTTTCAATGGCTTCACGCGTGTTATCTGTCAAAGTTCTGACAAACTACACGGTATTTTGATACAACCTGTCCTTCTGAACATCAAACAAAAATTATAAAACACAAACAAAGATTTTCGTTTTTTGAATGAATCAATGACATGAAGTTAACAAGTCTTTGAAATACGCCGCCATTATTTATCGTTTATACTCATTCTAAAGCCGACCATTTTTGGACAAAATCTAGGGGGAAAGATTGGGTGTAACATTCAAGCCCTATGACCTGACTGAATGTTACGTCATTGTTGTTGACATTTTGTTTGAATGTTCAGTTTACTGCAGTTTTAGTTTATGAGTATGGCGAATGCATTTACAGCAGGAATAAAAGTTCGTATAGTACAATAGTATGTTTTTGGAAGTATTCTGTGTGAAAATGAGGGGCATGGATGGTGGCTAGGTTGCATTCTACAGCCGTCATGACCGCGAAAATTATGTGGCGTTTTGGACGAGTACCCGCGCAGCATTTTTCAACAATATTGACAGCCCTAGTTATGAATAGGGATGTACAGATAGCCCAAGTTATGAATAGGGATGTACAGGATTTCGGCTCCGGCAAATCCGGAATCCGGTTATTTTTACAAATCTGGCTCGGGCTTCGGCTCCGGCAGAATTTCACTTCATTAATCCGGCTCGCCATAGAGCCATAACATATATATACTAGGTCAGTGTTGCTCATTATGTGCGATGCACAACTTATTCCCTTAATTTGGTTGTGAAAAGTGCAGCAGACGGTTATCCTGCTGCAGCCAGATTTTTTTTCTTTTTTTTTCTTTCTTTTTTTCTTTTTTTTTCCTGCAAAATCTTAACACCTGGCTTGTTGCATCTACCCATCGTTGGCAGGTACTTCAAAATTATATGAACAGGTTACCTGTTAACAAAGCCTTATCTGACATAAGATGGTCAGCCCGACGCGATGCTGTTTAAGGTCTGTTAATAAATTATAACATGAGATAATTCCTTCAATTGAAGCAGAAGGATTTCGGAGGGAACTTGAACAACTAGAAGTAGCTATTCTTACTTGAAATTCGGGACACAATTTTAAAAAGATTTCAGAAAAAGAATTTATCCCTTCAAGAGTGGGGACTATCTTTGAATTCAACCATTCATTTTTGAAATCACACCTTCAGTTTGTTAAAAAAAAACAACAACAACAGCTTTCTGAATTTGATTCCTATTAAAAAAAGTAAAGGACAAGTCCGTGGAGAAAGAGTATAAGCAATCTTCAATACCATCAAAAAAGAGAAAGTGTCAGTTTGATCAAGGAGTAAACATTTAAAAAAATAAATTAATAAATATATAAAAAATTAAGAATATATATTTTAAAATATTTTTAAAAAGACCTTCTAACAAAGAATCAGCTTAAAAAAAGAATCTTTACTTACTTCCTGTTGTTCAGATAAAACTAAAACTTTTGTCGTTTGTCCATAAAGTTGATCATGATCAGTAAGTCAATATTGACATTCACTTACCTGCATTTACCACAGAGTTACCTATATGCTTGACCTAATTTTTTTTGGAATTGTTGCACAATCTAAAATAAATTATGAATATTTATTCATACCCGTTACTAAAAATCTTTGATGATACTTGAGGAACTATCTGTTGAAATCTAAGATTATATTCAAAGCGATGTTTGACTAGCATTTCAAAATAACGATTCCTGGTAACTTATAACAATCAACAAACATAAACATTATTTTACAATATTACCAATAACCTTTAATCTGGTTATATTTCATAAACTAGCAGTTTTTAAGTAATATTTTTAACATGCGTTCAAATATATTATTAAAAAACACAAATACAAAAAAAACATTATATAAAAAAAATATAATATCAATATGTCAATGTGATCTTTGGCATTGCATACCATTGGCCAGTGCCTCATAATTAGGATAGTATGACGATAATCCTGTTAGCAAACAATCATAAATATGCTCATCGCTGAGTCGAGATCTATATCTTGATTTATTAAGTTCACGTTTGAAAACATGTTGAACCGAAAAATGATTCAATTTTATATGCCGCTTTTTTTCAAAAATGGGAACTTTTCTCTGTCTACTGTATTCCAAAAGTCCTCTGATATTAAGGATTTCAGCGAAATATCATTTTAAGGTCCAAAATTTTTAACTCTAGTTCTGTCTTACCTTGAACAAAATCTGCAATACATGCGGCCATTTCCATTACATTTATTTGGGGTGGTAAAAGGATTGATACGGAAGGAAACAATTGGCTCGATATGTGTAAACTGCAAAAATCTCTCTTCAAACTGTTTTTTTAATACTTGAAGATGCTGAAGAAATAAAGACCCGTTTAATTCATTGTTACCTAGCATTTTCTTTATATGTGGGAAATGCACGAGAGAATAGATCTGCAGATGTGATATCAACAAATCCAATTTAGCTTTAAATGACTTTACGGAGCTTATCATTTCAGTTATGTTTTTGTCTTTTCTCTGCAACTCCATATTTAAAGAATTCAATTTTCCATGATGTCTGTGAGAAATAACAAATCAATCAGCTAGCTAGAGTCAGCTAGTTCATCATAATTTTCCCTTTTTTCGTTTATAAATGTTTTTATTTCTTTAATTAAACTCACAAATCTGGTAAGAACCTTTCCTTTACTGAGCCAACATACTTCGGTATGCAGAATAAGATCATGTTCTTTATCTTCATTATCTTCTGACAGGGCCTTGAAAAGTCGGTTTGCAAAGGAGCTGCTCGAATAGAATTGATTATTTTTGTAACTATTTTCATGACATGTTCAAATGGCAATATTTTACAACACAGAGCTTCCTGGTGGATAATACAGTGGTAGGACATAAAGTTTGAAAATGATTAATCCTTCTTGCAGAGGGCAATAAATCCTTTGTTTTTACCCATACCATTGCTGGTGCCCCATCGGTGGTTATCGCAGACAGCTTGTGAAAAGGCATATTTATTGACTTGGCGAATGTTCTGAATGTTTATAAATATCCTCACCCCTTGTATGTCCTTTCATAGGTAATATTTGCAACATACCCTCTTTTACTGTGAAGTTACTAAATACCACACGGGGCAGCAATCACAATGACAATTACAACAACGCGGTTCCAGGCAGGGAATGCTATTTGCTCATCATTCCTTGTACACGCCGAAAACCCGAAGTGAGCCCATGATCGCCAAAGCAATCAGAGTCATGTGCCCTGTGTTTTGGCGCTTTCGACGTTCATCGGCTCAGTTCGTTGCGTTCGTTCACTTCGGGTTTTCTGCGTGTACAAGGATTGATGTGCAAATAGCACTCCCCGTTCCAGGCTAGCGTGAAGAGTGTAGTCTGGCTCACCGCTAGACAAGTTGCGACAAGTACTGTCAGCAAAGGAACCACTCATACATACAATATCGTAAACATACGAACGAATTTAATAAACCTAGGCTCTAAAAAAAAATTAAAACTCTAACATATAAATAAAAATAATTCTCATTTTTAATTAATGTTTATGAAAAAATTATGTCTCTGTCGAATAGTGGCAGGAACATACGAATCGTTCCGCGGGCGCTATGGTGCCCGCGGGCACGGGGTTGGGAACCTCTGCTTTACACTATTTATAATATTCACTCTGGCCAAGAGCACACAATCCAATCTAGAAGAACCGCGGATGTTAAAGTGAAAACTATACAGCATAACGTTGTAAAAACTTTTATTTTGAGTCACAATTAATTTTTTGTACCCTTGGTGTAGGGGACATTCGGTTTTTTTCAAACTTTAAAAATATTTTAATTTTTTTTTAAAGAGGGGCTACAGCGGAAACCTCAAACTTCTCTCATTGATCACCGCTGCTGTCCCTTTTTTGGACATAGCGTTTATTTTTAAATATTTTTAAAATTTAAATTTTATTTCGGCTGAAGGCCTTACAATTTAAAAAAAAATACTTTAAACAAAATTATTTTTCAAGTTTTTGATGATACAGTTAGTTAAACAGTGTTAAAGACAACAAAATAGTACATTTTAAAACGTTACTAGCTTAGAAAAGCATGGTGATGTGAGTGACATGCCCCGTGCAGTGAAATATGAGTATGAAAGGAACGATAAGTGACATGGTGTGAAATAAAGTGTGGGAAAAAAAACATATATAAAATATATCTATATTTATGTTAAAACTTCAGCCAATTTCGCTGTCATTTATTATTATTGTTATTTAATTTATTTTAATATTTGATCTATTAAATTATGAGACGTTAGTCAATAAAACAAACAGAGAAATTTACAACCACTTGAGTGTCTTGAGAGAAAGAAAGAAAACCCCTCATCTTGAGCGAATCAAGTGGATGCGATAATTCAACACAACCGAAGTAGAGGACACCTTCAAAAACTTTCAGATTAAAGAAATAGAACCGAGGGCTAGAGAAATGACTTTTCGCCTAATTTATAGCAAGGCGTCAACTTCAGAAAGACTCGAACACCAGACACTCCAGAGCCCAAGATGCCCTATTTGTAAATATTTAATAACAGAGACAGAAAGATGCCTGTTTATGGAATGCAAAGCAACACAACAAACTAAAACTATACTAACACTACTATTAAAAGCTGGAACGATTTACCCAGTAAATACATGTATAGATAAAGCGATTGCCTTGAACACAATCTCTAGATCCCATAACATAATCCTACATGTCATCAGCTTAATAGACTGATGGCAGAATATAAACTGCACATTTAGAACTACATGAGAAATGTAATATTACTTAAATCAGGGGTGGGCAAACTACGGCCCGCGGGCCGCATGCGGCCCGCCAGAGCATTTCATGCTGCCCGTAGGCATGCACATGTTGTGATCTTATGTCGATGATATTTTTTTTTGTTTAGAATTTTTGCTATGTTTTTAAAAACTTATTACGAGCATTTGATTCGAATCAAGGAATATTAAATCAGATTTATGGCTCCAGAATTGATTAGTGATTATTAGTCATTACTTATTAACATCCTTATTCGAAACTGCATTTCAGCTCAACTGACAGTGGCATTTGTTTACGATTTACATATTGGCGGTTTTGTAAAAATTGTAATTTTAAAGCGAATAGACGTTGATTTAACCATGAGTGCTGCCAAAAAAAAGAGATTGAGGACGAATGTCGTGTTTTTAATGACGAATGGA
Organism: Ampullaceana balthica; assembly: GCA_944989445.1. NCBI lineage: Eukaryota > Metazoa > Mollusca > Gastropoda > Lymnaeidae > Ampullaceana > Ampullaceana balthica. The sequence continues at coordinate 266,133 of CALYLW010001484.1, read as the reverse complement.
CCGCTAAATATTGCTTCACGCGCGTTGGCTGCAAAGCAGTCTGCTTGCTGTGCCGTGAGTGTGTGACTTTATGTTTGCCATTGACGTTATAGAAAAGTTTAATGAACTGAATGTCAAAATTGAGGGCAATAGCTTTTTTCGCATGAAATGTATGTGCATGATAAATCATTTCAAGCAAAACTTTCCATGTTCTCCAAGCAAGCAGGTTAAAATAGGTTTTGCCATTTCCCTTCGCTGAAACAAAACCATTTCTGGTGAAATGGCTGACAAGTACGATTCTTAGTGTGATTTCTTGGCTGTCGAATTTGAAAGGAGGTTCCAAGACTTCAAGAACCTGGAACCATTCTTCAATATCCTCATTTCGCCTTTTAGTGTAGAAGGTGATTCAGCCCCAGAGGATATACAGTTAGAGCTGCTTGACCTACAAGCAGATTGTGACCTGAAGGAGAAGTTCAAGTCAGTTCTTCTGCTGGAGTTTTATGGACGCAATAATCTTCTGTATAGAAGGAGCGTCTGTAACAGATAAGATGTTTGCCAGCGGCAGCATTTCCACACTTAAAAACTCTGCTGCCAAACTTTTGTCATTATTTGGGTCCACACACACCTGTGATCCAGCTTTTTCTTGTATGAAAGTAAACACGTCTAAGAACAGATTGATGTTGACTGACTGCAATTTGAATGCAGTCATGCGAATCACAACCAGTAAACTGGTTCAACAGTTCTAGAACATTATCCAAAATTGTGAACAGTTACATACTTATCATTATTTATAATTGTAATCTATGGTCAGCTTTTATGTAAACTACGTCCCTACTTCTTCATAGGTATTATGACAGGCAGTGCTTTTTTTCTAGCGAAAAATGTTTGGGAACTCATTTCACATCTGTTTTTTTAACTTATGTCAGAAAATACTATAATAGTATAATAGTAACAAAAAAGGTATGGGAACTCAGTTCCCATGAGTTCCCACTGAAAAAAATCACTGATAACAGGTAACAATAAAGGTTTTTTGAACTAATAATGAATAGTACAATCTTATTATCAAATTAGCAACTGTTTCTGTTTTTATTTTAAAATGTATTGTGCATGTGTAATTAGAGTGTGAATGTGAAATAAAATAACATATACATGGTTATAATCATTAATTCATATTTATACGTTGTAAATTGTAATTGAAGTAGACAAAGTATAGATGCGGGCCGCCAATAAGAATAAATAATTCAATGCGGCCCTCCGTAGAAAAAGTTTGCCCACCCCTGACTTAAATTATGATAAAACATTTATACATATTTAATTTTAGGGGACATACGTCCGTCAAAGAATTTTAAATAAATCAATAACTTTTTAATTCCCAAAAATAGAAGAAAAAAATTCAAATTAATAATAAAAAAACATTACCATTATTCAAATGTGACAAAGTAACAAGGATGTAACATATACATGAAGTAACTTTAAAGAAAAGTCCTTTCAACCTCTCAATCCTTTTTTAAAAACTCATTTTCTAATAGTAATACATTATATTATTTAACACTCATTAAATCAATTGGGAAATTTTTTAAATTGATGACATGCAAAGATTTTAGAGCTGCTTGCTTATTTTTAAAATTTCATCATACAATCATTTGAACAGTGCAGTTATATGTCTTTTAACTTAGTATAATTGAATAAGTTTCACACAAAAATGACTTTAAAAGAAAAAAGCAATACAAATTATTTGCCTTTAAATTATTCCCCATCTGAAAATGAGATATGTACAAGTGTGAGAAGTTTTTAGAACATTACATTTTCTTTTTTGCTACCAAACAAACATATTTTCATTTCTTAATAATTCTATGATGGCAAGAGTTATTGTTTACTAGAAGATACAAGTATGTAAGCTATATTGAAAACACATGAAAATATGTAACATGATTATTCTGAGTCTCCACCTTTTGCAGTTGGCTCTACTTCATGGTTTTCTGACTTCTTCTCAGCTGAGCCAGAGTGAGAGCGATCATTACGACCACGACTGTCAGATCGACTTCGTCTGCGATGTTTACGCCTTGAATGACTTCGTGACCGGCGCCTCCTGCTATCTCTTGAATTTGAGCGAGATCGCCTTGTCCGGGAGCGACTGCGCTTAGATCTTTTCCTAGAGGCTCTATCTCTGGACCTTGAACTCCTCTTCCTCCTGTGTCTATCGCGACTGCGAGACCTTCGACGATCTCTGTCTCTGCTGCGATCTCTACCTCCCCTTTCATCACCTCTGTCATAGCTACTTTTGTTGCGATTAGGGCTGCGATCAGATACAGCAGCTCCTCTCCCCCGGTCATTATCTTCTATTTCACGCCTCTGACGCATTTCTTCCTTCTGAGCTTCTCTTTGTGCCCGTCTATCAGATACTAAAACCTTCAAATGATCCAATTTCTCTCTAATGGTAATAAAGCCGAGGTGAAGCTTGCCACCAAAGTGGTCAGCCAAACGTCGATCATTATCATGGATACCTAGATAAGCACCACAAACTTCACAGACCCTTAACTTCTGCTGCTGATAGCTTGAAGCTGGCATTGAGTTTCTAAACTCAATCTCAGCTTGACTCTTCTTTGCTTTTAAAGCTTCAACTTCTTCTAACATTTTTATAGACTCATCTACTTCACCAGCAACCCCTATTTCTTCAGCCTTTGCCATAAGTGTGCCAATCTGTTCTCCAAGAGCATGTATCTGTTCAGCCTTGCTATTTGCCTCCTCGCTCAACTCTTCTTGGGTTTCTTTTAAACGACGTTTAGCAACTTTTATCTTTCGATCACAGTCAGCAATAAAGCTCT